>JAJJWW010005264.1:0-252081 GCA_023531295.1 Papaver armeniacum
GTGTGGACTGTGGAGAGGAGGATTGCCCATCTGGATCGGCCATTTCATTCGCGATATTTTGTTATAAACTCTCCCACGGGCGTCATGGCTATTCGCTAAAACTTTGGTGACAGCAGTTGGCCCCGGATTCTCGTGCGTTACCGAACTAGAGTTTAAAAACATGGGTAAAAACTAAAACGGGCAAAAGACAGACACGTGTCGGGTGAGCCAATCAAGCTTGATATTACAAATACGGAGGATGCGCAGCCGAGTGTTACTTTTCTTCGAAACTCCTCCTCCTCCTAGTACTATTCGCTGCAACTAAACCTCAGTGGAAACTCATATTCTAGATTCCAGATCTTCTTCTCCCTTACCTTTTGAGGAAGATATTCGACTGATTAATCTGATCAATTAACATAATGGCATTCGAGAAGATCAAGGTTTCTAATCCCATTGTTGAGATGGACGGTACGCTCTCTTCTGACATCTCCGTCGATCAACGTTTGCAGATCTGATTTTCAGAGTTTATTTATTTATTTTTTCATATTCCGATTCTTAGATTCTATTGGTTTGATCTATCACTTGGTTACTTTTATTCAGTTTTGAAAATCACTTACTGTAATAGATTTCTTTGAGATCTTTAGAATCACTATTAGTTTATTTTGATGATGATTCAGGTGACGAGATGACCAGGATTTTTTGGAAATCTATTAAAGACAAGGTAACTACATACGGTTTCAAAAATATATACAGCATGTCTCTTTTATATCTATTTATGTTCCATTAGCATTGTTTATCTGATTGTGTTTTTTTTATAATGATTTCGAGCAGCTTATATTCCCATTCGTGGATTTGGATATTAAGTACTTCGACTTAGGTCTTCCTCATCGTGATGATACCGATGACAAAGTTACTGTTGAAAGTGCAGAAGCTACTCTTAAGTAAGCAGTTCATAGTGATTTTAGCATACATGTAAAAAAACTTTCTTCTGTGTATCTAGGTTAATAAAACATTTTTGAACCGTCTTTGGTGAATTTCAACTCAATTACTGCTATTACAGGTACAACGTTGCAATCAAGTGCGCAACTATTACTCCAGGTAAAAAAAAAGAAACTTAAATTCAGGTTTTGTGATGAACAATTGATGTCGTTTGATTATATATTTTGAATTGAGTTTGAAATATCTTTTGGTGAATTCGACAGATGAAGATCGTATGAAGGAGTTTAAATTGAAAAGCATGTGGAGGAGTCCAAATGGAACTATCAGGAACATTTTGAACGGTGAGACTAGTTTCTTTTCGTTACCTTCACTACTTTTTTTTTGGGTGGTTCATGATGACTAATTGATATGCATACTTGTTGCAGGGACTGTGTTCAGAGAGCCCATTATCTGCAAAAATGTGCCAAGACTTGTTCCAAGTATGAAGGATGTCTTGATTATGCTTTGTGAGTTCCAAATAATAGTAGTGATTGAACATTACTAACTAAAACCTTTTCTTCAGGTTGGACTAAACCTATATGCATTGGAAGGCATGCATTTGGTGATCAGTACAGAGCAACTGATGCAGTTATCAAAGGACCTGGCAAACTCAAGCTGGTTTTTGGTACAGTTTTTTGTTCATAAAAACATTTCAGTAGTCATGTTTATTTGACACTCTTTTTGGCAATCCTAATATTGTACAAAGGAGTGTTATTTACTTATGTTTATTTGTCATTTATAATTCTTTTAATACTTGCTTTTGCAGTATCTTTCTTTTGCTAAAGATAGATTCTTTTATGTTTGCAGTACCAGAAGGCAAAGAGGATCAAACAGAAATGGAGGTTTACAATTTCACTGGTGCTGGAGGAGTAGCCTTGGCCATGTATAACACCGATGAGGTTTGGATTCTGTAACTATCTTCTGTGGAACTGGACGAATCCTGGTTTGAAATCTAGTATGTATGTAACAAACAGCCCATTGAACTTTGTCTTCTCCTATATCACAGTCCATCCGTTCGTTTGCTGAGGCTTCAATGGCAACAGCTTATGAAAAGAAGTGGCCACTTTATCTTAGCACAAAGAACACAATTCTAAAGAAATATGATGGAAGGTACTCATTTCCTTTGATGTTTTCATTTTGGGGAATATTGCTGCTAACTGATTCAATTGAAAAGAATACCTGTTTTGTAAAATAGTATTGTTAATGCTTAATTTCCTCCATAGGTTCAAGGACATTTTCCAAGAAGTGTACGAAGCTCAATGGAAATCCAAGTATGAAGCTGCTGGGATATGGTGAGATTTCGTTGTTCATGTCATTATTCACAATTTTTCAGATGCTTTTAGTTCGACATGCACTAATAAAATTGTTATACAGGTATGAACACCGTCTCATTGATGATATGGTTGCCTATGCACTCAAGAGTGATGGTGGTTACGTCTGGGCATGTAAGAACTATGATGGTGATGTACAGAGTGATTTCTTAGCCCAAGGTTTGTGCACTTCTGTTGTTAAGTATTTGTATACAAAACCCAAAGCTGCATGAGTGGGTATTGTAATGCTACTTAACTTATCTTTTCTTCTCTGCAGGTTTCGGATCCCTTGGATTGATGACGTCAGTGTTGGTATGTGTGTTGGGAACCAGTTAGCACCGTGGTTGTGCTCATCTGTATGTCTGAACTTTGAATTTCTTGGATTTATGTTGCTATTGGTTGATTTGTAGGTATGCCCAGATGGAAAGACCATTGAAGCTGAAGCAGCCCATGGCACAGTGACACGTCACTACCGGGTTCACCAGAAAGGAGGTGAAACCAGTACAAACAGCATAGCTTCAATCTTTGCTTGGTCAAGAGGTCTTGCTCACAGGTATTTAATTTATCTTCCATTTGCCTAATCTGAAAAGATGTCCGTAGTTCCTTGTATCTTATAAAATTGGGATAGTTCAATTGCACAGAGCCAACTAATGTATGCATCTTTATACAGAGCAAAGTTAGACGACAATGCTAGACTTTTGGATTTCACCGAGAAGCTGGAAGCAGCTTGTATTGGAACTGTTGAATCAGGAAAGATGACCAAGGATCTTGCTCTTCTCATTCATGGATCCAAGTAAGTTTTTTGTGGGAGTAAGTGTCCTGCTTACCCGCAGTGTGCTCGGTACCTGTACTTATCATGAACCATTCTCGTTATGTTGTGCAGGGTTTCTAGGGACCAGTATCTCAACACTGAAGAGTTCATTGATGCCGTGGCGGAGGAGCTGAAAGCAAGACTTTCTGGCAAATCAAAGTTGTAAACTCCTATCCATATTGTAGGCTTTAAAGACCAATCCTTTGATTCAACATAATTATGGTATCTACTCCGGATAGATATTATATCATGTGTGTTTTTATATTATGTATAGGAGTGCCCTCACTGATAATAAATTAAGTAACACCCTTAGCAACAATTTCGACAAATAGCACATAATCAATCACCTTTTTTCCTGGAATCTTCAGGCATTCACATATCCTCAGTGTGCATTAAGCATCCTTCACAAGTCACAATAGAAAACCCAAGATGCATGTCTTGCTAAGCTCTAAATTTTGAGTTCTCTTTTTCCCTTACAACTGATGAAATCTTCTCAATATGTTTAAAAACAACCTTATGGCCGATGGCTTAGAATGAATAGTGGGTTTGAAGTTGAGGATGACCAATCTTCTCAATAGGGAGCTACTTGATGCCTCTATTGAAGAAGGTTCAGGCTACTCAATTTACTTTTGACCAATCTTCTCAATAGGGAGCTACTTGATGCCTCTATTGAAGAAGGTTCAGGCTACTCAATTTACTTTTTATTGAACCATTTGTCAAGTGTCAAAACTTACCAACCAGGAAACAGCCTTTTCTTATTTCCAGCTAAGAATTTCGACAAAAACATTTTATTTGCTTGTATTACTTTTGCTTACACTAGTTCTGCATTGCTACTTCAGTAATCTGTCTCTGCTTCATAATACTACTTACATTGTAAGAGCATGCTAAGTATCTATATTTCTGTATGTATTGTTCTCGTTGTGTTCAAAGTATCTCTGTTTGGAATCTGTCAATTGTTTTTATCATAACTATTTTATTCTTGCTTTGCTAAGATGCTTGCCGTGTCTATATATTTATCATTCTTCGTTCTTTAGTTGCTATTTGACATCTTTAGCTGCTAATAGTCATAGTCAACGGCCTTTTTCTTATAGGCTGTCACCTTCTTTATCACTGAACTAGATTTCAGGAGGGCTTGCCTGATTTACATAGTCACCTAAAGTACGAATTTACTAGAAGGTACCCCATCAGCCACAATAGTAGTTGCCGACCTGAAGTACAAACTTAGCTATGTGAGACCTGTTAGTGTATATCACCTAGTCAACAGATTGCAGCTTAGATAGAACGAGTTTGCAGCTTAGATAGAACGAGTTGCTCTTGCATGTGATCTAATTATGTACTGATTGTAGAGCTGGATCGCAAAATGTTTTAGGGTAGAGTTGGATCACAAAATGTTTTAGGCATTTAGATTCACTATAGACATTCAAACATGGCCGAGTAAAAATTTGTCCGATATGGCAGTTTATATAATAATAAATACATGTTTGGACATAAAATTATTGGTTTAAATTTTGAGTTATAGCGTGTTAACTTTTCCTTTGCCTTCTATCTTTTTTTTCCTTAAAAAATGTCGTGGTGCTTGATGGTTGTCCTGTTCTATGGCTGTTTCTTTCTAAGCTTAATATATATTATTAAATCTCGTTCATTGATTCTAATTTGTGTTGTATGGTTTCAGGCCTGAATAAAGAACCATGAAAGGCTAAGGGGAGTTATTCGAGTCAGATGGCAATGATTGTGGCTGGGATGAGATAAAAGTGTCGTGTTTGTGTTTAAGAGTTTACTCTTGCTGTCGTGGTGGTTATGCTTGTGCGAGGAATTCCATAATTCTTCATTATCTCTTTGGTACTATATCTTATTAGATAACAAGTAACACAACTCTCGTCTTTTCTATTTAATGTTTTCTATGGGTCTCCATCTTAACTATTGTCATAATTATCACAAGAAGAGTTTTCCACCGAAAAACAGCTCTCATTTTTGTTTTATTTTTCCCATTTGCATTAATGTTTTGGCTTCTCTTAAATATAGCGCACACTTTTATTAACCATAGCCCAAAAAATTAAGTTAAAATAAAATGTCAAAAATCACAATAAAAACAAGTCTTAATTTTTTGTGGTAACAATTAAGCTTAGATCATTCTTACTCAAAATCAAAATAAATCCTAACTTTTTTTTCTTAATCATACTAAAAATTAATTATAATTGTTCCTTTAGTATTTTCACAAATTGAACAATTATATATAAACCCTAATTCTTATTTTTTCACCAAAACAAAACAAACTCCAATTCTTATATTTTCTCTAAATTAATTTTTTCTTAATCATGATTACATCAAAATTGATCTATATATATATATATTCTAATTGTTCCCTTAATAATTTCCACAACAAGATCAATCGAAATGGATTAACTAAGGGTTTAAGTCTTTTCATATGACATTCTCCTAGAACTTCATAAACATAATATATATGAAGAAAAAAAAATATATAAAATGATGTTTTTTTCTCTTCCAATCATGATTATACTAAAATTAATTTGGGGTGTCGATTATTCGTTAGAAAAACATTGATTATGTCAAATACCTTATATAAATTTGATTAGATAATTAACTTTTTTTTTACGTTGATGTTGATTTAGGGATTTAGTGATTATCTTATTATTTGTGGGCTATATATAATAATTCTCTATATAAAAATAGAGTTTTTTCGAGCGACGTGGTTAATCGGAGCTTCTGGTTGATTCTGGCCCCACCGTTTTTTTTTTTTGGTAACGTTATAACTTTCGGCCAATCACATAGAATGAAAAAATCTCTAAAACAACTGAATCTTATAATATCTCATAATATTACCAAAAATATATCAAGAAATTGTTTTGAATATATTAAATTTTTTCGAGCGACGTGGTTAATCGGAGCTTCTGGTTGATTCTGGCCCCACCGTTTTTTTTTTTGGTAACGTTATAACTTTCGGCCAATCACATAGAATGAAAAAATCTCTAAAACAACTGAATCTTATAATATCTCATAATATTACCAAAAATATATCAAGAAATTGTTTTGAATATATTAAATTCTAATTTAAGTGTAAAATGAAATTTAAAAATGTCCGCAGTATATCTAATCCAAATTAAATATTACAATAAAATTCACAAACAAATTATACAGAGAATATCGTATTGAAATATATATTGTTCATCATGATATCATCAAAAAAAAAAAGGTAAATCGATCATAAAAGTCTTTTAAAAAAATGTCCAATGTCCAATTACACTTCTTATAATTAAAAATAACCCTAATTACTATTCTAAGCTATTGATAATTAAACATATTCTAATTACAACTCCAATGCAACTAACAAATCGTTGATCCGATTTATATCGGTAACAAAAATTTAAAGTCTCTTAAGTCTTACATGTGGATCAAAGCGTGTTCCCCTCCGCACAAAAAGTTAACATTAATCCTGTCCAACAGAAAAACGTATAGATATTAGGAACATCCATGATGCAATCAACAATGTGCAATAATAAAATGAAAATATGAATGCAGTATACAAAGCTCTAATCGGAATGATCAGTTTCAATAACTAATTTTCTCTATAATTGTCTTTCCACAGGGAAAGAAAAAAAACATTCCCGGAATATGAAAACTCTAATAAAAGTAAACCCAAATACTTAATTCCCACTATTCTAAATGTTTTCTTTATAGAATCCGTAGGTAAAAAAGTAAACAATTTTTTTTTTTTTTTAGTTTCTATGGTAAACTTTAATTCGGTATAATTTTGTATCTATTTATTGCAAAATATACTCTTCTCGGATCGACATCTCTCTATAAAGCCTACCCAACCCAAATAATTCTCATTGTTTTAGAGCGCCTCTCTTTCAAGAACAGGTTGATTTTATTTCTTTTTAGGGTTTTGTTGACTGTCTACTAGGTTTTTATTTGCGCTTTTATTTGATCCATGGCTTTTTGTCTGACTCGTGGTATAGTATGTCTATACGTGTTTTTTTTTTACAGATTATCACAGGAGGTGCGCATGATCCACGCTACCTCTCTTTTCGTGAGCATCTCGGGTAGTGTTTGTACTATCAAAACCTATATTTTCTTTTCAATTATTTTTCTGTTTTCGGGTCGACTATTTAACATCATGATCTTTCTTCGACAGCTTATTTTGTCAAGTCATTCGCAAGATGTTAGATGTATCTTTTTAAAATGCTTTACCGTACCGGATCACCAAAATCAGGTATTTTCTTCCTCTTTTAATCACTTTCTGATCTCTGCATCATTTTTGCTTCTTCTCAGGGCATAAATTTTGCTCTACCGATCTTCTTATTACTATGATCAAAACAACAAAAACTCTTTAAATCTAATAATAATTACATTCGTCAAATTCTCATCTTCCTTAATTCCACCAGCACCGCTTTTATCCCACAACACGCACAAAAGGTGATAATCTCTCTCAATCTCTAATTTCGTAATTGTTTTTTTTTTAATGAATTTGGGTCTCTTTCATTGTTGGAATTAGGAAGAAAAATGATGTGGTACAAAGACAAGGTCTTGATTTACAAATGGAATCATTTGTAGTGTGCAATATGCAAGCAGGCATGGTGCTATTTTTTCCTTTCATGTGTTTTAGGTCTACTACCAGCCATGACAGGTAAGTCTTTCTCAAAAAAAAAAAATACTTGAAAATGAGTGAAACCTATCCATATATTATACTAAAAATGGAAAACATGGTACTGTTTATGTTCACATTTAACAGGTGCAGCCTTTAAATGCCGTCAAGATATTACTTCTTCATCACTGAAATGTGTACAGGAAAATTCACAATCCTTTTAGTGCATTAAAAATGGAAAATTTTAATGAGCTTTTTAGAGAGTTAGAAGTGAGATTTTTATGTAGCGTTTCATATACTACATGGGAAATAGTGTACTATGTTAGCTTAAAGAATGTAAGTGATGGTTTTGGTAGTAATATTTATGTCAGCTATAGTCAAATCTACTGCAATATTACATCCTATAATGTATGTTCTGATAACTAGGTCCACTTATTGGACAAAAGTAAAATCGATTCTATCGGCATCTTTTTTCTTATGTATGTTTGTGTTCATCCATATTTAATTGTCCATGTTACAAAGGAGAAACTGCTGCTCCTAGCTGAACTTGGTTAGCATTTGTACATCTAAGGTTTGTTATGTAGGAAACACATCATTTTAGATGTATTTATGTTAACCCAATTTAAGCTAGGAGAATCAATATAATTCCAGTCTATGGTGTTGCTAGCATCAGCTTCAAGTAAAGGTATGCAGTCATGTCGTTTATCTTACATTGCAGTAGTTTCATTTATGTGTCCACGCGGCCTTCATTGAAAGTCTTTTTACAACAAGCATGACGTTGAAATTATCTTTTTCTTTGTCAGTATTGTGTTGATAATCATGTCCTTGCGTAAGGGGATGGGAGCGAGGGAATTTTGGAATGTTGGATCCCCTACATTTACGAGGAATGTTGTTGGATTAGTTGGACTTATGGCTTAGCGGCTTAGCCTGAGAAAAAGAGTGGTCAAAGAAGACTTAAAAATGTTACACACCCGTAGCTGGGTAACATACATCTGGGTGCTATCGTGCGGACTCATATGTTTTATGAAAGCTATAACTAGGATAAATTTTTGTAAAGTTGATAAATTGAGTATTAGCTTTTACAGAACAGACTTATCTATTTTCTGATAAGTTGATTGTGTTTCAACAGGCTTAACATGGCTATATCATTTCTATAATGGGAGGTTGATGGTTATAGATTTTTGGGTTGGCTTCATTGTCATTAGTCTATTATTTTCCACGGGTTTAACATGATTATATCATTTCTATACTTGGTAGTAGGTTAAACGATATCGATTTGTGGGATGGATTCATTATTTGTAATTTAAGTTGGAAAACTTGCTTCTCGCAACTCAGGTTTAAAGTGGTGAAATAACAACTTTTACGATGGCTATAGTAGTACAGTTTATTGCATCTGTAATTGTACTACTCTATCCTGGTCTTCTACGATACATTTTAAATGCGTTTTTTTTTTTTTTTTAAGTCTATTTGTGTCTAATCTTATTCTTTATTTTGGTGTGTCAAATGCATAAGAAAACAGAGAAATGTTTGAACTTTTGAAGACATCAATAGTGTAAGCGGTATATATCTGCAAAGTACGTCTTGATTTTATTGACAAGCTACCTATTCACATACTATACTTTATGGATTCGTGGGCACTGTTGAAGGATTTGGTAGTGCCAGTATACTATGTGCAACTGGTGATATTGTGCAGTGCATTTTCTTAGCCTATGGAGTTGATGGTGCCGCCAGGGCAACAATGGTCTCACAAGTACGGTGCTGCATTGTTATCATAATGTGGCTATATGTTTCAATGCAACCAAACTGCGTTTTTTTTTCTTAGTATAATTACTTGCAAAAAACTGTTCCAGATTATTGGTGTCTTTATGATGGTTGGTGTTTTAAAAAACAAAGCAAAGCTCAGCCATAATCATGCTCTGATGGGTATATCTCCGTGTTTAGAAAGTGCGGAATCCAGAATCCCTTTCAAGTTTTGTTTCTCTATCAAGGATAACAAAATATCATTTGAAGTCTAATATTTTATGGGGACTACTTACATCTATAAGTTGCCAAAGTATTGTGTTGGATTCGATGGTGCGTGTTCGTACCAGATTTTTATGTGGGTGGTACCGAAAGAATATGGTACTGTGCATCCGTAGATCCACAAAGAGGATCCAGTTTGCAATTGAGTGTTAAAAAGTGATGTTTATAGCACACAATCTATTTGCAGAAGTAGAGTCATGAATGAATTTCATATACGGCCCGCTGACCTTTTGTGTCCGTTAGCTTCTCTGATGATTCTCGATATTACGGATCTCGATGACAGTCCTTTCAGGATTCATGCCGAAGCGAGCATAAAGTGAGTTCATGACACGAGCGAGCATAAAGTGAGTTCATGACACTGACGGAGGTGGGGGTGGCTTACCTGAGAAGAAAGAGAAAACATATTTCTCTAATTGCACATGTCTCCTAAATTTTGAGCCTAATGCAATTGTTTGTTCCAAACCCAGTAAAACCTCATTTGTGTAGTATTAGTTCTTCAGTAAAAGAGAAATATCCCGGGTGGAAATTTGGATAGCCCATTAGCATACGAAGTTAAAACAAATTGATGCAACTCCATCAAGATCTAACGACATACAATGATGTCCAGCTGCAATCTATAACAGAGTTAAGATCTAACGACTCAAAATATGAGAAGAAAGAGAAAACATATTTCTCTAATTGGACATGTCTCTAAATTTTTGAGATTCAACCACGCACAAAGAACGGAAATGTAGCATAATCACCCCAATATTTGGCATTTTTATTTTGTTCTTATCTAATGCAATTGTTTGTTCCAAAATGCATTTTTCCCTAAGTAGAAAGTAAAAATAATAAGAACCAACTGGATTCTATATAAACGCTACTTACTAGAATACATTTTTATGAATCGTGTTGCTATGTAAAAGATTAGGCTACTAAGGAGATGATCCTATACAACAAGTGCAATTGAGCATGGCAATAACTTATTATATATCAATAAAGAGATTAAAGATATCAAAGCAGAATTAGACATGGTCAAGACGAAAATGATTACTATGACGATGTAAGGAATTTAAAAACAACAAGCAAAAACATGCATCTGGTTGGAACTCAGGATGGAAGAAAATAAAAACTCATTCTAACACCCTAATTTCTCAAAATACAAACACCCTAATTTCATTAATGTAATAATGAAAATCAAAAGAAAAGATTAAGAAAAAAGATAGAATTATTACCAAATCCAAGCCAAATCAATCAACTCTTGCAAATCTGGAAAAATCAAAAGATTAAAGGTAAAATTATTAGATTCAAGAGATTCAATTATTACAATTCTTAAAATAGAGAATCAATAAGAATTACCGCTTGAAACTTTGAATCAACAACCCTAGTTTCATAAGAGAAGATTGTCGCCGCTCGTCTCTTAATGAAGACCGTTAAAAAAATTAATCTGTACAAATTTTAATTACAAAACCCTAGTTTCAAAATATCTAAATAGGAGAACTGATTAACTGAATCAACACTTAGTCACTTACCCTTTGAATCAACACTTGTAATGGAGAAGAGAAGATCTTCAGTTGAATCAGTTCAGTTCGCCTCTTCTCCTTCTCGCATGCAGAGAGACTAGGAAAAAAAAAGAAGAAGAAGAAAATGAGAAGAGAAACGAGAAACCCTATAATTATCCATGGAACTATTTTCTCATTGCTTATACGTAATTAAGAATCTTAAAATGCAAAATGACCATGGAGCCGGAAAAGCATAAGAAATATTGCAACTTACTCCCTCCGTCTCTAAAAATAGGCAGGTTTGTGTGTAAATTCTCCCTCCGTCTCTAAAAAATAGGCAGGTTTGTGTGTAAATTCTCCCTCCGTCTCTAAAAAATAGGCAAGTTTGTGTGTAAATTTACACACAAACCTGCCTATAATTTTGAAACGGAGGTAGTATTATGCTTATATGCACAAACTAAGAAATTATTACGATTCATCAATCATTTTAATATTTTCGCAAGCTAAAAACTAACAAATAAAATCCAGAAAAAAAAATTAGGCGGCCTCCGGCCGCATAGACGGATCAAGTTTATGAGTTTTGATATACAAATATGACCCCTCTGATTTTAAGATCCGTCTGCTTTCGCGTACATATAATGTTAACGTATTTATAGATATATTGTCACCTACAAGGTGCAGTGCTTTGTTTTTCGAAGCGAAAGGCAACGTATTGCGCACACCGTGTTCACAACAAATTTTTTTTAGCCCACCCAGATATAAAATCCTGGTTCCGTCGCTGGTTCATGAATATCTTACACAGGTTCATTTTAGAATTTAGTAGCACTCTTACACTCTCTTAATACGTGTTAATACGAGGGTTCTTCTGATCATTTGAGGTTCATCCTATAGTTTCGAGGTACACATACATCCATAAACATTTTTGACTTATAAATCATCACTTGATCAGAATCATAATTTGTTGGGAATTTCTTTAACTGCACACTGTTTTTTTTTTTTTCGAATGAAAAAGGTTGTATTAAAGAAAAGAGAAACCTAGCCAAAGCCAGGATTACAAATGAATCAAAACTGAAATTACCCGGCTGCCAGTAACACAAGACTGCAGACTTACAAGGATTGGGAATTAATCCACATTCTGTCCTAAAACAGCAACCAAAAGAAGGTACAGACGAGGAAAGTTTGCAGTACTCAATCACCAACTGCCGTGAAAGTACTTTATGCAAAAATGCAAAAGCCAGTAACTTCCAGACCCACTACTTCTTCCATTAATCACGTTCCACTCCCAGGCTTCATACCTCCTAATATCCAGCCGATAGCAACATCCCAAAGACAACATTACATATTAACACAGAGTTCCCAATTGTGTAAGATTTGACTGCTATCCAAAAATTTGAAAGTGTCTTTGTCACAGCTCCATAAAACCAAGGTTTGTTTTATAAGAACTATGACCTCAGTAACCTCTCTAGGTCTTCCGCCAAACACCCTCTGTTTCGCTCTTTCCACACATTCCAGATGATAGCAAAATGTAGAATATTCCATATGTTCTTACATCTTCCTTTTAAGGCATTCCATTCCCGTGCTTGAGCAGTTGTAAAACTGCTTTCAGGATTGGCCATGAGATGCGCGAGGATTTGATGAAATAATTCCACAACTGAAACGAGAAATCGCAGCCAGTGTAGCGAAAGATATGGTCCGACGTCTCTGTAGTCGAGTTACAAAGAGGACAGGCAGTGCTCTGAAGATCTACACCTCTGTAAGTTAGCATATCTCTTGTAGGGAGTGAGTTATGGAAGACCTGCCCACAACAAGAAGCTAGCTTTGTGTGGGATATCATTCTTCCAAAGAAATCTCGAAAAAGAACAATCTGGAGCCGTACCTGCAAGAGTCTCATAACATGCTTTGTTGCTGAAGTTGCTTGGAGATTCTGCTTCATCGTCACCTTCCATCAGATTTGGAGGATTTCCAAGATCACGCCTTAGTATATCCCATTCCATTTGTTCATTAGTGTTAAGCTGATGCCGGAAAACTCCATACCAACTTCCATCTTTGATCATTTCAGCTAGTGATGCCTGTTTATTAGTGACAGAGAACTCGACGAACAAAAACATTTTTTATATAAAAGAACAAAAGGTTGAGCTTGAAAAAAAATCGAAGAATATCAAAGTTCAAAGAAGAACTGAAACGACATAGCTATGCACCAGGAGTTTTTTTATTCTTTTAAAATTAATCCTATTTTTGATTTGGTGTGGTGAAGCGAAATATGTGGAGGAAAAATATGAAATTTATCTATTTTTTTCTTTTATTTTCGCATAAAATATGTGTGAAATATGTGATTTTATTTCCCCTTTATGTATTAATTTGGAAAAAAGAGTCCTAACATATTAGGTACTCAACTTCCAAATTGAGTTTTGGACTTTTATAAAATTCTAAACACAGTAAGTTAAGTTTTGTTTTTCCATTAAATTAAGTTAAGATTTTTTTAAACAATATTTTGCATGGGATGGAAAACTTTTTCGTGGTTTGGCGGAAGTAATGTCCACCTTAGACGGTATTACTAACGTACAATTAAGCATTTGGTGTAAACACGGTGTAAGAAGTTAATTAGATTAAACTCTCACGGAAGTGTTGTTCACCTTTTTTTTTGTTGACAACGTTACTAACAGATAGTTAAATACTTGATGTAAACAAAGTGTAACCCAATTTTTAATCTCCACCAATAAAGTTATGCTAAGTGTCCTCACCATAGCTTTTACATTAGAAAAGGTCTGTTTCGGCCAATAAGAAGCGAGGATTTCATCACCGTTAATCTTGAGAACTTATTTCTTCAAGGCCTTTAAAGGGGTCGAAAGTTTTGGAAGATATGTCGGACTACTGTACCATCTAAATTATCTTTTACTATTGTATTAAATTAAATATTTATAAATAAATTTTATTTTATTTTAAATCTTAAGATATGCTTCAATTACAATTCAGAAGGTTTATCAACTGGTAAGAAATTTGTTGGGAGCCTAGCAACAAGCTGAGCCCCAACACCTTTTGGGATAGCTACACCCAACCTATAAAAAAGAAATTCTCCAAGCCGAACATTAGCATCATGGCTAGCAACATAATTACGTAAGCGCTTCAAAAAGTCGATAGTGTCATCCCCCAACTCTCCCAAAGTGGTAAAAGCAAGCGTCCCAAAACCATAACCCTGAGACGTACACTTCTCCAAATATTTAGCATTCTTGCGAGTAACACCATTCGATAGTCTCATCTAAATTTTATAAATGAATGAAATCAATTTTATCACATGATTCTATACTTCATGAGAGAAATAGACCCGTGCATCGCACGGGTGATAAACTAGTTATACATAATTTTATGGGGTATGTTGAATGATTATAAAGGTCTGTTTGGTTAGATTAAGCACTTATTACAATGGGTTATGGTTAATAAATGTGTGGGCTATATTTAAGAGAAGCTAATGTTTTATCTTCGTTGGTTCCATGGTACAAAACACTTCTGAGCTGGGATTGGGGGATTTTAGGCTATATGACTTTAAGTATTGTTCAAATTACCTTTTAGCCCATAGATCAATTAAGTACTTCCATCCAGTTGAGAGTTGGACAACTATACTAAGGCATCATGCTGCAGCACTCTACTACCTTTTGTGTTCGGTATCAGTTTCGCATTATCTACCAAGTCCGATGGCTTGTAAATGTTCATCTTGATTTGTGCTCACCAAACAAGTTCCTTATCGTAGTTATTTTGTGGTCCAAGGAGAACTTCCAGAAAGAGAAGATAGACAGAGTTCGATCAGTATGTACAGTATACGGATCAATATGTACAGTATACGGAACTGAGATTGTTGCAATAGATGAAGAGAAGGCCACCCCACTGACAAGAACTTGTACTGCGTAAGTGAGGAGAGGCGTAAATGGGCCTTGGATAAAGATAGCAAATTGGGAAAATTTTGAACTATGATTTTTAGGCATACATAAAACTTTCGGGGCATACAAAATGATAGTCCCATTTTGGGTGACCTTATAAGGGGTAACATATGGGTAGCTCAATTACCTATATACCCTTAATACAAAAATCTAAAATCAGTTTTCTAAAAAATCAAAATCAGCTTCCCTTAACATCTCTTCTTCTTCCTCCTCTAGCCGAACTCTTCCCCTCCCGCGAAAAAAAAAAAATCCATCACCGTGATTAATTGTCGATTCGTAAAAATTTGATTGTCGATTAAACTGAACTACATAATGACTCGTACAAAGAAAAGCAGGGACTAGGCAAACCAAATCGTCTTCTAATCCATCAGTTGAAGAAGAAGAACCAATTGAAGATGAAGGTGTAGAAACTGAAAATCAACCACCAATTGAACCGAGAAATTGAACCAACTGCATCTCCAACTCCGGAAATGAGGATAAGAAAGTAATTTTTACAAACCCAATCTCCTATTTGTTGTTTTTCATCGATTAAATGACGATTACGGTGTTGGGTTCGGCTCAAAATTGAGTTGCGTTTTTAGCCGAACTGTTCTTCAAAAAGCTTCTTGTAAGTGTATATGAACAGTTCGGCTTGAAATTTCATGAAATTTCAAACCGAACCTAGTCACAGAAAGAGATGCATAGGGGTTCGGCGTATTCGATAATCATAATATGTGCCGAACCTAGCACATTTACGAGGTTCTAGCTATTACGATATTCACAATATGTGCCGAACCAATACAAAATTATTAACCCAGAATGTACATGATCGGGTTCGAAACTTATATTCTACTTATTCAAATAGCCGAACAATGTGTTTCCAACAGGTTGGCGCTTACGAATTTATAAATATGTTTCTAACCCTAAACATTTTTCTTCCAGACAGTTCAGTGTAGGGTTCGGCTTGTTAGGACAATTCGAACCAAGCCGAACTCTAGTCTACAAGGTAGGTTCGGCTCTTAATCAACACTTTCAGCTAGCCGAACTGTTCATCCAAACTCGCCGAACCTTAGTGAAAAAACACAAACTTTTGATGATTTTAATCTACAAAAGTGAGATTAAACATAAGATATGTTGGAAAATTTCCGGCGAGACGCTGTCTCGCACTCTGCAGGGGGCCCCTTGCCCCCTAGACCCCCAGCGAACAGCCTAAATGACTACAATTCAAGGGTAACTAAATAATCCACACAAAAAATTTTCTCACTTTCCCCTTCTCCTTCTAAAAAACCTAACTTTTTTTTCTTACTCAAAATTTTTTATCTACACAAATTAATAACTAAATAATCTTAAAACTAATCACTAATCAGAATTATTTTAACTAATCATTAGTATTAACACTAATCCTAAAAGGACAGATTTGCCATTACCAAAAATATTTGGTTAAGGGGCTTCTAATTTTGCTATTTACACTCCTTTTTTGTCTTTACTTGGTATGCCCTAAAAGATTTCCGTATGCCTAAAATCATAGTTCAAAATTTTAGGCGCATGCCCCAAAAAAATAATATTCTCATTGTCAGGCCCACAATTAATTTTAGGTACCGTGACACCCATAATTATTTCCGTGACACCCATAATTATATGAAATTATTTAAAATGTATGCATGACGGATTATGCATCCGCATGACGGGTTATGCATCAGGGGTATAATTGGCAATGCAACTTGGATATAACATATCTAAAAATACGCGTCTTGGAATTTTACAGATTTTATATCGTTGGAAATCTTTTTAAGAGAGCTACGCAACGAGTACAAACAACAATATCAAATTTTTGTTTTTCACGAAAAAATCGGAGGTGATCATCATTTTAGGCAAAATTTAAAATCGACGACATAACCATTATGCGACCACCAAAAAGATCACGAACACATTCTACGTGACGCATAACGAATTATGCAACCATTTTTCATCGCATAACAAATTATGCATCTATAACAAGTTATGTAACCATTGTTTTGGTTGATTTTAGTGCGTACATAAAAAAATCGATGCATAATGCAGTATGCATCCATATTTACGTATGCATATCAGGTTATGCATCTATTTTCTCGATGCATAAAAGATTGTGCAACAATTTTCTCGATGCATAATGCATTATGCAAATCATATTTTAGGATGCATAACAAAGTTATACATCTATTTTCACGACTGCATAACATGTTATGTAGATATTATTGTAGGTGCATGACAAGTTATGCAACTTTATTTTTTGTTGGTTTCAATACTAAGAAAAAAGTAGTTGCATAACGTGTTATGCAACCGTTTTCTGGACTGCATAACAAGTTATGCAAAAAAAAGGCTGCAGAACGTGTTATGCAACCAATTTCGAGAATGCATAACAAGTTATGCAACAAATTTGTAGATGCATAACCTGTTATGCATCACTATTCACACCTCCATTTTCTTTTAAATGCACGTCACACGCACACCAAACCCATCTGCACTTCCATCTCCTTTGCCTTGCCACTGCATCATCCTTTTAGCTCTAATCAGCTGTTGTAAAGCACTTCCACCTCTTTCTTGAGACAACACCAAATTCAAACCCCTGAATCAGCTCTAACTTGCGATTTCTATCACCATTATTCACTAAAGGAAAACTAGAGGAAAAAATTAAACAGAGAAAAAGCCGCAAAAATAACTCCGATAAAGCTTCCCAACCATTTTTCTTATCTCGTTATGCGTGATAACCTTCTTCTCGTTTTGGTGAAGATGATTTGCTTCTGATTCTTCTATTATATTCACTAAAGGAAAACTAGAGGAAAAAATTAAATTATGGGTGTCACGAAAATAATTAGAGAACACATATACTAATCAAAATTCAAAAGTAAGAAAAAGCCGCAAAAATAAACAAAGTTGAATGTTAAGAAAAATAACCTGATAAAGAATATGCATCCAGTTATCACCAGGAACTCGGACGTGATCCAATATCCCACCATATTTCTCAAACTTTCGCAACACTAATTTGATAACATTTTTGGAGAAACTGTACAATCAGACAAAAGGAGGATATCACTAACTCCAAATGCATTGCCATGAAATAGAACAAGGTGGAAACACCGTATTTATTCGTTCAATCTCAATTCAGGAGACCTTCAATTTGGCTTTGTTTGTTTGACTTTGAGTTACGAGAGTCTAGAGCAACTACGATGAATGTACAAGACACAATAAGTTTAGTAACAGTCAGATTACACAAGCAATTAACCAGAAGGGTAGCATATGAGTGCAACTACCAAGAATGTAAAAATGAGTATATATACTGGCGTAAACAATCCACGGAGGACCAAAAATATCACTGTTAAAGTTGCTCTCTATAAATTAAACAATGTGCTAATGGAAATTTGAAACAAGCATGTTGAGTACTTGCTAGAAGCCAAGGGTTCTGGCAATTCAGTAAAATGGTGGTGTACCAGAATTACAAATACTATTGCAATTGTTTAGCAGAACAACAAACAAAGTGGTGAATCAAGAATCATAGAAAATTAAGCATTCTGTAAACCGATTCGTATTTGCTCAAATACTTGGGACCTCCCAAATTATCAGATGATAACGCACGAATTTCACTAACTAGACCCAAAATTTCACAATAGGAAGTAAAAATTAGAGGAAATTAGGAAGCAATAACTTGCATCAACGTATAAAATGGACCAAAATCCTCCCAAGTGCCCTTCTTTGAACTCCAACACAATTGAAGAACATAAAGGGGTTTCATGGTATCAAAGATAGATTACCTAATCTAAGTATCCAACCACGAATTGAAGCATAATTTATCAGACAAAATCATAATTTAATTAGATAAAATGAATAAGTGAGAAGAAAAATTATTTTAATTAGATAAAATGAATAAGTGAAAAGAAAAATTATACCCAACTACAATCAGTCAGTCACCCACTCCTCCTCTGATGGTGAACTCTCCGGGATGTGTTCTCTGTATTTCTAGGATTTGCTTTTGATTAGTATATGTGTTCTCTGTATTTCTAGGATTTGCTCGATGTATGATTTTACTCATCGGGGATTCACAGTAGAGCGGAGAGGAAGAAGAAAATGAATTGAAGAAGAAGAAGAAGAAAAAAAAAAAACCGAAACCTAATTTTATAAATTATGGGTTTGGGAGAAATTTTCTCATAGAAAATGGGTGCGAGCGTGAGTTTTTATGGGCGTGGGTTTCTCAGTGGAGAAAATCTGAAAAATGGGCTTGTCAGTAGTTTTCACTAGCAAATTGGCTTCAAACTATCCCCAACTTAGTTTCTTACTGTTTAAGTAATTGAAAAATACTACGATCTGATCTAATCCCTCTGAAAATTTCCATACAAAGAAATACCTTCAAGAATAGGTCAATCTTGTTATAAACGTGTAATTATGTTAAGATTATCTAGG
The DNA here is from genome assembly GCA_023531295.1 of Papaver armeniacum. Lineage (NCBI taxonomy): Eukaryota > Viridiplantae > Streptophyta > Magnoliopsida > Ranunculales > Papaveraceae > Papaver > Papaver armeniacum. The sequence continues at coordinate 19,530 of JAJJWW010005264.1, forward strand.
GTAAATCTCGTTTATTATTGGGATGCCCTTGTGTCTAGCCCTATACATAGAGGCTCTAATGCTTGTCTATTGTATTGATTAATAGAATTTAATGTTGACTTTGTATCTCTTGTAGATTCGAGAGATCAATCATGGCAAGTCCGGCCTAAACCAAGAAAAATGGCCGTTTGATTTGTTTTGGCCACAAAGTGAAGGAGATGGGGTTGATCTTTGGAGGGAAGCGAAGAAGGTGTTGAGATTGTGAAGGTGTTGACTTCTTTATCTACTTGTGTTTTGTTCTCTCCGTATATCCCTTTTTGAAAAGGCGGGAGAACCTATTTATACAAGTCATTGATTTCACGCTTTTCTATTGTTTATCTCTATCTTCTTCCCTCTACTTTGTATCTCCTTCTCTATTTTCTAGTTTCACAAGACGTTATCATGCACGTTGCTTTACCAACTGATCCATCAAACTAAGAAGATTTTCTACATCTATGTTTAACCCTTTTAAAATTGATTTTTTTTTTAAATAGATAATTAATGGGATTTTAACAGAGTTTGTACTGGATTTATTCTAGGTACGTACGCTACAATATAATCTCACAAAACGTGTGGCTGTAAGACTATATATCTAATCATCTTTGATTAGATCCAAGCAAGTGATTACTTATGACAGATGATTAAAGCATGAGTATACAGATGTTGCAACCCATTACACATACACTAATGCTTCTTTATATTTTACTAGTTTGAAACCGTGCTCCAAAGGAACGAATATCCGCCTTCTCCTATTGACTTCAAGATTTGCCATGCTCCAATCGTGGGTTCTTATGAGGGATGGATGAGACGCATGTTGAGTAACAAGGGCATTAAGGGACTGGAACAAAGTAATTATGATGCTGAAATTTCTTACACTATTAGCCGAGAATGAGTGATGGAACTTCATGCCGAGAAGTTCCACGGCACGGTGTTGAGAAGTCCTGAGAAACCAACCCTTTTTCCGACCACGACATGGATGATGAAAGTTCAATGCTCCTGGTTCTTCGAAGGGTTCTCCAAGATTTGTTTCTTTGACAAAGTCCCCTCTCATGGGATCGTTGCTCGCGGGGACAGAAGAAGAGGTCGAAAATCTGTGGATTCAAGGACTTCCCTTGATGTGTGCCATATACTTGTCTCTTCTTTTTAGATGAGGACGTAATTTGGCCCGGTTTGGATAGGTAATTGAATTGGCTTATTTTTTGAGATAGTTTGTGAATCATCTTTGATTAGATGGCCTTGATATGGAATAGAGAGCAAGTGATGTTACTTCCGTGGATGACGGAGTGATGTGGAAGGTGTCGCAATGTCACCGCCGAGTGATCGAATCAACGCGTACTCATGTTCCTTGATTGATCTCTCCTTCCTCAAGCATTTCTTCACTCGATTGAAAGGTTGATGCGGGTAGTCTTCCGGCTTGGCGAGGTTTTGAGATATAAATCTTCTAACACGGTTCCATACAGTGCTCGGACAAGAGTTGTCTGATTCTGACCCCGCCGTTCATCTTTTCCCGAGTATCTCTATTTTTGTTTCTCGGTAAAGGTGTGATCCCCGGCTAAGGATTCACCGTTTCATCCTTCTTGTAATTGTGCTGCTATGTCATTCAAAAGGCGAAATGTCCCTTGATTCGCCAAGACATCCTCCAACGTTCCTCCTATGCTTCCCATGATATCTCAACCACGACTCAAGGTGAAGATACATCGTGACACGAAAACCGAAGAATTGAGAATTCAATTTTTGTAACCGATGATCAATCTCCCTTTCGTGGTCGCCAATTGTTGATGGGTGAAACTACTCTGCCGAATTTGGTAATTTGGGGTGTGATGAGGAATGAATTTAAACCTTCAACAAATGCACTGCGCTAAGTGAGTGCTTGTAGATTCGAGAGATCAACTTGCAAGTCCGGCCTACCAAGAAATTTATTTGTTTTGGTCACAAAGTGAAGGAGATGGGGTTGATCTTAGGGAGGGAAGCGAAGGAAGGTGTTGAGATTGTGAAATGACTTGCAGACGTAAGATGGTTGAATATGAGACGGTATCAACGCTTGATAGAACTTGTGTTGTTCGTCTCCGTATATCCCCTTTTTTGAAATAGGGGAGAACCTATTTATACAAGTCATTGAGCTCAACTCGGAAGAAGTGGAGGTAATGGAATGATGGAGTGGTGGAGTTGTGTTCGGTGAGCATACGACCGGTCTTGCCCACTTCTCCAGCTTCATCTCTAACCGTCCATGACTTCCTAACACGTTTGTCAGATAGCGCGTTGCACGCACGTAAAACCGTCAGACCAATATATAGTATCCCCGCTTTGTGACATGATTGATAACTGAATGTGGATCGTGGAATCACGGAAGGTAGCATGTAATGTTCAATTGAATAATCGCGTTATTCGAAAATACATGGAGTATCGTGTGTATTTTGCGCAGATCGGCTTGTGGTAAAGTGATGGGTAATGACTCCTCACTATCCAAATAACTCGACTGTGGTCAGTTGTATAACCAAGTGGTGAAGTCGGATAGTAAAATCCCTTGCCGCAAAGGAGTTGGAAACCGCATGACATCCCAAGCTCAAGGCAGGCGTCCAAGACGCACCCATCTTGGCCTGGCCTTCATACTACCGTGTAGGTGGTAGGTTGGTGTCACACCTATACTTGATTATCCTCGAAAATGTGATCTAAGCCACCAAATCATCCGTGTGAAGTTGAGCGGTCGATCGATTTAGATTTGGGAGTGTAACCGCACGAGTTCAAGGCGTGCGTTTTGGGTTGGCCGGGCATGGTAGCTAAGGCCGTGGGTATTCCATACCATGTTGGGGTGATGAAGTTGATGGTCATCCAATCATGCTTGTGGAGTTGGATTATCCGAGGCTGGATACAATATGCTCAATCGGGCTAATATAACACACCGAAAATCGGGCTAATATAACACACCGGTGGCTCTGCCAATATACAGAGCATATATATGGTTTCATTATAATCATCTTTGATTAGATGATAATGATTCATTATAGTGCAAGTTACTCTATAAAGAGATTACGATAATATGAAATACAGGTTTGATGATTAAAGATCCATTCTGGTGAATTAAGTGAGGGAATATCCAACACTTATAAATGGCTTTATCTTTTACAAGACATGATGTTGCAACCCATTATACATACACTAACGTTGCGATTATATATTTTATTTTAAAATTGATTTTTTTTTTTTTAAATAGATAATGAATGGGATTTTGAGTTTATACTGGATTTATTCTAGGTACGTTCACAAAAACGGCTGTAAGACTATATATCTAATCATCTTTGATTAGATCCAAGCAAGTGATTACTTATGACAGATGATTAAAGCATGAGTATACAGATGTTGCAACCCATTATACATACACTAATGCTTCTTTATATTTTACTAGTTTGAAACCCGTGCTACGCACCGGGACTGCTGAAATTTCTTACACTATTAGTTCATATCCACTCAGGCGGGGCTTCACCCCGCACCCGTCTTAATAAAAGTTATAATAAGCTTATAAAATTATTATCCAACAAATTGACGATTAACGGTTAAAACTTTATAATAATCAAATATATAATATTATTATAATTTAAAGATCTACCATGGTTTTGAAAACTAATTTCTTGTAATATAATAAAATAATAATCAATTCTACAAATAAACTAAAATAAATAGACCTAAGTAATTTTAAACGTAAAATATTTTAACTTTTAAGCTACAAAGACATAATTAGATATTTTTTTAGTATTTAACCTGTGCTTCGAACTGGAAACGACAGATATTGATCCTTAGTTGGGCGAAACCCCGCACCCGTCCAAGAAGGGATCTCAATTAACAACTGAAGTGTACAATGAAAACACCAATTATCATTTATTTATTTTTTTAAAGCAATTATTTAGTAGATTAACTGTCAGAACCAAATTATTCACCAATTAATTACATACTGTTTAAACTTTAAAGTGTTGGAGATTAATAAATCCTCTTAAAGAAAATACTTTTGATAAATTATACAGACCTTTGAAATCAATAAGTAGTTCATTACATTACATATATCAGTACTATTGGTAGTTAAATGAAACATCACACTTTTTATATAGTTGTATCAATATCTGATATTGGAGACACTAAAAAACACGATATTAATATAGAATAGATTGACAACTCTAAATGGTGCACAACAGATGAATTGCTTCTCCTCAAAGAAAATGTAATTAAGGAAACACACATATATATTTCTCATCATTAAATCATATATTTGCGTTAAGAATTAGGGATCACCTCAACTGCTCTTCCAGGCTCCAACTTACTATAGTTAAATAAAAAATCACATTCATTAGTCATTATACATGTATCGGTATATGATATTAGAGACACTAAAAAAAATTATGATATTAATATAAAATATATTGCCAACTCTAAATAGTGCAAAACACATGAAGTGCTTCTCGTCGAAGAAAATGTAATTAAGGAAGCGCACATATATATTTTTCTTCAGAAATCATATACTTGCGTTAAAAATAAAGCGGCTAACTCAACTGTTTTCCAGGATCCAATTTCTTGTAGTTGTGTTGATATCTGACATTAAAGACACTAAAATAACACGATATTAGTATAAAATAGATTGTCAACCCCAAATATTGCAAAGCATACAATGTGCTTCCCATCAAAGAAGTAATCAAGGAAATGTCATTAGCCATTATATAAGCATTGATATCTGACATTAGATACATTAAAAAAAACCATGTTATTAATATAAAATAGATTGCCAACTCTAAATAGTGTAAAGCATATGAAGTGGTTCCCATCAAAGAAAGTGTAATTAAGGAGGCACACATATATAATTTTCTTCATAAATCATATACCTGCGTTAAAAATAAAGCGGCTAACTCAACTGTTTTTCCAGGCTCCAACTTCTTGTAGTTGAATAAAAAATCACACATATTATATAGTTGTGTTGATATCTGACATTAGAGACGCTAAAAATAACACAATTTAATTATAAAATAGATTGTCAATCCTAAGTACTGCAAAGCATGTAAAGTGCTTCCCATCAAAGAAGTAATCAAGAAAATGCACTGATATATCTTTCTTAAGAATCATAAACTTTCGTTAGGAATCAAGCGGCCAACTCTAGTTCTCTTCCAAGCTCCAAGTCAATATAGTTGAATGAAAAATCACGCTCATCATATAGTTGTATCGATATTTGATATTAGAGATACTAAAAATCGATATTAATAAAAAATAAAATTTTAACCCTAAATAGTGCAAAGAATATGAAGTGTTTCCCGTCGAAGATGATGTAATCAAGTAAATACATTGATATATATTTCTTCAGAAATCATATACTTGTGTTAAGAATCAAGCGGCCAACCCAACCCATACACCAACTCCTTATAGTTAAATGAAAAATCACACTCAATATATAGTTGTATCAAGTGTATGATATTGAAGACATTAAAAGAACACACGATATAACATAAAATAGTTTTCTAATTCTAAATAGTACAAAACAGATGAAATGCTTACCGTTAAAGAAGTTTTAATCAAGGAAATGAACTTACTCCCACTAAGATTCTATTTGATTGGTACTTTAACCGCAAGGATTGTCTACTAATTAACGATTGGAGTACTTTATTGGCAAAGGGAATCTCAATTGTATTGGTTACTTAAATAATGTGGTTGTTGGATTTTTAGTGATGCATATGGCTAATTTCATTATGCATGGACATTATTTTGGCTTGAAACAAAACAGAGAACCCTATTGGAATTGAACAATTAAAGAGCCCATTTTTTTTTACATCAACCGTAGGTCAAGTTAACGAAGTGCCGTTACGTACGACATGGTCTACAAAACAAAGCAATTTTCTGCGTATAGCAAGTTCGAGAAATAAAATGAATAATAAATATAGGTTTCTAAAAAGACTATAATTCAATAATCTAGCAGAACCCCATCCAAAATATCAGAAAAATTATAAAGGAAAGCCAAGAGAGAGTAGAATTATCTTGGGACAATAACTTAACAAAGTTGCTTGGGATTTACATCCACCCTTATTCCTATTTGGTTCAACATAGGATTGAAAATGATGGACGCGGCCAGTATTAACCTGGTTTATAATTATATATTCACTACAACATCATCGAAAATAATTGTACATGTTTAGAGAATATATCTAAGATGACACAAAGAAGTGTTCATTTTACAAATATCCAAACATAAAATAGACCCTTGTTTGTCGAAACCACTTTGGCCCAATACCATATTACTGCAACATGAATATTCTACAATCATAGTTTTTTTTGTGCCATGGTTCATTGTCAAGGTTGGTGTTCGAAGAAGTTACCATGATGAGGTATTCTTGAAACACACTTCATGAGGGATTTAACGGAAACCCTCACTGTTAGCAAATTAGCACTGTAAATAAGAACGTCGCGATCAATTGGTAGACCCCAATTGACGACCATATATCTTGTCGGTGGTTACCACATCCGATGCTGGTGTTTCGAAAAATCTTCGATGTTAAGGAACAAAAATATAGAAGTACCGGAAGATGCTTCAACCTCCAACCATAAAAGGTATTTGCATAAAACAAAGTGTGAGGAGGTGTTATTGTCTGTCAGATTTCGATTGGCGTATATGGCGATGACCGGTGGACAGGTAACTATTATATAATGAAATGACCGCCCATGGTGGAATCGTATTTAAAAGTACATACAAAATAAGCCAAAAAATAAATAAATGTACATTAGAATTGATTCAGGATTCCCTATTTGATTAATATTACATGAAACAAAAAGAAGAAAAAAAATGTATGTCGAAGAACTCTCCGAACACTCTAATTTATAATAATAGTGAGCAATCTAGGGGATGGTTGACAAAGATGCATTAATATGTTTAGTATGGGTTTATGGAAATGGTTGATAAAGGTCATTGATATGTATATCTTAGTTTTTGGTTTTCATGACAGAACTCCATTTCGTGTAGAGCTTCAAAATTGCAAACGACATGGATCATGTAATTAATGATCAAGTAAGTGTTAGTTAATAATATTAATCCATATATATTAAATGACGAACTCAAGTTGTAAGCGTATTTACTTTAAAAAAATTAAGATCGTGTTAAATCATAATGTGATTTTTCTAATTACATATGCACCTTTCACTTGCTTAGCGCGCGGAAACAAAATAAGACCTAAACTGCTGCATAGCAAAACAAAATAAGAGTAAATATGAAGGCCATCAGATTACATAAATTAAAATTAGTAAATTTTGTTTGATGAATTAATTAGCATGCAGTAATTGAATAGCTAGCAAGTTCACATATGGACCTCATTTTGAATTTTTAATACACCAATTATGTGGATGACTAAACTTATTTGGAAGGTGGAAATTCTTTTGTCCGAAAGACCAACAAATAAATGAAAGTTCAAGAAGTGAAATCTCTTGTTGTCTACATATGTTCATCAGTTTTAATATGTCCTACTGGCCTTCTCAGGGAAATGGGGTTGCTTACACAATAGAAGCCCATAAAGTCAATAACAAAGCCAAAATGAAGCAAAAACTGTAAACGAATAATATAAATAAAATGACAATACCTATAAAAATCATACAGATAAAACCTTAATAATTCACACGAAGTATAACACTTCCCTTTTAACTAAAACATGTATCTAGACTCGAGTTTCTTTCCTTCTTCGGGGCCTAACAAAATGAATTGATGAGAAAGATTACATCTTGTTCGACAACATATATACAAAGTCGCACTTCCAAATGCGTATATCTTCATTGTTAAGTAAGCTACCTAAAGAAAAAGAAAATCAATCCAAAATGTAGACAAAATTATATGATTTTAGTTTACAAACAGTATGGCCGTAAGAATTTAGATACAACGCAACTATAATTCTTGGTTTCAAAATTCCTTAATTATAGAGTATATGAACACAGATACCATTTTTATAATCCGCAATTTTCAACTTCACTTTTCCATTACACATAACTCTAAATTTTAATTATCAGTGTTGGGCTTTTTTCTTTCCCGTGATGTTATATTACAATGTTTAAGCATCATTAGTACGAAGCTTGTATTTCACAAATCAATCACTCAAACATGAAGCTTAAAGGACAGAGTAGTACCTAATTTACCTGAATTTGATGATGTTGAGAAACCCTCACCTACAAAATCCCAAAAGAATTTTAGTCAGTATGGAGCAGTAATTAGAATAAACATAAATAAGTTGTCGCTAAGAACATGGGGTTGAGGAGATATGAAACCAAAAAGAAAAAACATAATTGAGAAACTGTTTCCTGCAAAAATGAACAAAGAAGTGTTTCATATCACTTTTTTTTTTTTTTTTGGTATATATGTTCTTAGGATTTTCTTCATATCAGCACTCATGCAATCGAATTGCCGCAGCCATCATCAATGCAAATTGAATACAACAAAAGTAGATCAAAAAATAGAACCATAGGCACGTAGGAAAGCCGATTTATGTAGTCACCAATAAAAATTCATAAAATTAATTAGTAATTAACCAACAACAAAATATATTAAAAGAGAAAATAAGAAACCATCATATGAGCAAGGTAAGTAATAAAATTGAACAAACCTTTAGCAAATAGGTGAAGCAACAATCGTTTTATGCATCAATAAGCCCTGCGAAAAAAAAAGTTACGGTGTTTAGTTTTGCAACAATATTTATGCATCATCATTAAGATCCGCAAAACACAAAAAGTTATGGTGTTTGATATCGCAACGAAATTTGGAATAATGAGGGTATACCGTAAAACAACTAAAAAATCAAATAAAAAACACTAAAGTCCAATAAAAAGAGAAAAGAAACAAAATTTTATTTCTAGAAGAGAGAAGCAACTTGCACAGAAACAAAAATGGTGTTGCACGAATGCTTTATATGGCTACCTGCAAAACAAACAACGGGAGCATATAAGAAAACATAAATTAAAAAAAAATAATCCTAGAAATCAAAGTTGAAGAAAGAAGCAGTGTCCAAAAAATGGGTTTACCTTTTGTTTGAAAGCTTTATATAGGGATTCCGAATCTATTAGTAGAATGATTTTATCTTGGATATAATTTTTAAAAATATCCCGACCTTTTAAAAAAAAAAACTAACTAATAAAACCGTCTTAATTATTAAGTCGTTACCAAAAAAATTCTTTTGTTTATTTATTTTGGTAATATATCTTATTCTTACAAAAAAAAAAAATACTTGATTTTGTTAGAAAGATATATATATATATATATATATATATCACGTTTTTTGGATTTTCATTCAAAATACTCCAAATATAAATATAAATTTGATTTTTTTAGATACTCGAAAATTAAATATTAATTTCGGGGTATTAATTGCCCTACAAAAGATTCAAAAATATAATATATGATTTTTTTACCTCATAAATATGTTTACTCGAATTTTTTGGATTTTTATCATAATAATCTGAAATTAATATAGTAATTTTTATATTTTTTTACCTTATAATCGATCCATTAAATATAAATCTAAATATTTTTACCCCATAAACATGCTTGGATTTTTTAGTTTTTAACATAAATGCCCGAAATTAATATAGAAATTCTTTTATATTTTTGTAATTTTATCATTAATAATAATAGTCATTTTTAGATTTTTTTTACCTTACAAACGATCCAAAAAATATTGATATGATTTGTTTATCTTATAAATTTTCGACTTTTATCATAAATGTTCGAAATTAATATATTAGTATTTTGTATTTTATTGTTTTTTTTATCATAAATACGCGAAATTAATATATTATTTTTTTTTAGAAAAATTCGACGGTCATGATTTAAAAAAAATCATGTAAACTTGGTGTAATTTTATGCAATAACTTTAGTTGAACTGATTTTTTTTTAATCATAAGATGCCCGAAATTAATATAGTAGTTTTTTGTCATTTCTAGATTTCTTTTTCCTTACAAAAGATTCTAAAAATATAAATCTAATTATTTTATTCCATAAATATGTTGAATTGATTTTTTTTTCATTTTAGTCATAAATGTACGAAATTAATATAGTAGTCTTTATTTTCTGGATTTTCACAATAAATACACGAAATTAATATAACAATTTTTCTAAATAATGAAGGTCGTCCGTCGCGTGTGTCCCAACAATCCACCCAATCTACACCGCAAATTGTCAGATCAACGCACCATATCTTACGAAATTTCATCCGACGAATAAGAATAGTTTCTCAATTAGCCAATGAGAGCGCGAGGTTACGCTCACCAACCAATAGGAGAGAGGGTAAGCTCCACCAGTGCTACTTTTATTATGGAGTGGGGGATGGTATTGAGTTTTTAGGTTGTTGATTTTTCATCTATATTATTTAGTATTTGACTTATCCGTTCTTTTTTCCAGATGTTTACATTGAAAAAGTTGGGAACAAGGTCAAGGCGATTTTGAGGCGAAAATTCTTGCGACGCTGACTTAGTCAAGCTTCAAATCTTCTTCGTTTTCCAGTTCAATCTATGAGTTTTTTCTAAAATTTATTGAAATAATCATGTTCTCCTCCTAATTTCAATCTGTATTTTGATCTTTTATTCACTAAATCTTAACTTATTTTTCCTTTTGAATTTTTTTGAAGTTATGCCCTAATTCTTAAATTTCAGTCCTGTCTTAATAATCAATATCCCCTGCTCTAAATCTATCATGCTACTTAAAATCTACTAGTTGGGTTTTCTTAAATCTATCTCTAATCTTCTAACTGATGTGTTTTATTTGTTGAATTTCTTTTCTGTTTTTTCCATTTTAGGCCATGAGCTAATGGAGGTGCAGTCATAGAGTTTCAGAGACATCATCATGAGATTCGATAAACAAACAGTGATATTTGAGAAGACTGGGTTAATTTTGATGTTGGGTATGGTTCACTAATACTTCATTCTGATCTTATATTATATGTTAAAAGATTATGAACTTGAACTATAAAAAATATGTGAAGTTTAGTCATTCTGAGGATTTTGGGGAGATTGAGATCCTACCTAGTGTAGGGATTTGATATCATTTTTATTTATTAAAGATTCCTTCTCTTTATCATGTATATTCTCGGGAATGATCTACTTTGGTGTTGTTAAGTTCTCTCTTCATGATGAGCTTTTGTAAGAAGGTATTATAATGATTTAGGCTTTATTCTTCCTGGGGGTTTCTTGTTGGTATTAATCTGCTGCTCTATTGCATTAAAAGATGTGTTCTCTTTTGAACTTCTCATTAACAGGATTAATTTAATATTATGATGAAAAGATGTTTTTAAATTTTCACTAATGACCTCTTTGATAGTGGGTGGATGTCTCAGATGTTTTGCTACACTTGGCAGAATTTATTGGTTGATTTCTACTGATCTATTGATCTTCTGAGTACTGTGAATTAGTACATTGATCTTTACAGTTTCCTGCTCTTAATGGTTAATTCTAATTGAATGTGTTGTCTAATTCATTATTGCAGACCTATATTCTTAAAGTTCCAAGGAATAGTATATGTATCTTCTTCCGATCTATCTCCTTATATATTCCTCAGTAGCACAATTTATTCCTTACATCTCTTTGGTTTTTCTTGCACAAAATTATCTTTTTCCCTAGTTAGTGTTCGCAATGGCTTTTCTGCTGATCAAGTTAGGGTTCTAGACTTAGATGAAGATGTTGAAGAGTTTCCTTACAGATTTGCTGCTCCGTTGTGTGATAAATATTGTAGCTATTATAAAACTTCTGTAAAGCATCACCTCAACAGAATCTGGACTATCAACTCCTCTGATTTAAAACTTGCTAAACCTTATGCTCAAGGAATGGGTATTCAAAATCTGTTTGTAGTCATGTTTAAGAAAAGTCAGGAAAAGGAATTAGCATATGTTGCTAGACCTTCCTTACTGTTTGGTCAACTCTTTGATGTGCAACCTTTAGGTGATCTAGAGTCTATATTTGATCTGGTTTGGGAAACTACATTAATGTCGGTTCAAATTACTATTCCTACAGATTTGGTTAATAAAGGAAAGGCTAGGGAAGTCTTGGAGAAGATTGGAACTTTTGTTACGGTGGATTCTCCTGCTGGAAATCTTTACGATGCAAAGGTTATGGTACCCTTGAACTCTCATATGACAAGAAAGGTGGTTTTCAATACTAATAGGAAAACTTACTATATGACAGCTTTTTATCCAAAGCTTCCTTTTCGTGCTTGCAATAAATGTTTTGTGCTCTATCATGATGAAGAAAGGTGTAAGGAGACACCGATGAGAATCTATGTCAAAGCTTTGCCTGCTCCATCCCCTCGAGCTACTCATGTTGATGTTACTAAAGTGGTGGCGAGACATGAAGTTGGTGAGAGTTCTGACTCTAATGGATCTGCTAAAGCCGGAGCTGCTACTGCTATGCCTCCTGAGCAATCTCAGCCATCTGCTTTTTCTGCAGTATTCAACCTTCAGGGGCTCTCGGTAATAGGGGTTCGACCTTTTCTTCTCCTGTTTTTTCTTCCATTATGCCTGCAGTTTCTACAATAACTATTAGAGAACCTGTCAATACTGGTCAGCCTTCTACTACTCATCATCAACAATCCTTGAGCTCTACTGGTTATTTGTCGCCTTATGATAGTTTTTCTCTTGGAGCCGATGGACCTATTCATGATAGAAAAGGAAAGAGAACTAGGACTGCATTTGAATATGTTTTCCTAGGTTCTAGTTCTATCTCTTACACCTCTTCGATGATGCCTACTCCTCGCTGGCCTCCTTTATCTTCTGTACCTCCCTTTAGTCCTCTACTTCTTTCAATTCTGGTAGCTTGGGAGTGTCCTCTAGCCTTGGTACTGCGGATTCTAATGTGTTTTGGTCTACTTCATGTACATCTTTCTCTCGGACCGTCGTTACTTCCTATGGATTTATCTTTAACTCTGGATCAGAAATGAATTATTCCTCAGAATTGTTTATGCACCTAAGTTTAGAAAATAAGTTTTCGAGTAATACTGATTAAAATGTTGATTTTAAAGATGTTATAGTTCTTGAACCTGTACCGTTAGCTTCTCTTCCTCCTGAAGCTGTGGTCACTGATGAGGAATTTGAAAAGGAAATTGATCTCATGATGATGGACTCTAGATCTGTGGATGTTGAACCCTCCTCGGCTCATGACCTAGTAAGTAACGGTATCTCTCACTCTCTTTTAATTATCTCAGTGTTTTATCGTCTTTTCAGTTATGTTATTATATTTTGTGGCTTTGCTTGCTCCTCTGCTGGGCTGAGTTGTTTTCTCAGTTTAACAATGAAATTATTATGCTGGAACATTAATGGATGTCGTTCTGATAAGAAATGGAGACACTTGTTGAATCTTATTAGGAAATGCTGATATTGTTAAAAAATATACTCATCATTTGCCTTTTGACTCCTGGTCTATCATCTCTGCTGTTGGTAAATCTGGTGGTCTTGCTTTTGGTTACTTTGAAAATTTGAGTATTGAAGTGCTTGGTAGTTCCCTAAATATGATACATATCTTATGTGATATTACGCCTGCAATTAAGAACTGTGTTGTCTCTTTTGTCTATGGGTCTTTAAACTTGGCTGGTATAAGAAATCAATGGAATTTTCTTAGTAGTATGAATGAGAATAACAACAATCCTTGGTTATTGGTAGGAGATTTTAACTTTATCTTACATAGTTCTGAAAAACAAGGTGGTAATCCAGATAATTCTTTTCCTCCTAATTTTGTTAGAGAAAATCTTTTAAAGATGAATATGAATGAAGTGTTTTCTTATGGTAATCCTTTCACATGGTGTAATAGAAGATTCAAAAATCCTTTGAAACTGATTTTTGAAAAGCTGGATAGGGGTTTTATGAATGATAAATGGGTTGCCGCTCTTCCTCAAACAAGAGTCACCAATTTAGGTATAATCTACTCTTATCATAGCCCTATCCTGGTTAAGTGCTTTCATTGGGAACGGAATTTAAACATTCCTTACAAGTTCTTTAAGTGTTGGCAGCTTAACCCTGATTTCAAAGGTGTTTTTCTTAATTCTTGGTCTAAAAGTCTTAAAGGATCCCCTGGTTTTGTAGTGGTCAATAAACTCAGTAATGTGAAGGATGAGTTAATTAAGTGGAACATTAACTCTTTTGGTCACATTAAAACTACTATAGGAAGATTAAACACTGAATTAGAAAAACTTCAAGCTTTACCTTACTCTCCGCAGATTGGGGGTTATATCTTGAATTACTCTAAACAGCTGGATTATTGGTATGAAATTGAACATTGTTTCTATAAACAAAAGTCTAGAATTAGTTACTTTTCTCAGTATGATAAAAATACTCACTTTTTTCATAATACGGTGAAGCTTAGAAACATGTACAATACTATTCACACTATTAGAGATGAACAAGGTAACTGGTTAGAGAATAGGGAACATGTTGCTACTTTGCTTTCTAAGCATTTTAAGAGTATCTTTACTTCTTCCAATCCTGGGAATAATGATATAGAAGAAGCTTTACGGTTTATCAGGCCTATTATTTCTGATGAAGTTAATTCCTCCTTGACAACCATCCCTTCGATTGATGAAATCAATGATACAGTTAAAAGTATGGACCCTTGGAGTTCTCTGGGTCCTGATGGTTTCCCGGCTGGATTCTTTAGGGATAATTGGGACATTGTCCACTCTGAAGTTGTGTCTCATGTTCAAAGTTTTTTCAAAAATAAATTTCTTCTTAAACAATCTAATTTCACCTTTATTACTTTAATTCCTAAAATAAAAAATCCTTCCACTCCTCATGATTTTCGGCCTATTAGTTTATCTAATTCTGTCTACAAAATTATTTCAAAATTTTTAACTAATCGTTTGAAACCTATTTTGGACTCTTTGATTTCACCTTTTCAATCTGCTTTTGTTTCCAACAGACAGATTTATGATAATATTGTTATCACCCATGAAATTCTTCATTCCTTTAAAAGGGAAAAGAAAAAATCTAAAAATGGTCATCTAGCTATTAAGCTTGATCTTTCTAAAGCATTTGATAGATTGGAATGGCCTTTTATTCTTGCTGTTTTTAAGAAGCTTGGTTTTTCTGAAGATTGGTGTCAAATGATCTTTTTGTGTGTATAAGTACTGTTTCTTACTCTGTCTTGGTTAATGGTTCACCTGGTGAGACCTTCTTCCCAACTCAGGGCATTAGACAAGGTGATTGCCTTTCGCCTTATATTTTTATTCTATTCTATGTATGGAAGTTCTGTCTCAAATGCTCTTAAAAGTTGAAGAAGATAAATTGATTTAAGGTTTTAAGTTCAAGAAGAATAATCCTTCTATTTCTCATTTATTTTTTGCGGATGATTGCATGTTGTTTGCTAAAGCTTCTGTTACTTATGTTAGGAATCTTATCAACATTATTAATGTCTTTGCTAAGGCTTCAGGTCACGCGATAAATTTTGAAAAATCGGGTTTCATCACTAGTGGTAAGATGCATCATAGACACATTAAGATTTTATCTAGAACTCTTAGAATGAAATTTCTCAATAATTCAGAAAAATATCTAGGTACCCCTCTATTTATTGGTAGAGATAAAACTAAATCTTTCAATTCCCTCATTGAAAATTTCTATTCTAGATTGAGTTCTTGTAAGAAGACCAACTTAAATGTTGCTGTTAGAACTATTGTTACTAAACATGTGATGTCTAGTTTAGCGGTTTATCATATGGCTTGTTTCCCTCTTCCAAAAAAAAATTACTTCTAAGATTGATTCTATTCAGAGAACTTTCTGGTGGTCTAAAAAGAATCCTAAACAGGCTGCATATTTTCGTTCTTGGGGAGATATAGGTAAACATAAAGTGTGTGGTGGTTTAGGTATTAGGAATACTTATGCTACTAATAGGGTTTTTATCTATAAACTTGGTTGGAGAATTATAAATAACCCGAACATCTTGCTTACGATATTTTTAAAAGACAAATATTTTCCTAACCAGAACTTGTTAGAAATTGACAAGGATGATGATACTTCCTCTTGGATCTGGAAAGGTATTGTAAATGGGTTACACTTTATTAGAGCTAATACAGTGGTTAAAATTAATAATGGGGCTTCTTCTCGTATTTGGAGTTCTAACTGGATTCCAGGATATACTTCTTCTCATCCTACTCACAGTAATTATTTTTTTGTTAAGGAGCTTATGGATGTTCAAAATAATTGTTGGAATGTCAGATTGTTATCTAATTTGTTCTCACCTGATAAAGTAACTAGGATTAGGTCTATTAGATTAAACCTTAATCTGTGTGATACATTAATGTGGGCTCATACCAGAAATGGTAAGTTTACGATTAAGTTAGCCTATAGAGTTTATATGAATGATTTTAGTTCCTCTGAAGACTCTGCTTTTTGGAGGAAAGTTTGGGGTATTGATTGCTTGCCGAAGATTAAGTTCTTTTTGTGGAATTTTTTTTTGCTTCCAGTCAATTCTTTGCTTCAGTTATATAACTAGTATGTGGATATAAATTGTCCTCTTTGTCATAGCCATGAAGAAACTGTTATGCACTTGTTTGTGAAATGTCTTGTTGCTGCTCATATTTGGTTTGGGGTTTCTTTACAACACTTGATTTCATTGTTTTGGAATGGATTGATGATTTCTTTCTGTATTGGCATAATTCAGTTCTTGGTATATCTCCTTTTAAAGTTTCATGGCCTAGTATTGGTGCTATAGTCATGTGGTGTATTTGGAAGTTGAGATGTGATGTGCTATTTAGAAATACTTATATTGATCTGAACAGGGTCATTATGGATACTAAGATAATGATTAACACCTATATTGCTCCTTCTTTATGCTCCGGTGGTTTAATCAGAGATTTTAAAGTTCCTATAGCTGATGTGCATCATTTTATGTTTGTTGATGGTTTCTTTAAAGATTTTAATATGGGTTTGGGTGTTATCTGGTGTGATATTTCAGGAAATATAAAAAGTTCTCGCTCGGACTTTGGTTTGATTACAGATGCAGTAGGTGTTGAAGCTGCTGCTCTTATTTTGGCGATCTCTTGGGCAGAAGAGATGAATCTTACCAAAGTTGCCTTTGTTAGTGATTGTCTCCAACTGGTAGATTTTGTGAATGGAGTCAGTTCTAAAATAGCTTGTGATCTTCTTGTTCGGTGTCGGAGTTTGCTTTTTGTTTCTTGTAACTTCAAAATTATGTATATAAAGCGTGTGAAAAACCATCTAGCTGACCGGCTTGCACGTCGTGCTAGAAAACTCAGTCTTAAGGGTCTTTGGGTCTCCTATCCATCTTTATTGGACTCTCCTATTAGGAAGGAGACCTTGAATGTTGTTTGTAATTCTCTCCTTTGTTAATCCCATGGTGTGTTTCTTAGCAAAAAAAGACTTATCCGTTTTTCTTTCCCATACATATGCAGAGATGCAGTGTATTGTTTGTTTAGAGAATATGATAATTTTGTATTATAATTCTTTTTCTTCATATACCAACTACTTGGTTTCATACCAGACTTGGAATAAGATTCAAGGAATTCAAGGCGCCGAGGTAAATACCTTTTTGAGTACCTATCTAAACCCATATAGAATGGTCATAAGACCACGGGAGATGGAGGTAGGTTTATTTGGTTGATAACCAAAATAAAATGAACTATCTTCGAAAGATGTGATAAGGATATCTAGACCCGTCATTGTGCAACTAAACATTCTACCATGCAAGTGTAACTTGAATTAGGAGGTTTTCTCCATAAAGGGCCGCGACCTTTGTCGCAATGTAAGTTCTTCTTCCATTATCCTTGAAGATTGTGAATAAATGAATTAATACAAATAATATGACTACCTTCCTTTTGAGAAACAAGGTAAAAGACGAACAAATTAATCACGTGCATGGTTGAAAAACCTACTAGTAGAGGATCCTTGAAGTTTGGAATAAGTTTAGTACCTATCTACCCATATAGAATGGTCATGGTACTGTATTATTTGGTTTTGATAACCAAAATAAATAGATTTTTCTTTCCCATCTATCTTCGAAAGATGTGATAAGTGAGATTGATTCTACCATGAAAGTAACTTGAAGATTGTCATATTCCTTATACTTTGGCGATATGGGTAATCAACTTTCAACAAGTTTGTTTCTTTTTTCTCCTCTTATTTTCTTCATAGAGAAAGAAAAATAAAATCCATCAATAAATGGTTTATAATTTTTATCCTTCTAAAAGAAACTATAATCACCAA
This sequence comes from Papaver armeniacum, assembly GCA_023531295.1. Taxonomy (NCBI): domain Eukaryota; kingdom Viridiplantae; phylum Streptophyta; class Magnoliopsida; order Ranunculales; family Papaveraceae; genus Papaver; species Papaver armeniacum. The sequence goes on from JAJJWW010005264.1 coordinate 37,739, forward strand.
AATTGGTATTGTTGCAATTGAAATACCTTTACGGTAATTAATCACGTGCATGGTTGAAAAACCTACGGCCAAGTTTGGAATCTTCTTCCATTGGAGGAAGATCATGTGATTTTTATATATTGTTTCTATTCGTTTACAAGAAACTATCCCTAACCATCAAATGGATTTTCCCGATGACTAAAACGGCATTTTTTTTCCGTTGTCATTGAAACGATTTTGGTATATCATATAAACCAATTGATGTTGGTTTCCTCTCCTCCATCAATACTAGGAGATGAGATGTAAATAAATTGGCAGTCTAAATTATTTTTAGGCCAATATGGTTTCATAATTCCATTCTTGCAAGGAACATTGATTGGTTTCTGTTATTCCCTATAAGAAACCATCGTTAATCAACCGGTAAGTGGATATTTCTTCAAAGAAAAATAACGATAATGATTTCTTTATATTCTTAAAAAAAAAATATATAATTCAGTCAGAATTTATTTCATCTATATCGATCCCTAAATGATGAAATATCGTTATTATGGTATAAGCCAATCATTAAATACCGATGAACGAGAATTTGCTACATTCTTTACAGATATTGAGCAAATTTTTTATTTTTATTTTCTCGGTAATAATCACCAATATTCGGAATTGTTCCACTTATAGTTGGATTACGTTTGGACACTAAAGATCAATGGGTGCACACCCGACATGTTAGCCAATATTATTAGTCCTTGTAGTGACTATATTTATCTTAATTTAATTTTCTTTTGATAAAGGAAGTCCATAATTTTATTCCGAAAAACTTAATTTCTTTTGGAGATTTATTTGCGTATTTTATATGTTTTTGGCTACTACCAGCAAAATCCATGATGGATGGTAAATGTATAATGACTTTTGAATAGTCGATATATGTGGTGCATAAAAACCAGAAATTATTATGAGTATATGTCTTCGTATTAATCGGATAATACTTTACGAAACTTGTTTTCGCTTTATGAGATGAAAATATTTTCGCCATAATCAGGGGGAGACTATACACACTACCAGCAAAAGTTGGTGTTAATTAACTTCAATGTTATATCAGTTTCTCTCCCATCATGACCAAATCAAAAAAGGATGCTATTAACTAGGCGTAAAATATTTCATTTGCCTTTATATAAGCGTTTGCCCCTTTAAGAGGAAAATCCAGTCACATCTCATAAAATTAGTAGTGTTCCATGAGAGCCTACTGGTAGTGCTCCAATGGAGTGTACCAAAACACCATTCATATTCTCAAAATTAATATCTCATCCCTTGATGATGATGAGATCATAACGCCCGTGGGCGCTGGTACCAGAATTTTGAATTTTTTCAAAATATGCATATACTTGAGAATTGTGTGGGATCGTGGTAAACAAAAATGATTGTCGAATATTCATTTAAAGTATCTACTAAAATAAATGATGGTGGTTTTGAACCCCTATGCAGAGGAATATCGACATATGTGATTGGTTGGCATATAATCCAAATTGTGTTGGATTAATTTCTCAATTGACGCAATTTTGGATCCAAAACTTAACACCTTTAAAATGCCAAGCATATTAATTACAGGTTGGTGTAGTCATATTGCGTCGTTATACGAGAAATGTATTCGTTGTAAAAACGATTTGAGGGTTTTATTTTTATTAGACCTAGGATTGGTTCAATAATTGCTCTCCTTATATAATTGGAATGGTAGTCCTTGAAGGACTCGTATATAGTCGGATAACATTTTCGAATTTGTGATCCTTAGAGGATTCAAATTACATTAACGCAGCCGTTTGACTCGACCATGTCAGGTTTAACAATCCTTTATGTGTTTTTAGAAATTTGGTACAAAACCAAAAATCCGGATTAATTGGTTGATGAATTCAACGTTATATGTCTCTTGAGGAATCCTTAAAAACACAAAAAATCCATGCTTTAGCAGCATAAAAATTATTTTTCTTAAATCTGTAGTTTAAATATTATGCTTGCATAAAACTTGTCTATCTGATATAGACTAGAGTTATGATGCTTATTTTTTTATAATACTCATATAGTTGAGTTAGCATTCATAAATCGTAAAAAGTTGTACTCTTTTCCCTTTGTTTCAGGTTTTTCCCATTTGGTTTTCCTGACAAGGTTTTAGCGAGGCAACATCTTTTTGACGTTTAATTTTCTTTCAAAATGTTGATTTTTTTTTTCCTTCGTCCAAAATTTTTCCCATTGGGTTTTACTGGCAAGGTCTTAGTGAGGCAATAATTCAACATGGTGGTCATCCAAGGGGTGTTGTATCAATTTCGGTTATTTGGTGGATTCCCACCATTAAGTAGGTCATTTTGTTAGACCACATCAATATAACCATCTCCCATGAATTTGGATATTATTCTAATCCATATAAGGTATGATCACAAATTTTGTTCACCTGTGCAACTGTAACTACATATTGATACTTTGTTGGAGAAGTTACATCAACTACTTCTGCAAATCATCTTCGAGAATTTAGCAATCCAAGAAGCAAGTCCTAAATATATTTCATGAAGCATATATAAAGACTTGAGAACACTACCATTAGAATACTAACACAAAAGAAGACTTCATCAACTGAAAAATTTCTCATGAAAGCATTGCTATCTCCAGCATTCAAGAAATTCATTTATCGAAATTGGGAAATCACGACTCAAAGATTTGCAAGCCAAGGTATAACTGAAGTACTTATCAGGGGGAGTATCAAATTAGAAAGTATTTTACTGGACTATCACGTTTTACTCTTTTTCCTTCACCAAGGTTTTTCCCACTGGGTTTTTCTTGTCAAGGTTTTAACGAGGCAACATATTCATGTCCAACTCTGTTCTAAGTTTGCTCACAATTGTACTCTTTTCCCTTCAATCAGGTTTTGTCCCTTTTGGATTTTCCTGATAAAGGTTTTAACGAGGCAATTAGCTTAGACACAATGTCATCAGAGGGAGTGTTATAAACGTGTAATTATGTTAAGAATATCTAGGGTAAATCTCGTTTATTATTGGGATGCCGTTGTGTCTAGACCTATAAATAGAGGCTCTAATGTTTGTCTATTGTATTGATTAATAGAATTTCTCTCTATCTTCTTCCATCTACTTTGTGTCTCCTTCTCAATTTTCTAGTTTCACGAGAAATATTTGCTTAGACTTTTGCAAATTCTTCATGAGTTGTCAACATTAAATGTACTGTGGAGTCTACTGTCTTTCTTTTAGTTGGTAAAAAATGTCACTGATCGAATCTTTAGCACATCGCATCCCAGGACCGGCTTCTCTTCGCACAGCAATGAAAAATGATGAAGCCACAGATCGCTTAAAGTTCCAGAACCATCTCAGCTGGGAAAGGTAAATCATTAGGTAGCAACGTTAACATAGTTAGTGTTAAGTCATCGCGAGCATATTTTTTATAGCCATTACACGTTGCTTAAATAGTACGTACACGTGGTAATCCATGCACCTCGCTTAATGACCTAATACCACGTGTTTGGATTTGTTTCCCGTCTACCATTTTTTTTAAGCATCCCGTATACCTTTCCATCTATATATATATATATATATATATATAGCGTGGATGTAATCTGGAATCAGTTAGGGAAGAAGTTAGAATCTAATTGTAGATGGTGGATTTTCAACAAAGGACAAAATTGTAAAATCATGATACCGCATGTTTCTGACACGGCTTTCAGGCATGTGATGATTCATATTTTACGATCCATGATGAGTATGCTTTGAAAGGCCTCCACTAGTTGAGCGTTCAATACCTCGCATTTCATGTTCTCTATGTAGAATAACATAATTGGGCGGTTCTCCATAAGATTGAGAGCATTAATGCCTTCAGGACGTCGGTGATACTCACTGTTCCCTGACTACATGAGAGAGACCCCCTCTACATAGAAGAACGATTGGGCGGTTCTCCGTAAGATTGAGAGCAATAACGCTTTTCGTGACGTCGGTGACACTCAATGTTCCCTGACTATGTAGAGAGACCGTGTACAGATCCAGGCGGTTCTCCGTAAGATTGAGAGCAATAACGCCTTCAGGACTTCGGCAACACTCGTTGTTTTCTGACTATGCACCTTTCAGAACGGGTATGACGCTTTAACTGGCTAATATTCCTTCCGTAATAGATTAATTCTACCGTGACATTCTCCACTGAATTCCTAGAAGATAATCTATTTTATCTCATTACTCCGATTTCATGATCGAATCCACGGCTGATCTCATGAAATGGTAATAACTACTTTTATTACTCTGATTCTATGGTCGAATCCACGATCCCATGGAATGGTAATACTCGTTTTATTATTCCGAATTCATGGTCGAATCCACGGCTGATCCTATGGATTGATAATAAAAACCTACTCACTTTTATTACTCGGTTTCATGAATCATTCTCCACTGAATTTCATAAATTAGTAATAAATACTCAACAATCGGGCATCTGGACTACCACTGAGTAAGCCCCATAAAATGGTGCAAGTGTACTCGACAATGATGCACGAACGAGCACCCAAATGCGCGAACAAGCATCCAAAATATGGACAAATGAGGAATCCTACACGAAATAGGAGAGAGAAAATAATAACATTAAAATAATGGAGATGCGCCCATGGGCCGTGCCCACCGGCCGGCCGGCCGTGCCTTGGCCGTGGTCGGTCCCATGCTTCCTCCATTATTTTTCCTTACTTTGTTATTTTTATGAACTCATGAAGACTCCTCCATTCTAACAACTTTCCTTGTTTGAGCAAAACTCATGGTTTCTCCATATTTTCATGGTTTCTCCATATTTTCGTGGTTTCATGAAAAATAATAATATAAAATAGGGAAAGGTGTTGCGGGACCGGGCAACTTAGCCGGCCGGCCATGCCCTAACCGTGGCCGGTCCCACACCTTGCAATCCCTAATCTTTCATAAATTGTTATTTTTCTCATCTTGTGAAACTTTCCTGTTTCAGCAAAAATCATGGCATACTTGCTCATTCGAGCAAAATCGAGGATTTCAGTCAAAGACCGAACTCTTCTGAAAATCCAAGATATTGCTCAAACGCACATCAAAAAATACCGAAACTCTCAGGACTGAGATATGGGCATGCTCCCTTGACCGACCAAGGGCGGCTCTAAGGCTTGCAATGAGCCGGTCCCACACGTTTTCACACTTTTGACCTAATTTGCGCAATTGCTCATATTGGGTCCAAACTCATCACAACCAACTCGGAGTTTGTGCAAATTCCCATCAGCTGTCCCACGACCATCAAGGGCCGGTCTCATGCCATCTTGGTGGGTCCCTCACTTTTCCATAATTAGGTTTTATCACCTAATGCTCAATCGAGCACTATTTCAATAAATGATGAAACCGGCATTTAATCATCATTCTTTCACCAACTGGTTAACTAAGGACCCTGGTACACGCTCACTCGAGCACTTGGGCGCCGCATGGACGTCCATAATTCCATGTGGTCGGTCATCCCTCACTCGTTACCTATTTTCAACAATTCATCAATTAATGAACAATTGATCAAAAATTAGGGTTTCGAACAAACGCTACAAATCATCATTCTGAGCAAATTTCAAACACTAATAAATTTATGTTGATCTATTAATCAACATCTGGATTAATTATATAATATTCGGTAATCTACCAATATTTTAATTAATATTTTATTGGGTCATGTCAATAAATAAATAATAAATCAACAATACTTGCTCGACGAATATTGAATAAAATACGTTGAATTGAGAATTGCTCAATTTCCCAACTATCTATACTCGGTAATTTCGAATCGAGACAATTGCTCGAGACGCTCAATAATTTCGTGTAATATCAATAAGAACTAACACGTTTAAATCCATGAATCATGGGCCAATCATGGATATCTAAATAGTCAGGGTAATTTGGTCTCTTGAGAGATCCGTGAGACATCAATCACGTCACATGGGGGATTCATCCGCACGTGGATTCATCCACGATGAGAATGTGAGTAAGTCATGCAATGGTCGAAGGAGTTAGAAAAGTAGTGGGTGAACGATTAACCAAGTCTCCGCACGACCTGGAACTAGTTTCACCACGATCTTCCACTTTCCCACTCTTTCACTCAAGAAAACCGTTACACTTGCAGGGATCAAGGTGTTCATCATTCTTGCAATATAAATAAGTCCAGATCGAGGACAACAGATTATTATCATCATTTGTCAACAACTCAATTAAAACTTATTCACAGAACTCAACATTTAGCAGTTCATCAATTTTGCAGAAACCTTCAACATATCCACAATCCTTGATCATCATTGATCCCACACAATTATCAGCTTTCATCCTACAGATCAACCCATCTCCCTCTTTGTGACCGAATTGAATCTGGAACGGCCATTGACTTGGTTTAGGCCGGAGTCCTACAGATTGATCTCTCGAATCTAAGCACTCCCTTTGCAGTTCATCTGTGTGAGGTTCAGCAGTTTGCTCGGTCGCGGAGTCTTGTCCGCACGCTCGACTCTTCACTTCCCTAAAAAACCAGCAAACCGTTTTCCCCATCCACAGATTGGCGACCACAGTGGGAGATTAATTTCTCGGTGCAATCTCAAACTTTTCACAAAATGGTTGATTTTAGGTGAGGTTCAGTTACCAATCCTAACCCAAACAATGCTAGCACTAGCAACAGCGGTGGTACTCTAGAAACCGTTCCTACCTCCAACAATGGTGGTGATACTACTCCTCCACAAACCAATAACGGAAGTATTCCTCTCTTTGGTCGGTCTCCCGAAGAAATCAGAGAAAATCCACCTACTATTACTGATCTCATAAAGGTTCAGGAAGTTCTCGCCAAAAATCAGACTGACATGGCTGCTACTCAGAAGGAATTATGCAATTACCTCAAAACTCTCACTGACAAGATGTCAGACAAAACTCAGGAGAAAGGAAAAGAGAAGGAAGCATCTCCAACTACTGATCCTGAATCCAGTCCACGACGATGATGAAAGTGGCAAGACTGTAAAACCTGCTGGTTTTATCACTCGTGAAGACCTGGAACGTTTTATGGAGAATCGGGGGAAGGGCCATACACCATCCGTGCACCGTCATCAACCTCCATATCCCGCTGCTACGCAAAGAATCCCTCTCCCAAAGGGCTACACTTCTCCAACGTTCAAACTCTACAATGGAACGAGGAATTCTCGAGAACACGTTTCTCGATTCTTGGAAGCATTAGGAGAGCATGAACACGACCATGTTATCCGTTTGAAGGAGTTTTCAAAATCCCTGACGGGTCGAGCATATACTTGGTATAACAACATTGCACCAGGAATCATAGCCAATTGGGGAGAGATGATTAATGTTTTCTACAGGAAATACTTTTTTGTTTCTGAGCAGATTACTCTTTCTGACTTAGGAAGGATGGCTCAGAAAACTACTGAAAATCCGAATGACTATGTGATGAGGTTCAGGACTCAAGCTTTGTATTGTCATGATCCTAATGTTACTGAGCAACAACTGGTGGATTTGTGCATCAACAGAATGATTCCAGTCTATAGAGCCTTGTTGGAAAATATCCGATTTCAAACCTTTTCAGAACTTCATGAAGCGGCCAAGAGATCAAGCAAGCTGCTCGCTCCGACTTTGTTAGAAAGAACCAAAACTGTCAAAGTCGAGGAACCGAACACTCGAAGCAGCACCAACAGGCGTTTAATCAACAAGCAGTACAACGTTGAAACTTCCATGAATATTGCAGAAGGGAGCAAGAGAAAAGCCGAGGCACAACAACACAAGAATGCTCTTCCGACGTCTCACCCTCCAAAAACACCAAGGAAAGACAACCAGGCTAGAAACGCACAACCACGATTCAAAGATCACCGTAACGATCGAAGCGCCTGACTTCTCTTTTCCCATTGAAGAAGTGATCGAACTATTGGAAGTCTGGATTCAAGATGGTGCGATCAAATTACCACCCGTCAAAAAGGAACCAACTGAGGAACAAGTGGAAAATGCACACTACTGCCATTTCCATAGGTATGTCAGTCATCCAACAAGTGATTGCAGAACTTTGAAGCGCATATTCAAAGAAAATGCCGACTCTGGGGAACTGGGGACTGAAAGAGTGCACAAAAATCCTCTCCCAATCAGAACATTCACACTCTCTGAGCAGCCGGTTAAAAAAGCAGTCTAATCCCTGGTTGAGCATGTCTGTGAGTTACTATACTTATCGAAAGCTTAAAGAAATGACATGTTTGCTGCATTGAAGCACATCATGTCTGGGAAATGATTGGACATTCAGGAGATACTCCCTGAACCTCCAGCAACAGACAAAGAGATGTATGACCGGGGACTTCTCACTACAGTCCATATCAAAGGAAATGAATTCAAGCGAGCGTTGGTTGACGTTGGCACTGCTGTTAACATCATACCCCTCCGAGCTACTGGCATCATTTGACAAGAAGCAATTCATGCTCCTATCTTAGTCAGAGACCATGAAGGAATCTCCAGGGATGCTTACGGTTACATCATTCTCAAGATAAGAAATGATTCAACCTGGACAGAAACTAAATTCTTCATAATTAAAGAGGACCTGGGATATGACATGGATCTTGGGCGAGCATGGATTCATGATGGAAAAGTCTGCGATATCCTCATCTTCAGTTGCACATTTCTCCGTTGAAGAAAGCTCTGACTCGGAAGATGATCAACCGCTCGATCATTTGGGGAAAGTCGAAGCCTTGATGGAACTCACACAAAAACCTGGGGAGAGCACCAACGAATTCGTCAGAAGGTTTCGCACTCAGGTAAGTCTTATTCCCCCTGATGCATATGTATTACCAACCTTCAAATATGCTACCCTAGTCCGGGGACTCAGTTCTGCTCAAAACCTAGATATCACCAAACGCTATGAGTGGTTAGTCTCGCCTCAGCAATACTTCACCAAATGGTTAGATGCGAAACCTCTCCGAATCCATCATCTCACTAACACAGTCATTGATAGAGTAATGACCGAATTTCACAATCAATATCCCAAATATTCTCCCTCGCGCGAGTGTCCACATATGCCGCAGAATTGGAAGGCTCTACCAACATGGAATCCACGAGGAATTCCGAACCAACAGAAAATATCCAGTGCATGAGTAACCAAACCTAACAAATTTCATGAAGGAGATTTGGTTCTTAAGGCAACTAGACACAATTTTCATTCCACAAAGAGTTCTAATTGGGAAGGGCCTTTTATCATCGCTAAGTCAGTTGGTGGAGGATACTACAAATTGGCTGACATCAAGGGCAAGACAAGTATACCAGTGATTCATGAGAATTGGCTCAAGATTTTCGACGCATGAAGCATTCAACATTGGGTGTTTTATGTCCAAGACAAACGCTCAAGACATCAGACGTTTGCATCTTAGGATTTTCTTTTACCTGTAATTTCAATTCCTCCAAAACGTTTGCAATACTTGCATCCAGTATTTGAATTCAACAATTTATCAAAAGTTCTTTTATTTAAGAAAAATCTCTTTCAAACCCAAAATCCAAAAGAAAATCCTTAGTCACTCATAAATTCAAAACCAACCAAAAAATCAAAAGCAAAATAAAATCTCACATCTCTCAGGAGTTCAATGTTCAGGAGATTATGGAAAGAAAACTAAAGAAAGCCATCAAAGTATGATTTCTGCTTCTCAGCATTCTCCAAGACTTGCAAAGCCGCTTTCTCCAACTCCAGCTTTTCGGTCATCTCAGCAATCGGCATCACTAGTAAAAGGGATGTTCTTCACTACTGCATCCTTGACGGTGTTGATCTTCTGAAGAAGCCACTTCAAGTTAAAGCCAAGTCTCTCAGAATTCTCCAAGTTGTACTCCCAATCAAAGAGTACATCTCGAGTCACAGTAGTTCTGGCCCTGGTTCGTATATCATCTATAACGCGCAATATGTTTCCTAATTGCATTGTCAAGAAGTAGCTACGTTCAGGATCTCTCGTAACAACAATATGGCCATACATCTTCCACATTTTCTCATACATGCTGGCATACCCAGTGGGAACGCTGAACCCACCAACAGATACATGATACGGAGTGAAGCACCAAATGGAGGCTCACAAACAATCCCTGCATTAGGGTACTCGTGTATCACTATGCGATTCTTAATTATTGGAGTAGCTTCCGTAGTCACTGTAACAGCTTCTTCTGGGACCGTCTCTTATGCTCTTGGCTCGGCTCCTTCTGTGGAAGCAATAACAACTGGAGTCTCAGTTTTCTCGACAACTTCAGTAGCAATATTCCCATGGCATTGAGGTGCATAGACCATAGAATCATCAACCTGATTCACCAAGCTGACGCATCAAGGATTCATGGGCCTACTGATCAGAATTAAGCTGATCAGTTATGGGCCTAATGAATTAAGCTTGATGCAGTTACAACAGAAGTACGCGGACAGATAAGGCACTGCTGATTTGAGCGTTCAGAAGCCTAGTTATGGCCGGTTTAGGATTCATGGGCCCAAGTCAAAAAAGGAAACCCATGTTTTATTAGGTTTTGGAAATAAATTTGATATAAAAGGGAAGAAGCTCTAAAATTCTTTTTGTGTTTTGATTGACCGACCACTCTTATCCTCTCCATCACTTCACGAGAAGCAGCAGGAAAATTCGCGGAACCAGCACCGCCGCCCGTCCGACCACCGTCCGGCCAAATTCCGGCCGGCACCGACAGGTAAGTCCATCCGTTTTTTTTTTCCTGTATGTTTCGTGATTGATGAGTTGTTCACAAAACCAAAAATCCCATGGTTGCATGTATGCGTAGGATTTATGAAGGATTTTCAGAAAACGTATATATATGCCTGTTTGTTCGTTAGTTGAAGGAACGAGCAAAAATCCCTAATATGGAAGAGATTCATAAACTTTGAATAAACATGGTCTAGTTACAGTAGCAAAAGTTTTGTTTATTAGGTTTCATGAAAACCCAAGTTTGTTTTCGAAGCATGAATTTTGCAAATACTTTTAAGAACGTAGGTTTGTTCGTAAAAGTAATAAATAATAATCCTTAGGGTTAAAGGAATTTTGAAAAGACCTGGAGTTCACGATGAAAATTTGTTTACGAACTTTCAAAATTTTGTTTGAAATATGTAGACTTTTAAAAAAATAGAAAAGACCCTCGTTTCGTAGACGAATGCTCGGTTGAGCAAAAAAAAATTTATAGCGTATGTACACGTAAAAATCAGCGAATGTTCACATGGAAAGTTTATGTGAATTATTCATAGTTTCTTGAGAAGTCAGTGTTGACTCTTGAATATTATGTTTTTGCTCGGCTTTGCAGGTTTGAAAGAACCAACAAGTTTTGAGGTTTTACGGTGTTATCACTGAGTTCGTGAAATCGTAAATAGGTAAGAGTTTAGGATTACCGTTTTTTTTTTTTTGCAGACGCTGATTGTGAGCATCGTAATGGTTTGATTGCTTTAATTCCATTGTATTGATGAAACTCGTGTGGAATGTTGCAGCGATTTGGCGGAGATGACTCGATTCCGTAATGATGCTGAAAGTGACATTTCCATAGAAGACACTTCTGGAGATGCTGATTGCTCCAGGGATGGCGATTCTGGAACTTCTCAAGGGAATGAGGAAATTCCCAAACTCAAGAACATTCCAAGCATCGAAGACAGATTCTTTGAATATTTGTATAGGCCTGAAAAACCTCCTTTAGGTTCTTCGTTTCGGTTGCTCATAAATCCCAAGACTACTGCTCGAGAATAAGTTGGTGTCTCCTCCAAAGAATAATTCGGTTCTGTTTGGAAGGGAAACATTATTTGGCTTCTCATGTGGAACTCAAACTTTCTCGGAAGCCACTGATGCATTTTTCTGGATGGGCAAGGCATATGCTAGGCCACAGTCGTGTGAGGACCTTGCTGGATAGTGCGCAGGTGACGCGAGCCATTCAAGCTGCTGGAGATTTGATCATTAATCATGATATACCAGGTATCGTGGCTTTGCTTGCTCGTTGGTGTATTCCTACTCACACCTTCATATGCAGATGGGGAGAGTTCACGATTACTTTAGAAGATGTAGTCGCTTTGTTGCATCTTCAAGTCGCCGGAAATTTCCCTGGAAAACTTTCGACAGAGGAGAAACTGATATCTCGTACTTTGGAAGCTAAAATGCATGAGTTCAACGAGTCTCCCAAATTTTGCTATGCTCAATGGTTGAGATACTGGTGGCCGAGAGATAGAATTCCTAAAGAACCTATTGATGGTACCCTGTCCATCGCTGCTTTCCTGTGCTTATGGCTTTCCAGAGATGTTCTTGAGGACAGCGGACATTTGTTGAAACCGTTGGTGATACCCTTTGCCATTAGGATGGCTAAAGGTGAGAAAATTCCAATTGGTAGCCTTTTTTTAGGTTCACTGTTTGCCAACTTGGACTCTTTGGTTATTGAATCAAGTGTCTCTAACGGTTTCATGAAAATTGAGACATATACTAATACCATGTTCCTCCAAGCTTTGATATGGGAGCATCTTGAAAAATATGCTCCGATTCCCCGTAGTGTTTTGCAAGGGCCTAATGTCGACACTCGCCATGCTTTCCTCGAGAAAGACAATGCCAGGATCATGAGGCGGTCTACAAAGCAGCCGCAATACAAGATATGCATCACTGATATTTTGGACATTGAATCCGAGTTCAACTTTCGCCCCTGGCGTTGGTCCCTGATCTCTTCTCACAATTGATCACTTTCAATGCTGGTGAAGAAAATATCATGTTGAAGACCGGTGCTGATTTGAATGATGGAGAGAGATCTTTCATATTAAGTTGCACTCCTGGCCACCTAGTATCAGTAATGCATGGAGAATTCAGAGTAGAAGAATATAACATTGACAGGGCAGCTCGGCAAATGGACGTAGACCAGTGTATCCCAGGTTACCGAATGAACAAACCATCAGTTGAGTATTTGAAGGCTAATCAAAATTGCACTCATGTGGAGGGAAATGAGTATTTATTCCCATGCTCTGATCATGCTAATTTCGTGACTCCGGGTTACATAGACTTCTGGCGTCAGCAACTTGAGCGTATGTATGCCTTTGTGATGGATGTTAAGTCTCCAGTGCAAGATTTTCCTTTTCTTGACTCTATTAATGCACGACCAAGGCTAAAGTACCTTTCCCGTGGTGACAAGAGGAAGGCATCTCCGGAATGTGCGTATGTAAGCCTTTTTTCTTCACGATCGGTGAAAGTAAGATAGATGTGTTTTAATCATCCATTGATTTTGTATAGGATGGCCATGATGTGAGGCCTCGAATCCGTGTAAACTTCTTAGACCTTCAAGAAATTCCCCAGGGTGGAGAAGGAAGAAGCAAAATAGCTCATAGAATGATACCGAGCAATTCAGGGATCCAGCACCGACAGAGAGGTTGATGTGAGTATCCTTTCATGTAAGTGATTTAGGCATTTCCTTGAATAAAATAATGATGATTATTGTTGATGGATCCAGGAAGAGATTGTTGTGAAAAGCGAACATGGTCATGATATCCATTCGTCTTCGAATAGTCGGGAGAAGGATAGTTCTCAAGAATCGCGACTGAATGAAAATAATGGTGCTCCCAATGTTGATGCCGACCCTGTTAACCCTTCGAATGAATTGGAGACTCCTCAAATAAGTATCCATTTTGTATTATCTTAGTAGAAGTGTAGGATTGCTGATTTGTGGATGAATGAACGAGAATCCCGATGAATATATGAGAAATTTGCCGAAATACGTCATCAGAAAAATCCAGACCTCAGTTTTTTAGTAAAAATGCTGTAGAATCTTCATCCGACATCAGATTTTCGCGATCTACCTATGTATCCTTAAGCCCAGGAAATTTCCATGCTTTAAGGGAAAAAGATTTTTAAGTTTTGAGCACTTTTAGGGGTCGAAATATATGAAACAGTAAACTTCCAGGAGACCTCCAGAAAATTTTCAGTTGGTATGAGGTCCAATGTTTTGGCCACAACTCCCTGCTCGTTCATCCATTTGCTATGAAATTTTGATATGTTGTAGATGACATCCATACAAAGATAATGGTATATGACCCAACCTTAGATTCCTTACCATTTGCTCCCAGTTAGTCGTCTCATTTAGAGTAGTATAAAATTTTTCTGACGAACTTATTGACAAACGTGTTTTATGACTTTTATGCTATTTGATCATGTCTTGGACGCATAGTGAAGAACTTAGATAATGTTAGTTCACTTAAATACTGGATTTTATGATTGTATTGAGTTTCCACATTTGGATCGCTCTAATCCCGTGTAATCTTCTTATTAGGTGCCAAATGCCGAAGTTGGGAATAACGAGACCAATAATGATGATTCGAGCAATCCCAGCGCTGTTGGTAATGAGACAACCATCTATGCACTTTAAGGACGTGATATGGTTGCTGCTGATATTGTTGAGGCGATTGAAACACCAATGGTGATTGCTCCAGAAACAGAGGAAGTTGTGCCGAGAATAGAAAATACTGTCACAGAAGAAGCTGCGCCTATGATTGCTGAGGTTTCTCCCGAAATTGAGAACCGTATAATAGTGCATGAATATTCTACTGCAGGGATTGTTTGTGAGCCTCCATTTGGTGCTTCACTCCCGTATCATGTATTTGTTGGTGGATTTAGCATTCCCACTGGGTATGCCAGCATGTATGAGAAGTTGTGGAAGATGTATGGCCATATCGTCGTTACAAGAGATCCTAAACGTAGCTACTTCTTGACAATGCAATTAGGAAACATATTGCGTGTCATTGATGATATTCGTACCAGGCCCAGAAGTACCGTCACTCGAGATGTACTCTTTGATTGGGAGTACAACTTGGAGAATTCTGAGAGACTTGGCTTTAACCTGAAGTGGCTTCGTCAGAAGATCAACACCATCAAGGATGCAGTAGTACAGAATATACCTTTTACCAGTGATGTTGTGGTGGAGAAAATGGCTAAGATTGCTAAGTTGACTCAAAATCTGGAGTTGGAGAAAGCGGCTTTGCAAGTCTTGGAGGATGCTTTGAATTTCTGGATTGGTTTTGAATTTATGAGTGACTGAGGATTTTCTTTTGGATTTTGGGTTTTGATAGAGATTTTTCTCAAAATAAAGAACTTTTGATAAATTGTTGAATTTCAAATATTGGATGCAAGTATAGCAAACGTTTTGGAGGAATTGAAAATACGGGTAAAAGAAAATCCTAAGATGCAAACGTCAGATGTTTGAGCGTTTGTCTTGGACATAAAACACCCAATGTTGAATGCTTTATGCGTCGAAGATCTTGAGCCAATTCTCATGAATTACTGGTATACTTGTCTTGCCTTTGATGTCAGCCAATTTGTAGTATCCTCCAACAACTGACTTAGCAATCATAAAAGGTCCTTCCCAGTTAGAACTCTTCGTGGAATGCAAATTGCGTCTGGTTGCCTTAAAAACCAAATCTCCTTCATGAAATTTGTTAGGCTTGGTTGCTCGTGCCTTGAATATCTTCTGCTGGTTCGGAATTCCTCGCATAGTGGGATTCCATGTTGGTGGAGCTTTCCAATTCTGTGGCACATGTGGACACTCGTGCAAAGGAGAGTATTTAGGATATTGATTGTGAAACTCAGTCATTATCCTAGCAATGACCGTGTTAGTGAGATGATAGACTTGGAGATGTTCTGCGTCTAACCATTTGGTGAAGTATTGCTGAGGTGAGACTAACCACTCATAGCGTTTGGTGATAGCTAGGTTTTGAGCAGAAATGAGTCCCCGGACTAGGGTAGCATATTTTAAAGTTGGTAATACATATGCATCATGGGGAATAAGACTTGCCTAAGTGCGTAACCTTTTGACAAATTCATGTGCGCTTTCTTCGGATTTTTGTGTGAGTTCCATCAAGGCTTCGGATTTTCCCAAATGCTCGAAAGGTTGATCATTTTCCGAGTCAGAGCTTTCTTCGATGGAGAATTGTGCAACTGAAGATGAAGATATCGCAGCAACTCTTCCATCATGAATCCATGCTCGCCCAAGAATCATGTCATATCCTGGATCCTCCTTAGTTATGAAGAATTTAGTTTCTGTCCAGGTTGAACCATTTTTTATGTTGAGAATGATGTAATCGTAAGCATCCCTGGAGATTCTCTCATGGTCTCTGACTGAGATAGGAGCATGAGTTTCTTCTTGTCGAGTGAAGCCAGCGGCTCTGAGGGTTTTCAAAGGGATGATGTTAACAACAGTGCCAACGTTGACCAATGCTCGCTTGAATTCATTTCCCTTGAGATAGACCATGGTGAGAAGTCCCCGGTCGTACATCTCCTTGTCATTCGGCATTTGAGAGAGTGTCTCGAATTGTTAGCCGTTTGCCCGACACGATATGGTTGGTGCAGCAAACATATCATCTCTTTGGGCCTTTGACAAGTACGGCAACTCGCAGACATGCTCAATTAAGGATTGAACTGCTTCCTTGATCGGTTGCTCGGAGGGTGCGAATGTTCTGATTGGGAGAGGATTGCTATGTACTCCTTCAGTCCTCAGTTCCCCTGAGTCAGCCTTTTCTTTGAATATACGCTTCAGGGTTCTGCAATCACTCGTCGGATGACTGACATACCTATGGAAATGGCAGTAGCGTGCATTTTCCATCCGTTCCTCAGTTAGTTCCTTTTTGACAGGAGGTAATTTGATCGCCCCGTCTTGGATCTAGACTTCCAATAGTTCGATCACTTCTTCAATAGATCGTTCTGTTGATGTTGAGTATGCAATTGTGCATTCCTGGCTTGACCATCTTTCCTTTGCGCTTTTGAGGTGTTAGACCCTGGAAGAGCATTCTTATGTGGCTGTGCTTTAGCTTTTCTTTTGCTCCCTTCAGCAACATTCATGGAAGTTTCGACACTGTACTGCTTGTTGATTAGTCGTCTGGTAGTGTTGCTTCGAGTGTTTTTCGATTCCTCTACTTTGACAGTTTTCGTTCTTTCTAGCAAGGCGGGAGCGGTAGTTGTTGATCGCTTGGCCGCTTCATGAAGTTCTGAGAAGGTTTGAAAACGAAAATTTTCCAGCAAAGCCCTGTAGACTGGGATCATCCCATTGATACACAAATCCACCAGTTGTTGTTCAATAACATTGGGATCATGGCAATCCAAGGCTTGAATCCGGAACCTCTTCACGTAATCATTCGGATTTTCAGTATTCTTCTGAGCCATCCTTCCTAAGTCGGAAAGAGTAACTTGCTCAGAAACAAAGAAGTACTTCCTGTAGAAAGCATTAATCATTTCTCCCTAATTAGCTATGCTTCCTGGTGCGATGTTGTTGTACCAAGTATATGCTCGACCCGTCAGGATTTTGAAAACTCCTTCAAACGGACGACATGGTTGTGTTCATGCTCTCCTAATGCTTTCAGGAATCGAGAAACATGTTCTCGAGCATTCCCCGTTCCATTGTAGAGTGTGAAGGTTGGAGAAATGTAACCCTTTGGAAGAGGGATTCTTTGCGTTGCAGCAGGATATGGAGGTTGATGACGATAGACTGATGGTGCATGGCCCTTTCCCCGAATCTCCATAAAACGTTCCAGATCCTCACGAGTGATGAAACTAGCAGGTTCAGGTTCTGCAGCTTTGCGGGTTTCGTCATCATCAGGGAAAGGAATAACTTCTGGATCCAGAGCTGGAGATGTTTCCTTGTCTTTTCCTTTCTCCCGAGTTTTGTCTGACATCTTGTCAGTGAGAGTTTTGAGATGGTTACATAATTCCTTCTTAGTAGCAGCCATGTCAGTTTGATTTTTAGTGAGCACTTCCTGAATCTTCATGAGATCAGCGATGGTGGGTGGATTTTCTCTGAGTTCCTCGGGATGTCGACGAAAGAGAGGATGATTTTCGACATTAGTGTGAGGAGGAGTAGCGTCATCACCACTGTTGGAAGCAGGAACGGTTTCTGGACTACCACCGCTGTTGCTAGTGCTAGCATTGTTTGGGTTAGGATTGGTAACTGAACCTGACCTAAAATCAACCATTTTGTGAAAATGGGAGATTGCAACCGAGACATTAATCTCCCACTGTGGTCGCCAATCTGTGGATGGGGAAAAAACGGTTTGCTGGTTGTTTGGGGAAATGAAGAGACAAGCGTGTCGAGACTCCTAGAACCGAGCAAACTGCTCAACCTCACACAGATGCACTTTGCAAAGGGAGTGCTTAGATTCGAGAGATCAATCTGCAGGACTCGGCCTAAACCAAGTCAATGGCCGTTCCGAGTCAATTCGGCCGCAAAGAGGGAGATGGGTTGATGTAGGAGGGAAGCCGAGAATTGTGTGGAATCAATGATGATCAAGGATTGTGGATGTGTTGAAGGTTTCTGCAATAATTGGTGAACTGTTGAGTTCAAATAAGTTCTGATAGATTGATGAATTCTTGAGAGTAGTTACTCGATAAATTCTGTGTGGACGATTGATGATAGCTAGTGATCATTCATTGTCCTCAATCATGGATTCAGAGACTTATTTATATTGTCATAGTTGTGAACACTTTGATCCCTGTAAGTGTGACGGTTTCATGAGTGGAAGAGTGGGCAAGTGGAAGATCGTGGTAAAGTCAGTTCCATGTCGTGTGGAGACTTGACGGATCGTACACCCACTACTTTGCTAACTCCTTCAACCATTTACACAACTTACGCACATTTCTCGTCGTGGATGAAATCCACGTGCTGTAGGCTGCCAGACCAAAACCCTAGTTGTTATCCCCCAATTTGACGTGATTGATGTCTCACGAATCGTGGAGTCTGCATGACAGACGTGTATTTAGTTTGTCAATTGTTGACTGATTAGACAATGTGTCTAGGTTTTGTTGAATCGAACATGTTTGACAAATACTCAGCGATTCATGAATGTTAATGTTGCTCGTCTGAGCAAATATTGTAAATTCGACGAGTTGTTGAATATTGATGAGTTATTGAATATATGTGGATTATTCGAGCAACCGAGCAAGTATTGCTCGATTCGACGAAATATCGATAAATTCTCGAATATTGATAGTTGGATCAATATTCGAGCAACTGAGCAAGTATTGCTCAATTCGACGAATTACTGAATATCGAGAATTTGACGAGCAATTGAGCAAGTATTGCTCAATTCGACAGAATAATGAATGTTGATGATTTGACGTACAATTGAGCAAGTATCGCTTAATTCGGCAAATTACTGAATGTTGATAATTTGTCGTGCAATTGAACAAGTATTGCTCAATTCGACAAATTAATGATAAATTACCAAATATTGATAGCTGGATCAATATTTGAGCAACTGAGCAAGTATTGCTCGATTCGACGAAACATTTATTGGTGACGTGACCCAATAAAATATTAAAATATTAGTAAGCTACCAAATATTATATGATTAATTCAGATGTTGGTTCTTTGAATCCATCATAAATTCATTAGTGTTTGAATCGTGCTCGAGTGATGATTCGTGAAGCATTTATTCAAAACCCTAATTTCGAGATCATAGTTGATGAATCGCTGAAAATAGGTCATGAGTGATAGAGGGACCGACCACATGGGATGATGGGCGTCCATGTGGTGCCGGTGCTCGAGTGAGCATGCACCGGGGTTCTCGGTTTGAGGATTGGTGAAAGAATGATGATTAAATGTTGGTTTCATCATTTCTTGAAATATTCTTTGGGTTCAACATTAGGTGATAAAACCTAGGTATGAAAGATGGGGACCGACCAAGAGAGCATGAGACCGGCTCTTGGTGATCACGTGACCAGTTGTTGGCCGTTTGAGCAATCCCCGGGTTGGTTGGAGATAGTTTGGGCCCAATACGAGCAATTGAGCAAATTAGGTCAGAATTATGAAAACGTGTGGGACCGGCTTTGTGCAAGCCCTAAAGATGACTCTGGTCGGTCATGAAGGCATGCACGTGTTTCCGTGGTGCCCGTGTCTCCGTACTGAGAGTTTTATTATTTTCTGATGTGCGTTCGAGCAACGTTGTGAATTTTCATAAGAGTTTCATCTTGACTGAAATTCTTGATTTTTGTTGGAATGAGCATGTATGCTCAATTGATCAATATTTTGTAAATATTAAAATAAGTGTATTTTAACATTTAAAATTGCCGTGAGAGGCTAGCCGGTCGTGTGACCTGCTGGCTTTTGGTTTTTCATGATTTGAGCAAAATTTGAGAAGTTATGATGAAATCATGATTTTTGCTCAAACCAAGGAGTTTCATGAATTTAGGAAAATAATAATTATAAAAGACTAGGGATTGCAAGGTGTGGGACCGGACACGGCTAGGGCATGGCCGACCGGCCGGCTATGTTGCCCGGTCCCGCACACCTTTCCCTATTTTATAATATTATTTTTCATGAATCCTTGAAGTTATGGAGAATCCTTGGAGTTATGGAGAATCTATGAGTTTTTGTTGAAACAAAGGAGTTTCATGAGATTAGGGAATAATAATTATAAAAGCTAAGGATTGTGAGGTGTGGGACAGACCAAGGCTCGGGCATGGCCGGCCGGCTAGGTTGCCCGGTCCCGCACACCTTTTCTTATTTTATAACATTATTTCATGAATCCATGAAGTTATGGAGGATTCATGATTTTTTGCAAAAACAAAGAAAAGTTGCTAAAACCAAGGAGTTTTTCATGAGTTCATGAAATAACAAAAAATAAGGAAAATAATGGAAGTGGCATGGACCGACCATGGCTAGGGCACGACCGGCCGACCGGTGGGCCCGGCCTGGGCGCCTCTTATTATTTTATTAATATTTATTGTTTTCTCCTGTTTTGCGTAGGATTCCTCATTGTTTCGTATTTTTTTTTGATGCTCGTTCGTGCATCCGGGTGCTCAGTCGTGCATCATTGTCGAATACACTTGCACCATTTTTGTGGGGCTTACTCAGTGATGATCCAGATGCCCGGTTATTGAGTATTTATTACTAATTTATGAAATTAAGTGGAGAATAATTCATGAAACTGAGTAATAAAAATGAATAGTTGTTTATTATTAATTCATAGGATCAGCTGTGGATTCGACTACGAATTCAGAATAATAAAGCAAGCATTACCATCCTATGGGATCGTGGATGCGACCATAAAATCAGAGTAATTAAAATTATCTATCACCATTTCATGAGATCAACTGTGGATTCGATCATGAAATCGGAATAATGAGATAATGTAGTAGTTTATTGCCATTATATGAGATCAAGCCGTGGATTCGATCATGGAATCAGAACAATTGTTATTTCCATTCCATGGGATCAGGCCGTGGATTCAACCATGGAATAGGAGCAATTGTTATTGCCATTCCATGGGATCAGTGGATTCGACCATAGAATAAGAGCAATTGTTATTGACATTCCATGGGATCAGGCCGTGGATTCGACCATGGAATAGGAGCAAGAATAGATTATTCTGGGAATTCAGTGGTGAATATCGCGGCAGAATTAATCTATTGCAGAAAAGATATTAGACAGTTAAAGCGTCACATCTATTCTAAATGGTACATACCCAGGGAGTCACGGTGTTGTTTATGAACTGAAGGCGTTAGTGCTCTCAATCTATGGAGAACCGCCTGAATCTATACACGGTCTCTCCACATAGTCAGGGAACGGTGAGTGTCACCGACGTCCTGAAGGCGTACGCCACCCAACTATTCTTGTATGTGGAGGTGGGTCTCTCTCCTGCAGTCAGGGGACAGTGAGTGTCACCAACGTCCTGAAGGCGTTAAGCTCTCAATCTACGGAGAACCGCCCAAATATGTTATTCTGCATAGAGGTCACGACAAAATGCCATGGATCGAACGCTCAGCTAGTGGAGGCTTTTCGAAAACATATTCATCATGGCTTCGTAAAATATGAATCGTTGTATGCTTGAAAGCCGTGTAAAAAACATGCCTCATAATTTTACGGTTTTAACCTTTGTTGAAAATCCACCATCTACAACTATGTTCTTCCTTTTCTATGACTTTTTTTTTTTTTTGAAACATTCATTTTCTATGATATATATTAGCACATACTATTCTTTTTTGATGTCAATTATTAGAGTTTTGATCTTCGATCTTACATTATTCTCAATTGGAGAGATTGATGAGACTAGAATTTTTTAGAACAAATGTATCCAAGTTTCTGTAACAGTAACAACTCGATTAATCATATATTATCGGTGGGGAAGTGTTTGTATATCTTTGATCATCATCTAATTCTGAACATGTAAACACAAGTTTTTTATATACTCATTTTATTTCGTGATAAACCGATTCTTTTGATCCAGGAAACGAGAGAAGACCCAAAAAAAAGTAATGGGATAAAATTGATTCGGCCTAGTTTTATTCATAATTTTGATTGAACGATACAAAAATTACATCTGACTACAAATGCTACATTAAGGAAGAAGAAGAATGAGCAAATCTTTGTGGGAGAGGGGAGAGAAGAAATTAACTATATCAGTTAAGGAATAAATGATTTCAATGTGGATATATGGAAACTCGAATTTTGTGAATATATCTGGATCGTCGGTATTTCATCATCCAACGGATAAGACGAGGCTGTTAAACCTTGTAAAATTGGACCCTGTGAAGGGATCCTTCCTCTATTACTAAAATTAAAACTAACATAAAAAAACATATATCAGGTAATTTTATTATTTTTGGAAATGTTTAGAGGAAGATAAAAAATTCAGTCTCTAAACGAAAATTTACATACATACATACAAATATATTATTTATTTATTTTAAATGGAATGAAGATAAATAGAATAGATATTTTAGTAGATTTGTTTCCGATTAATGAAGATATCATTTAAAATTTTATAATAAAAATATGAAAAAAAAAATATAATTTTATAATTTAAAAAAATTGAAGGGTATATTTGAGAGTTTGACTAGAAAATATGACTATAAACAGAAGCTAACTAGTATTTTAGGACAGACGAAAGAATAGAGGACGGAAATAAATATACAGAGGGAGTATTTGATACTCAAGGTGACATCCCAAACCGAAATATTTGAGAATCTTTTATTTGATTTTCGAATTTATTTGTATTTACTTTCCCAGTAAGTAAGACATATCTCTATAAAATAAATATATTAGGCTAATATTGAGTTGTCATCCATGAGAGATAATTGGCATTTGAATAAATATCTAAAAACACTATATAAACATGATTGATCACATTATAACCTATGGTTGTGACTCAAGCTTAAAGTCTTAAGTGTTTATGAAAATGTTTAAGCTTAGGGTTCAATCAACTAGTTTCGGCTAACCCTCCATGAACAATGTCTTTGTAGACAATGGATATCGTTTGCTTCGTTCCAAAGCTATCTTAGCTTAAACCTAAAGCAACCTATACTTTTAAAGTCTAGATAAGGGAGAACCTCGAGAAACTGGGATCTTTGAATCCCTGACACTATTCTTTGTGTGTCCTAGTTATAAACTAGAGTCGTCCTCTCCCTTAGCAACTAAAAATAATTCACCTAGGGATTCGTGAAGCCAGGTCCAACCAATGTAGTCAAAATCGCTCTCCAAGGCCGATTACTCCCCGAGT
Source organism: Papaver armeniacum (assembly GCA_023531295.1). Classification (NCBI taxonomy): domain Eukaryota; kingdom Viridiplantae; phylum Streptophyta; class Magnoliopsida; order Ranunculales; family Papaveraceae; genus Papaver; species Papaver armeniacum. Next base: position 61,214 of record JAJJWW010005264.1, read on the forward strand.
AATCGCTACAGGCTATATGGCCGAGGCGATTTCCGATTCCAAGCCATTTCCGAATTTTAGCGATTAAGGCGGACGATTTTGCCGATTTGGACCGATTTTTTAGCAAAATGAGTTAACAATTTTTCCGAGTTGGCCTTGAATGCACTAAAATAATAAAAGAAAATTTTTGTAACCCCTCAAATGGGAGTTAACAAATAGAAAAACCTCTAAATACATAATAAATACGTTCAATAGAACATTATTAGACACTTAATTACATGATAGTGTTAAGATTTTAATTCAAATTAGGTGCAAACCATGACTTATGAGCAGCAAAATATAAGTCTCTAATAAATAGATTCCTAGTATTAGACCGAGTTTTGGCGATTTCCAAGTCCGAACTTATTACTCCTCGCTCCAAGCTCCCCAACCTAGTAGGACCGAGGAACGATTTCGACTACTTTGGGTCCAACTATCTTTTATCTTGATAGTTTGAGTATCCTGATCTTGTTTGATTGTTGAGCTTCTCACTCAAACAAGATAAATAAAAATCGCAAAGTTGTCTTCGTCTCAGACTTTGTGATTCCACTGGTTTAATACTTGTGAGATGAATAATAATCTGGGTTGCTCTTCGGGAAGCATAAGTCCGGATTTTGAGGTTAGTTAGACTTTGTCTATTGCTATCAATCATCATGAAGATAATTGTCCCTCCCTTTTAGTCTGATTATTATAACTCCTTATGTATCTTATTTTTTCAGGGGCATAATTGGCAAGCAAATTAGAATATAACATATCTAAAAAATCCGTGCCTTGGAATTTTATAAAAAAAATCCGTTGGAAAGTTTTGAAGAGTTCTACACAATGAGTACAAACAACAATATCAAATTTAGAGTTTTTACGAAAAATTCGGAGGTGTGTATCCTTTTAGGCATAATTTTCGAAAATTTAATGCATAGACATTATGCAAACCACCACAAAGGATGCATAACACATTATGTAGCCATATTTTGGTTTATGCATCAACTAATTTTCCGTTCCAACTAATAAAATAATAAAACGATGTACTCTCTATGTTTCAAGAAAAGTGATACTTTCACTTTGACCTATTTTTAGAATATGACGGGGATCACAAATTTTCTTTTACAGTCCCATTACAGTCCCGTGGTAGCGGTGTTCTAGTAATTAATGAAAAATTTATGAAAAGAAATTGATAAAACATTTGTTAAGAGAAATTAATGAAACAATAATGAGGTGAACAAATCAAAACCGTTGGGCAAGTTTCTAATTTTCAACCGCAGATATCACTTGTAAAAATTTAAGTGGACAATTACAACCATAGATTTATTTTCTCCTTGGACAAATTTGGGTTGCAGCTTTGTCCAGCCGTAACGACATAAGCTTAGTAATAAGTAATAATGTTTTTGTGTTTGTTAATTTTGACCCGTGTTATTCATTTCTTGTTACTATTTGGAGTGACCATCGTTCAACGTGCTTTTCGAATTGTCATGTTTCCTTTTGTATTGTAATCGAGTTTATTTAAACGCTATAAGCGATCAAATATACATCTTCCTCAGTATGATGTTACTCGTTCCTTAGTGATAGAGAATTAACGTTCTTCACTACTACTCATCATCATAGGTGAATTGCCTACTATCACCACTTCTTCCACCAGAAGCGGAGTTACAAATTTAACGATGGAAAGACAAAAAAGAAAAAGAAAAAGAAAAAGGTGAGCTAGATGATAAATATGGGGCTTGGAGCCCGTATTATCAAGAAAATAATTAAAAAAAGGCCTCGTAACCAGTCCATCAGGGTATGCAACCGCCTACCCATTTCATGGGCTGGCTACCCCTATCTTCCACCAACACTTATTAACGTTATCACCTTCTCCACCGACCACCAACATCTACCACCACTAGTGGCACCGGCGCCACCACCACAACCACCACAAATTTTCATTGGTATATTTAATTATTAGCAAATTCTTTTACCTATTAATAGATATATTTATTTATTTTGACAACTAATACTATTATGAGAAATTAATAAAAAATTTATTATGAAATATTTATTTGGATAATTAATGACATTACGAGAAATTAATAACAAATTTGATATGAAAAAATTAGGGGGACATTTATAATATAATAAGCAAACTATGACCGTTGGATATATTACTAACTTTCAATTGATGACATCACTTTTGTGGATAGATACAACCTTAGCCTTATCTATTGCAAGAATAAATCGGAACCGCTTTTTATCTTGCTTAAGTTATCCAAGCCTTGTTTTGTATTGTAGACTAGAAAATAACTCGTGCCGCGATGACACGGCTTGATAATAAGTAATTCCATATGTTCTGATTTTGATTCGTGTCGTTCGGCTGTAGTTATTAAATAACGTGACAATTGATTTTAATATTCTTTTTTTTAATTATCACATGTTTTAACCGAGCTTATTTTAACATTAAAACGATTGGCCACGTCTTATACTTTATAGTGTTACACGTTTTGTGGCATCACAAAATTAACAAAATTTATTATTACTTACCAATACCTGCCACCACCACAAAAAACGTGATATCATTTATTTATCCACCGCCATCCAGTGGTGGAGCTAAGGGTTGACTAACCCTAGCTCTAGCCCCCTTCAAATTCTAGTAACAACTTAAAAATCCTTAATTTTATCCTGTAAGTAGTACTTAGCCCACATATATATTGGATTTAGTCTACCAAGGTTTACATGTTCCTTAAAAAAAATAAAAACTCTCCTTAATGTTAAATTTTGGCCCATGTACAAAGTTTAGATTGAACAAGTTTACGTCGTCAAATAATTTATTCCACTATATTCTTTTTCGTGCTATATTCTCTTTTGAATATTAGGTCGTCAATCGATTTATTCCATTATATTCTTTTTCGTGTTATATCCTGTTTTGTATTAAAATCAACTTTATTTTAACACTAAAAACCATAATTTATATGACCAAAAGCCAAAAATAGCAGGGTTATCATTGGGTGATCCAGCGGTCATGATCATTTTGTCAAATATGATCCGATATTATCCCTGATACACTTGGTACATGCCTTTATCAATCGTGTTAAAAACCACCAACTCTATCTTTCATAATAATGTTACATGTATTGTTATGACGGAGAACTAACATTGTCCACTACGACTCACCAAGACCAACCAACACTACTTTTTCCACCAGATGCAGAGCTAGGTTTTTGAGGATGGGGGTGCAATTCTTTTTCGCAAGTTGGATATAGGTGAAAAATGGACTTAGTATCCCATTATATGATAAAAATACCAAAAATAATTATAATTGGGCTTGGTTCCGTCCCTAACCACCACTAATGTTTCCGCCTACACCATTTTTCTAAGAACCGCCACCGCTTCCACCACCAATTAATTTTTTCACTACTATCACTAATGTCTATTGATAATATTTTTGTCAAAATTATTTATTAATGGAAATATATATTTATTAAATTAATCCAAGAAACATTTATAATAAAAAATTAATAAATCATTTATTATGGGGAATTAATGAAACAATAAGTAATAAAAGACTCACAATATTTAATTTGAACAAACCACGATCGTAGATTTATCTCCCCTCATAGAAAATCTCGGCCGTTCTTTATCTAGCCTAACTTAGCCAATCTTTATTTTGTATTTTAGAAAGAGACGAAGAAATAAGGTCATTTTTTAAAACACTAAACCTGATCCTATAGTTCTGATGACAACCATATGCATGGATAATATTTTCCATTGTTGATAAACCTACTAGGCACATATTATCTACAAATGATAATACAAGGAACAATCGGTTTATTCTGGGTTGGATTATTCAGTTTGATGCTTCTTTTTGGAAGCTGACTTAACTATGTGTGGATGGGGAAAAACGATTCGCTGGTTTTTTGGGGAAATGAAGAGACGAGCGTGTCGAGACTCCTCGAACCGAGCAAACTGCTCAACCTCACACAGATGCACTGCAAAGGGAGTGCTTAGATTCGAGATATCAATCTGTAGGACTCTGGCCTAAACCAAGTCAATGGCCGTTCCAGAGTCAATTCAGCCGCAAAGAGGGAGATGGGTTGATCTGTAGGAGGGAAGCTGAGAATTGTGTGGAATCAATGATGATCAAGGATTGTGGATGTGTTGAATGTTTCTGCAATAATTGGTGAATTGTGGAGTTCGAATAAGTTCTGATAGAAGGGAAGAGAATCCTAGGATCGAAACATAAATAAGTTAAGAATCTTTTAATTAAGGTATTTAACTTTATTTTGTAGGGAAATAAGAATTAGTAATGTGCATTTACTAATTATAAATTTTCCGAGAGATTTCGATTATTATTTTTGGATAGAGCATTTCCATGAATTATGGAAACCGAATTTGTGCTTTAATAAATATCTTGAGAATATTTTCGGTTTTGGAAATTCCTTGGTGTCCAAAATTCCTTGTCTATAAATACTTGAAGTTTGCCTTTCTAGCAAACTAATCCTTCGTAACAACAGACTTCCTCTTTGTTGTGTTGTTACTGGTGTAGCCGCCTATTTGGAGAGCAGAGTAACCTAATTAGGCGAAATCTCTTACGACCGCTCAGTTTAAAGTATTCTTTGGGATAAGAAGCTCTACAAGTACCATTGGTGGGAAACTAGATAATTGCGGTTTATCTTTTGTTTTCTTTGATTTGATTGACTAACAGTGGTTGAACTTTGATTGCACCTAGTTTGTTTATGCTTGAGAATCTTCTCTTCTGATATAAGATTCACTCAAACTAGTTCAGAGTTTGGACAGGGATATTTAGACTGTTGTTAGTTCTAAAGACGATCTTGTGATAATCCATTGTTAACAGACTTCGTTCTGTGTGTGTTGATCACAAGAGATTTAAGTGATTGTGGCAGGTGTTTATTGAAGATCTAAGAAGATTTGAAGACAAAGAAGATATTGAAGAGTTCTGATTTGTGGGTTTATAATCTTTGGTGTGCACAATACTTGTTTCGGTAAAAGAGGATCCAATTAATAATCGGTTTATCTTTTTGATATATTGGATTGATTAATTGAGTAGATCAGCATCAACACAATTCTTTGGATTAATAGTGTTGTTGGCTTAATCTTAAACGATTACTTCGGTAATTGAACATAAGATAGATCTAAGGACCTGACGAATGAGTTTATGTTAAGATAAACGGAAGAGCCTTTGTCCAACTCATATCACTTGGTTGAATAAAGTTGATACCAAGCAGATTTGTTGTTCCTTTACTATTTGGAATACGAACCAAAGGAATTGTTCCAAGTACGTGACTAAGGTCGGAGGCATGGGAATACAGACGGAACTAGGTGAACTATAGGTTTAGTTGCTTGGTCTCAACTATACGAAGTTAGGTGTAGTTTTGTGTAGTGGCTTAATCCTGAGAGTATTCAATTCTGGACAAGGTCCCGGGGTTTTTCTGCATTTTCGGTTTCCTCGTTAACAAAATCTTTTTGTGTCATTTACTTTATATTTCCGCATTATAATTGTTTTATTATAATTAAAGTAAATTACACAAACCTTAATTCCTATTTTCTTGATAAGTGAATCCTATTGTGTTTGGTTAAGTCCGAACCTTTTTATCAAGTAACATACTTCGTTGTTGTATTGTCTCAATCTCGTATCCATAAACGATCACACGAAGTGTGAACCGATTAGTTGTATTGTCTCGACTCAGTCCATAGACAATCACTTTCGGAGAACGGACTTATAAGTAGGAAAAGTTTTAGCTTGAGGTATATTTGGGTACCCTCGCCTTTTCAATTGGTATCAAAGCAGGCAAACACGAAAAGATCTAACAATCTGTGTTTGGTGCGATCCAACCTATTAGAATTGAATCTAATGTCTGATTCAGTTAACGTTTTGCAAGAGTATGAATACTCAAAAGTTGTTGAAGATGTTACTACTTTGTTGACTCATGATCCAGGAGTGACGAAACCATCTATGTATATCTTTGATGAAAGAGAAGATGCTGATAAAGAGTTGGTAAAACTCCTAAATCCTATACAATCTCTGTCTTCTAAAGTACTTATCTTGAAGACAGAGTCAAATCTTCTTAAACAGGAGATCAGAGAAAAAGACATTCAACTGAATTGTCTAGCCAAAGAGAAAATGGATCTCACTGTCAAACTAGAGGCTCTTGGTAAATCTCTTACAGATAAAGAGACACGTCCTACGATTCTAACTAATGATGTTGTTGTGATTTCTTCTGATGAGGAAACTAAAAGTCCTTGCTCGACTTTTACATATTGTGACAAAACCGGTTTAATCACATCTGAAACAGATCCAGATGATGGTAGTTTGCCTAACTACATCAAGTTGGAAGAGGATGAGAAACCAGCTTCTAGATCTACTGATGATCAAACGAAATCTTGTCCAAAGGAAACTTTGAACCGATTCCATGGTGATTGTAAGGAATACAATTTTCAGTCACTTGACAGGAAACTTATACTTCTTCATACGGTGGTAAAATTTTTGAAGAAAGTTTCTTGTCTTAAAAAACTGAAAGAATATTCCTCAGTAAAAAGACAGATTATACCACATCCCGATAAGATCAACTCAAAAGAGTCGGAGGAAAGAGTTGATAATCGCTTCTGGAAAAAGGTTCCCCCGAACCCATATCGAAATAGTTCTTGTATTGATAAGGAACGACTTCAGAAGAAAGGGAAAAAGAGAATCTCTGCCAAAAGAAACAATCAGGAATTTCCTATAGTTGTTTTAGATGATCATACTAATGTGGATCATAAGGAAGTCCTTAGAATGAGAAAATCTTATGAAAATATCATTGATCATATTAAGAGAGATTTATTTATCTCTGAGAATTCTCACATTAGTACGTTTTCTCCACATGATCATATCTCTCTAGTTAGAAAAGATCATCATCTTGGGAGAAAATATTTTGGGCAGAAATTCCCGAAGAGAAACATGAACTATGTTTCTGATATTCACTGTAAGATGGAAAAAGCTTACTCCGATGCAACTTAGTTGTATAATTGTGCATTATCATCTCTTTCGTGCTCATAAACTTGGATGGGAAAGGCACAATAAAACAGGTGCACATTTGTTTTGTGGTAGTTTTTTATCAGAAAAATTCTGTGACACTGTATGGATAGCTACGAATCCATGATTGTCAGAAAAAATGTTCATGTTTAACATGATCCAAAAAGAGATTTTATTTAGAATTTTCGAATTTTAATAAACCTTCCTGCTTGAGAAATTCGGACTAAGGAAACAAAATATATTCTTTAATATTTTCGGATTCTCCAGAGGTCTTTTGGTCCGAAAGTTATCTCTTTTAAAAGGAGAAACTTTCTCTTAAATGTATTCAGAAACCCTGATCAATCCTTTTATATTTATTTATTCATAACCGAGCATGCCTCCAATAACTCGCAGTGTCTCAAGGGCTAATAAGGAGTAAGCTCAAAAGGTTAAGGATTGTCAAGGAATCAATACAGAGAGGAAGAAGAAGGACATATCAACTATCATGTCTGATTATGATTCTGATAGTTCAGTTGGATCACAAGATGAGTCATGTCTGTTGGCCTACAACAAACAAGATCCAACCAAAACCCAATGGATTCGTTCTGATAGTATGTCTCAATATATCCAAGGTTTTGATGAATTGGAAACCAATCTTGCAATGACTATTCGACATCAAGATTGGGTAAAAGAAAAGTATGAAGGAACATGAGGAATTCTTGCTAAGCTCAAAGTTCTAATTGAGGAACTTGAAAAACAAGAAGTGGTTGCGGACAAGTATCTTGAGACATGCTTTAAGAGTTTGAACACTGAAGAGACCTCAGTGAACAACAAGAGCACCACTAGAGATTAAGTTATATGCTGTAATACTTAATCTAGAAAAATAGACATCAATTTTTGATTTCTTTCAATGATTGTATTGGTCTATTAAGAATAAAATTAATTGATTTATAATTTTTCTTGTGATAGTTTTTGGTTTACATAGCCTGTGCTTGAATGCTTTTATCTTATTGCTATGTATGTTTATGGGATGTTTGATTTCGGTTTTACTACCTTAATATTCGATCTCATATGTTGTGAACCCTTGTGGTTTGGGTGACTTTTGATTTAGCAGGATTAAGTTCTAGCCCATGTTGGTAGGTTTTATCAAAGAATCATGAGGGGTTCTGGTACAAACAATATGTGAAAAAGTCACAATATGTTGAATCGGTTTTGGTTCAGCATAAAAGCATATGTGTTTCGACGGTTTTCAACTTTTGCTTGCAATTGTTAAAACAGATTTTCAACCTTTCTCTGGTAAAGGTTGGTTGTTGTTATTCTTTTGTTTTTGGTATAAGGATGACAACATGATGATATTTCGATATCAATTCTCCCTGGAAGAAGATGCAATCATATTGGAGAAGTGGATGCGAAATTTGAGGTAACAATCTTGTTAGTTAATTGTTATCCTGTTTAAGAAAAGCCTGAGTTTATTTCATATATATTTATTGCTTTTGCTTAACAAAATTTCGGTTCAATTGATGTTTATTCCATTATGTGTGTATGGATGTATGTGTGATTCAATTGGTTCCGGTTAAGAAAAACTATTGTTATCTTGCTTTATTGTGTGGTATCAATTGTTTAGGCTTACAAAATTTCGGTGCAATTGCGGTGCTTTTAATGTGTATGTTGTTTCAATTGCTTCCAGTTGAGGTGAATAATTATGCAAGTTGATTTATTTGGTTTGTATGAATTATTTATGGCTTAACGAAATGAAAGGTTTACGGGATGAGCTGTTTAGTCCAATTCGATTCTGGATAAGAGAAACTAAGTTAATTCTGATCTTAGTTAGACTTATTGAAGTGAGGTTTCGGTTATTCAAGTCTAATCGAATGCCTTAACAAGAAATGCTAGTTAACTAACCTAGTATTTGTCTTGTTTAAAATTGAAAGGTCTAAGTTTATGGATAATTAGAACCTGATGAGAAAAATAGAGTTATCTTTATTTTGATCTTATCGAATTAAGTGATTGTTTTTGTACAATCGATTTAGCAAAGGGACTAAGGTGCTTAGTTGTTTTTTGGTTTGCTAAACTAAAATGGAAAAATTATTTCGGACAATCGTTTCCTTGGTAACATATCAAAATAAAACTACTTGTAGTTTCGGTTTTGATATTGGTTATCAGAACATGATGTGTGGAACCCTCGTGCCTCACTCTACAGGTTGCAAGTCTATTGAGATTTGTAAGATTCTTTTCGTGTTGTCCTTTATTTTTTCGTTTCTTTGTCATTTTGTGACAAAAATGGGGAGAAATATATGGAGTAAACAAGTGATACTGGCATTGATTTTATATTGATTGGTATCACTAAGGAAAAGAACATTGGTGCTTAAAAGTTTTATCTAAACAAAAGAGTGAAAGCACAGACTAAGGGGGAGTAACATATCATATGAATTGGTATAACAAAGACGTGCGGATTGAATATCTACCTATCTTCCTTAGGGGGAGTATTTTCTTTGTTATTATAATGTCAACAACGGCATTTTCAAGGATTGAATGTAAGCAGTTTACTGTGTTGTTGAATCGGGAATCAAGCGTATGTGTAATGAATTATTGTAATTTGTTTATCCATATGATGTAAGAGTTTTGTCATTAAAATTGACAAAGGGGGGGGATTGTTAGAGCATAGCTCGGTTGAACCCACCAAGCGTTGGTATGTCAAGTTTGGTTGTCATATTTTAGTGAATCATAACTCATGTTAAGAGTCACTTGATTATGTACTAGAGTCAAATTCGTATAGGTTAGCTTGAAAGTATTAGGATATGAGACTTTACAAGTATTGCGAAGACTTGAAGATGTGAAGAAGCAAGGAGCTACAACGACAACTATCATCCTTCCACTTGAGGTTAGTGATATTTGACTTGAACTGTTTCATTCCCTAACGTATCTTTCAAGTCGTGCATATTGAAAACAAAACTTCGAAGCATATTTGAACTCTAGATAGACATAGTATTAAGGAATACAATACGAGGTTTATTGCTTAACCATTAAACTTTGTAGATAAGACATCGCCATAATAATTTGAATGTTATTGTGATTATGTATGGGTATGAGGTGAGGATTTCATCCTAGGGAACAATGTTTTACATGTGTTCTAAGGAAGTAAGTTCATAAACTTGTTTGTGAATCGAAAAGGAAATCGCTAGGCGTTCTTGGTTTTGTTATTCATTGCATATCTTATGAACAACCAATATGTGTGATTGAGTATAACCGTTCACGACTTGTTGTGTTCTTGGTAGAACTATTCACAAAGGCCTGACTTATGTATTGGTATGACTTTTATTAGTGAAACCGATCTTAAGTAATCACCTGAGATGGTATGATCGGGTTTGTGATTTTGTGTCTGACCAAATATGGGAAAGGGGAATCGATCCTAGTAAGAGGTGCGGTACATCACAAAGGGAACCGATCCTTGTATGAGGTGCAACAAGGTTTATAACAGAAAGGGGAATCGATCCTATGAACATGTGCAACACGTTTTTAGGCAAAGGGGAACCGATCCTATGGACATGTGCAACACATATAAGTTAGATACCATATATATGTGGGGAACCGATCCTAGTACCTAGTCAACCGAATTTTGGAAAGGTAGTGTGACTATGCACAGTACTCACATGGAAGGTAGAACCGAAACTTGTTTTGGTAGAATCGTTAAACCCATGATTGTGATTGAATGTTATTTGATCAATCACATAGTTCTTGAAAGTCAGATGAACCAATTCTAAACTTGTTTGGAAGTGTGGAAAATCGGTTTCAAGGTTGTAAGTGTGAAAGAGAACTTACAAAGTTAAGATGTCGACATACTTTGAACACGTGCTATGAATGTTTATTTCTTTAATTGTTCAAAGTTATTCCTTAATAGCTAAGGGAAGAGAATCCCAGGATCGAAACATAAATAAGTTAAGAATCTTTTAATTAAGGTATTTAACTTCATTTAGTAGGGAAATAAGAATTAGTAATGTGCATTTACTAATTAGAGATTTTCCGAGAGATTTCGATCATTATTTTTGGACAGAGCATTTCCAGGAATTATGGAAACCGAATTTGTGCTTTAATGAATATCTTGAGAATATTTTCGGTTTTGGAAATTCCTTGGTGTCCAAACTTCCTTGTCTATAAATACTTAAAGTTTGCCTTTCTAGCAAACTAATCCTTCGTAACAACAAACTTCCTCTTTGTTGTGTTGGTACTGGTATAGCCGCCTATTCGGAGAGGAGAGTAACCTAATTAGGCGAAATCTCTTACGGCCGCTCAGTTTAAAGTCTTCTTTGGGATTGAGAAGCTCTACGAGTATCGTTGGTGGGAAACTAGATAATTGCGGTTTATCTTTTGTTTTCTTTGATTTGATTGACTAACGGTGGTTGAACTTTGATTGCACCTAGTTTGTTTATGCTTGAGAATCTTCTCTTCTGATATAAGATTCACTCAAACTAGTTCAGAGTTTCGACAGGGATCTTTAGACTGTTGTTAGTTCTAAAGACGATCTTGTGATAATCCATTGTTAACAGACTCCGTTCGGCGCGTGATTGATCACAAGAGATTCAAGTGATTGTGTGCAGGTGTTTATTGAAGATCTAAGAAGATTTGAAGACAAAGTGGATATTGAAGATTTTTTGATTTGTGGGTTCATAATCTTTGGTGTGCACAATACTTGTTTCGGTAAAAGAGGATCCAATTAATAATCGGTTTATCTTTGTGATAAATTAGATTGATTAATTGAGTAGATCAGCATCAACACAATTGTTTGGATTAATAGTGTTGTTGGCTTAATCTTAAACAATTACTTCAGTAATTGAACATAAGATAGATCTAAGGACCTGCCGAAGGAGTTTATGTTAAGATAAACGAAAGAGCCTTTGTCCAACTCATATCACTTGGTTGAATAGAGTTGATACCAAACAGATTTGTTGTTCCTTTACTGTTTGGAATACGAACCAAAGGAATTGTTCCAAGTACGTGACTAAGGTCGGAGGCGTGGGAATACAGACGGAACTAGGTGAACTATAGGTTTAGTTGCTTGGTCTCAACTATACGAAGTTAGGTGTAATTTTGTGTAGCGGCTTAATCATGAGAGTATTCAATTAAGGACAAGGTCCCGGGGTTTTTCGACATTTGCGGTTTCCTCGTTAACAAAATCTTGTTGTGTCATTTACTTTATATTTCCGCATTATAATTGTTTTATTATAATTAAAGTAAATTACACAAACGTTAATTCATATTTATTTGATAAGTGAATCCTATTGTGTTTGGTTAAGTCCGAACCTTTTTATCAAGTAACATACTTCGTTGTTGTATTGTCTCGATCTCGTATCCATAGACGATCACACAAAGTGTGAACCGATTAGTTGTATTGTCTCGACTCACTCCATAGACAATAACTTTCGGAGAAAGGACTTATATGTAGGAAAAGTTTTAGCTTGAGGTATATTTGGGTACCCTCGCCTTTTCAAGTCCATCTTTTAACTTTCAACTATTAGATTTCCTCACGGGATTTTGATGGGACATTTGTCGGTCAATCTAGAATTATTGTGCTCTAAATTGAGTATTTCTCTTACTGCTTTGAGTAGTAGTCGTCAGTTCAGTTGTGCTCACACTCTTGAACATAATGGATCAACTGAGTAAAACATAAACACAATATGGGATTAAGAAAGGTTTATCAATTCGACCAATTCTTTCTGTTTTTTATGGATTGAGGCTTTTAAAACAATCATTTTTTCTTATTAATGAAATAGATAGATTACTAATAATCTCCATTTTTAGCTGTGCTTATACTGAGAAGTCATTTCAAGCCGGTCCTACCTACTACGACCTAAGAGTCTTTGGATGTGTGTGCTTTTTATGGCGCAAACCTCACACATCAAACATGCTAGAATCACCGAGTAATCTTTGTATTTTATTGGTTACTCTACATCTACACATATTAAACTTTCTTTGCTGATCTTACTCACAATATATGAAATAGTATCACTTGTTTTGTTTCTAAAATCCCTTAACATCACTTAAAATGATACGGAGAGAGTAATTAAAGAACGATTAATTTGGGGATATGGAAAGTAATTGGGGGAGATTTTACTGTTCATGTCGGCATGGTTTTTTTAATGCCAGCAATCAAAATCGACATGGTTTTTCCATGCCGGCATGAACAGTAAAATATCCCCAATTACTTTCCATATCCCCAATTAATCCTTCTAACCAAAGGAAGAAAAGATGTTCTATCCTCACAATGAGATATTACTTCATGAAATTCGTGTATATTTTAAATTACAAATGGATCAGTATTCAAGCAAAAAAAAAAATTGGTACAAGATTCAGTTAAGTGGTATACAACAACTATATAAAAACAAAAAACTGATCTATAGGATTACGAGCGAGAATCTGGTCCTCCTGGTTTTGAGTTTAGAAGCGGTTGGATTGCCTTCACGACGATAGTCATATTAGGCCTAAAATCTGCTTCATACTGAACACATAATGCCGCAACTGCTGCCATCTGAAAATAAAATAAAATATACAACCAATGTTATCAAACTTTACATCTAGACTGCAAATAGGCAGGCATGAAAATAATAACTCCAAAAATAGCTTAAATATGCGCGAAACACCTTTGCAAAGAGTCAAAATCCTAACATGTGAGTATTTTTTCATCTCGTATTTTTTTTTTAAGTATAAATATAATATTGAATATTCAGAAATGACCTTTGCTATAGCCTTTGGAGGGTAATCATTATTTAGCTTTGGATCGATACACTGTTTAACTTTATCCTCACTCAGTCTAGGAGTTGCCTGTATTGTTTGAAAATAAAATTAGAGATAGATAAAGTGAAAACAGAACTAAGAGTGAATTTCGAGAATCACAAGACAAGTGCAATATATACCCAAGTAACAAGACTTTGTTGTCCTTTAGGCATGGTGTGATCTACTGGCTTTCTCCCTGTCAATAGCTCGAGAAGAACAACACCAAAACTGTACACATCACTTTTTAGAGTCAGTTGGCCTGTCATGGCATACCTGAAATGTAACAACAAAGTAAGTTCATTTGTTGGGTAAAATTATTCCAAGAATAAAAACAAAACGCTACTGAAAGTGAAAAAAAGATGATAATAAAATGGAAAAACTCATACTCTGGAGCATGATACCCAAATGTTCCCAACACACGAGTTGAGTGTAGACGAGCAGCTGTGTCTGATGACTGGTTTGTCAAATTGAAATCTGCCATTTTTGCAAGAAAATCATCAAATAGTAGGACATTACTTGATCTAACATCCCTATGGACAATAGAAGGTTGGACTTTTTCATGTAGATACTCGAGGCCTTTTGCGGCCCCAAATGCAATTTTCACTCGTTGATTCCAACTTAGAACCGGACCAGGTTCTGCCCCTTGCACCCCTTTTCTTCCTACAATCCCAAAAAAAAGACATTAAAGTTGAGACATGTAATCCAATTGAAATATTTTGAAGGCCAAAAGTCTCACTAAGGAGATAATACCATGTAAAACATCATGTAAAGAACCCATAGTTGCAAATTGATAAGCCAAGATTCGGTTATTTGCATCCAAACAGTATCCAAGTAACTCAACGAAATGTTCATGCTTCAGTCTTGAGACAATTGATAACTGTATCATCACCAGTGATAAAAGTAAATCCACTAATACATCATATAATGAAATATATCTCAAGCTTATTGTATGTTTTGAAACTAGGAAAAAGTAAAAATTTTCATTAAAAACTTACTTGTGCTGCAAAGTCAGAATCTGGTTCTTGTGAAGAGCTATTATCTATTTTTTTAATTGCTGCAACCTGACCAGAACTTAAGGTTGCACGAAAAACCCGTCCATAAGACCCTTCACCAACTAGTGTCTTTGATCCAAAATTACCAGTCAATTTATTCAACTCATCTAAGGATAAGGCTGGTGTTTCAATAGGTAAAACCTTGGCAGGTGCACCGCTCCTTGCAGCATGGGAAGTTCTTGGCTCTTCCCTCTGACTCCCTAAAATTCATCGATAGTAGTTTTAATTTTCCCCCTTTTTTAACATTAAATAAACAAAATTATCATAAATATAGGGCAACACAACAATATTGAAAGATTACATTACCAAATTGATTCCTTGGTGGAGTTGTATATTGATTAACAGGTGGACCCCCAACTTCCTCTTCCACACCCCCACAACACAACATCGTTGTTGTTTGTCGCGCTTTTGAGCAAAGAAAGAAATAATAGAAGAATTTTTTTTCTTCTAAAATATGATTAGTTGCTCATCTCTATCAATGCTCAACAATCATTTTAAGCAGAACCTTCGGTTCTCCATAGATTCACGTCAAGATTGAACCATTGCGACAAATTCAAATGATAAAAAATTTGTTCATAAAAAATAACATATGTTTAAATTATTACAATTATTATGTAAGAAATTTTATCCTTGAAACGTAATTGTTAAAATTAATTAGACTTCCGCTAAAATGAAAAACCATTACCTGTTATTGATTTCCTTTTCCTTACAGAACCAATACCAATTATATATAAAAAGCAAAAATAATTGATTTGATCCTGACAAAAGAAATTAGGGTAAAAGGATTTAGGTAGGATGATGAACAAAGAGTATACTAGCAACCGAGACCGATCGAGATTGGATCGGCAAAACGCAACAAGGAGAGAAGAAAAGTTAGTAAATGGAATTGGAATGAGAGAGAAAGTGGAGAGAGAAAGTGGAGGAAAATGAAAGAGTGGCTCATAATCGCGGGGAAGTCGTTTGGAGTTCTCAACCGTAATTAACTAACAAATTAATCCCCTAAAATAGATAAATCTAATACTTTTCCATCTTAAAATAGCCTAATTTGATTGGGGGCCAAAGATATTAATTGGGGGCCTCCCACTAGAGGACAAAAAAGGTCACCCAAACCTAATTTGGGTCCCCTTAACAAAATTTTTTCTAAATACCTAAACTACCCCTGAATGATTAGTATTAAAACTTAATAAAGTTAATTTAATTAGTGTGGTTAGATTATGTTAGATAAAAACAGTTTTTTTTTTTTTTTTTTTTTTTTTTTTTTTTTTTGAGAAGAAGAAGATGAGGTTTTAGAGGAAAACTTGGGGGTTTTTAGAAATGAAGTAATTCAAGTATTATTGGAAATGATGTTGGAGAAGGTTCAAGTAACAAAGATGATTGTGTTGATGGTAAGATTATCTTAAATTCTCCCATGGATTGGATATATGTCACAACACAGAGAAAGAGTCGTCAATGTCGAGGGATGTATACCCTAACGACTCTATAAAGTCGTCAATGTATTGACACCAAAAATGACGACTCAAACCTGCAACTTTTCCAGGTTATGAAAAATCGTCAGGGTAATATGATATACCCTGACGACTCAAACCTACAACTTTTACAGGTTATGAAAAATCGTCAGGGTAATATGATATACCCTGACGACTCTTAGCTTGGCCTTGTGTCACAAAGAGTCGTTATTTTGTGTGTCTATACCAAGACGACTCTGAAAAAATTTGGGACAGAGAGGCTGTTTGCTTTTCACCTAGGGTCGTTGACCTTTAAAAAAGGGTCGTCCATAGAGGATCGTCATAGGTTTCTATATTATGTTAACGACTCTAATCTAGGGTAAAAAATATGAAAACCAGAAATAGGGTCGTTATCTTGATCATTATATACCCTAACGATTTTTTATGGTCTCTATATGCATATGAAAAATCGTTAGGGTTTAGGCTTGTCGAATTGACGACCCTTTTACCAGAATCGAAATTTTCGGGTGATTTTTTTTTTTTTCTTGGAGTCGTTAATGGAGGAGAAGAGAAGAGTCGAGAGGGTGAGAGGGGAGGGAGGGATCTTTTTGTTTAGAACTAGAAATGAATTGGGGCTTAGGATTAAGGGTTAATAGGTTTTTAAGATTTATTTTTAGTGAAGGGTATAATAGTACTTTCATAATCGCCCCTGAAAAATTTGGGGTGCAAATAAAATGTCAAGGCCCCCTATTAATATTTTTGGCCCCCAATCAAATGAGGTAAAATAGGTATTTTCATACTAAAGATGTTTTATTTTTGCGAATAAACAAGAATTAGTGTTTACATACAACTTCTAAAAAAAAAATGATAAAATAGGCACTTCCAAGTTGTTTTTTCTTGGCAACATACACACATTTTGGTTTTCTAAAGATCTTGAATTTGAGAGGTCTGCCTTCTCTCCTCTCTCCTCTGTCATTTTTGAGCAACTTTCTGATCGGAAACTAAATGGTTACCTGAAATCAACCCATTTATATCCGTTATAAGACCGTTAACTACTTCTAACGGTAATTTCTTATCGGAATTTACCGGAAATAAAAGAAGATCTTGAATTTTTCAAATGAACTGATCCTAACATTTGAGATACTTACAAAACTTCAGCTTTCAAAGTCTCATAAATACTTTTTTCAAATGTTCTAAGACAATCCTAAGATACCGTTGATACAGAAACCCAAGTTACAAAGTTTCTAAGACACGGAAGATACTAGAGGATCAAAAGACACTGGAGATTACTGCTACTAAAGCCACCAGAAATTTCATATAAGTTCTAAATCTCTGTTTCCTTAATCTTGAATCGAAGGAGTCATTAATCGGCAACAACAGGCCCAAGATTCCAAAGTTTCCTTAACCGCCGGCACTAAAAGTATTCTGCCAAAGATATTTGCCGCCTCTATAAATTGCATCCTTTTTTTTTTGATAAGTCAAAATTTGTATTAATATATAACAAAATTACAAAGAATAGTTTATAAGAAAAGAGGTCACAGCAACCCCAAAAACTTGTAGACTATTTAAAACGATAATAAGAAACATTTGGATATTCAACTGAAGGTAAAAATAAAGGTTTTCCTTCAAAATGCATTCCCACTTCCTCAGCTAAAAAACAACCACGCTTAGCCATATTGTCTGCAGAAAAATTCGCCTCCCAAAAAGTGTGAATGAATCTTATAGACTCATAGTGTCTACAGAGTTCCACCCATCTCCTCCTTGAGAACCAAGGGATATTGGAATTCTTGAAAGCTTGAACCACTGCGTAAGAGTCTGATCGCACACAAATACGCCTGAAATCCCAACGCCTAGCCCATTCCAAACCAACTATAATTCCATATGACTCCGCCAAGTAGTTTGAAGTAACCCCAAGGCCTATACACATAGCTCCAAGGATCGAACAGTCGGCGTCTCAGCCACCACTCCAGCCTCCGCAACACCGGGATTACCTCTTCCGCACCATCACAGCAAAACTGAGTTCATTGATATCTGGAGGTTCCCAAAACACTTCGTAAGGTTGCTTGATGCTTGACTCTCCTATGAGCCACTCGGAAAAAATCTAGCAAAGAAAGACATCTTCAGCACAATTACGCATAGGACTCTTCAACCGAATTGAATAGTCTTGGATCAGCTTCAGTACACGTTTTATAAATAAGCTCCAGTTAGCTTTCCGGTTTTCAAATAAACATTTGTTGCGCATAGCCCACAGTTCTGACCTGATCACCAGGTTAGCAACTAGCCAAAGCTCACGGACCATTTTGCTTCTACTCCTAGCTGATTTGAAAGAAATACAAGATTATAATTAGCTGTAAGACTAAAAATATTTGAAACCCACTGCCAAGCACGAGCAGCAAAGGTGCACTGAAATAGAATGTGCTCAAGTGATTCGTCCTCAACGCCGCACAACACACATCTATTTGCCAACTGAATTTTGAACCTGCTTTGAATAAGATCAAAGGTTGCACAAGCTTTCCGAATGAACTTCCAGTTTTGTGCAGACTAAAGATGGGTGAACTTCCTTTCTCCACAAAATCCGAAGCAAACATCAAAATTGCCATGCTTATTCCGAATCAGTTCCTTGGTTGAACTGACGCTAAAGTCACCAGAATAGTTCGGCATCCATATACGAGTATCAATTGCATTAGTTGGAGTTGGAAATTGGTTTACCTCAATACCAGCAGTAGTTAAACTAACCAAGAGAGCGTCAGGAAGAACCCAATGGTCATCAACCCAGCAATCACTTACTCGCACCAATCTGCTCAGGGAATAATCATTTAGGAGATCAGCAAAACTCCTTTGACCCACCCAAACATCATAATAGAGAGATGTAGATCTTCCATCACCGAGCAAAACCTTGGTATTAGCTTCCACAATGTTATAAACCTTACGAACTCCTGGAAGAATGGTAGACTTAACTCCATAAGTCTTAATGCAGCCATTTCTACCAAAGAACTTTGCTTTTAATAAAGCCGCCCACTTCTTATTAGAAGTGCGAATCTTCCACCACAATTTCATGAGCATCGCATTATTCATGGTAGTCATACGCGATAAACCAAGGCCCCCCTCCTCAAAAGGACAACAGATTTTATCATACGCCACCACCACAGCACGACTAATATTTGCATCTCCCGACCAAATAAAATTCCTAATAGCACGCTCGCATTGCAAAATGAATTTATTTGGCCATTTATAAATTGCCATGTTGTGAATAGAATAACTGGAGATAACAGGTTTTCACAAGCACAATTCGGTCATGAAAAGATAAAAGAAAACCCTTCCAACTTGACAAGTTGAGTCTTGATCTTTTCAACCACGTCAGAAATGTGATGATATCTAACAATACCAGGCATGATTTTGACTCCCAAATAACGATCCGGAAAAGTAGCAACACTCATCCCCAAATAATCAGCCAAAAAAATCCTTCTACTCAAAGAACCACCACCATAGTAAATCTTACTTTTCTGGCGACAAACCTGTTTGACCGGAAGCGCGCGATATTTCCCCAACAATTCTACCAGATTATCAATGCTCCGAAGATTTCCTTTGCAGAAAATCATAATATCATCAGCGAAAAAGAGATGGGTAGGAGAGATACCACCTCTAGTTACCATGTGCGACATCTTCTTCTAGGCAAAAAGCTTCGAAATATTTCTACTAAGGACATCTTCAATCAAAACAAAAATCAAGGGTGAAAGGGGATCACCTTGACGAAGACCTCTATTAATCTTGAAATAACCCTCCGGACTACCATTCAAGAGAATAGAGATTCTTCTTTGAATCCAAAATATGAAGTATCCAAGTGCACCTTGCTCTCAGAAACCATATCTTCTAAAAACTTCTAACACAAAGGACCAACTAACCGTGTCAAAATCTTGGGTGATGTCAAGCTTGAGGCCAATATTACCATCTTTGCGTTTGATATGAAGTTCATTCACCATTTCGAAGCAAGACTAATGTTTTCATGGATGTTACGCCCTTTCATAAAAGCTACTGTTCTCGAAACAAGATTATCCAAAACATTGCCGAGTCTAGTGGCCAAGATCTTAGTAAAAATTTTGAAGAAAAAATTACTAAGACCAATAGGACGAAAATTACGAAGAGTGTTTGCACCTCTTACCTTAGGAAGCGAGAATGATTAGGCTAGAGTTCACTCCATTTGGAATATGACCAGTATCCCAACAAAAAATAATAGCCTTAATTAAGTCTTCTGAATAATATCCCAGCCGAGTGTCTGTAGAAGCAACTGAGAAAAACCATCCAGGACCGGGAGCACTATCGGCTCCTAAATTAAAAGCACTGTTTAATTTCCTCGGGAGAAGGAGTTCTATCCATGGCTAACTTCTCATCCTCGAGAGAGGCTAGTGTGCTCATAATCAAATAAACTAGGATCACCTTCCAATTCCGGCCCATTGAACTTATCTTCGTAATAATGCACAACATGCTCTCTCGAGAAGATCATAATCGAAATGGTATTGCCGACACTTGTCAACAAGCTCGAGAGATGGTGTTAGAACTTCTACGAATACGAATGCTATTATGAAAGAAATTAGTGTTGCTTGAACCCTCCACAAGCCATTGATTTCTGGATTTTTGTTTAAGCATCGTATTTAATTGTAGCCGAGTTTCACTAAGCTTTGTCATAGCATCTTTCATGAGGTTTACCTTAGTAATGTCATTAGGATCATCGTCCGAACAAAGAGAAGCAGCCTCAAACCTTAACTGATCTTGTTTTAAACGAGAATGAACATTACCAAACACCCGAAGATTCCACTCCTTGATCACCCCTTTGAGTCTCTTTAATTTATAAGAAAAAATAAAATCAAGAGACCCTGTAACAGGCATATTCCAACTCTCACTAACCATTCTAAGGAAATCATCATGTAAGAACCACATTTTTTGCACACGAAAAGGAGCTCTTTTGGGTCTAGGAACAGCAAAAGGATAACCCAACAGAGTAGAATGGTCGGAAACTTCCCTAGGAAGAGCTTTACACCTCCAATTCTCAAACTTAGCTAGCCAAGCTGCATTAATAATCGCACGATCAAGCTTACTTATAATTCTGTCCGTACCCGATTGTCTATTAGTCCAAGTGAACTTAGTGCCTAAGGCATCAACTTCAAAAAGATTGTTGTCTATAAATTGCATCCACTTCTCCTTTAATTTATTTTCTCTGTCAAGTTCTTCAATTAGCTATTGATAATCCTTAGTATTAATTGTAACTGATCTCGTTTTTGGTACTCCTGCTTTTGATATTCTTGTCTTTTGTTAGCTTCATCCATTCACGTTTTGTTTTGGTGTTTCTCAGTATCATTTTTAATTGATCTTTCGTTTTGGAAATTTAATTTAGGGATTTTAGTCAATCCATTCTTTCCTTGTTTTGTCCATCGTTCTTCTGTGTATCTCCTTCTTTACTCCTTTCTTCCGATCTTTTTTTAACCTGGTTTTACCTTTGTGCCCCTCAAGTGTGTAGTCCCCAGTGGAATAATGACTCCCCTTAGCAATTACTACAACTCTCTCCACTCCTTGAAAATAAGGATGGGACACGTGCTGGGGATAAAGCCACACAAAAAACACCTATTCTGTATCACGAGATTAGATTTGTATCACTCGTTTCTTTACCCACCGATCAATAAGAAACCAAGAAAATCAAACCCTAATACCCAAACCAATCAATACCCAAATCAAATCTCTCATACTGCTGCCAGAAATTTTATTTTTGGAAGGCAGCGACCATCAATCAAGGAAGTAAAGCAGAAAATTTTGGAGAGGAAAGTATTCAAGAGACCTAATTTTAATTACAACTATTGGAATTTCAAGAAGCTACCTGGTTTAATTGCTAAAAAGAAAAGCGCATGCGAGGTAAGCCTAAACCAAAATACCTACAATTTTCATCTTAGCTACATGATAAATAAGAACATTGTCAAACATTCAAACCAGGATAGAATACAAATCACCATTGCTATACTGAATTGCAAATTTTTATATGTGCAAAATTATCAAACCAGAATGATGCACGTTTTTTGTAATGTTTTAACTTACAATATTATGTGTATTTTGGCTTGTTTATTTCACATGTACTCATCTATACTATTATCTAGTATTTATGCTCTAAATTATGTTAACAATGATAGCCGGACTGCGCCGAACCGGGTCTTTATTCTCTATTGCCTTTCTTATCTGGACTGTGATGAGTTCTTAAGTTTCATCCACCCTATTTACTTGCATTGGTTTGACCTATACAGCATGAACATCAATTTTCTTGTCTTCCAATATCCTGAGGTTTCCTACTTTTGGCAATTTATTAAAATTCTTTCTTGGAATTGCCAAGGCCTAGGACCTAGAGACACTAGACAACAACTAGGTAAACTCATCCACAATAATAATCCTAACATCGTTTTCCTATCTGAAACAAAACAACATAACTCATTTGTGGAGAAAATCCTGCATAAATCTTTGTTCTATAACCATGTTTGTCAAAACCCAGTGGGAATTGAGGGAGGTCTCGCCGTTGCCTGGGACAATTCTGTGAAACTTAAGGTGCTCTACTAAGATGATAACCAGATCAATTGTGAAATTTGGAATGAAAAAACTAAGTCGGTTTGGGTCCTAACTTGTATGTATGGGAGCCCTTATAAAGATAATAGGAAAGATAAATCTTGGGAAGTAGTTAACCATATGGGTCATAATATGCTCACTCCTTGGATAGTATTAGGAGACCTTAATGTTATCCTCCACCCTGAGGAGAAAGGAGGGGGTAACCCGGCTAATCTCACTAACATTTCGAAGTTTAATTCCATGTTCAATAATTTGGGGCTTAAGGATGTAGGATGTATAGGTTTTCCTTTTACCTGGTCCAATCATCACACCGACAACTCTCTCATTGAAGAGAGATTGGATAGAGGATTAGCTAATGGGGATTGGCTCACCCTTTTCCCTAAATGTAGTATCAGACATCTCAGCCATGTCGGATCTGACCACTCTCCATTATTTTTGAATACGAGAGGTTCCCTCGTTTTCAGCCATAAACCCTTCAAGTACTTGACATGTTTCGGGAAGAACAAAGCGTAGAGACCTAATCCACTCTTCTTGGAATGGTAACTTCCAGGGCTCCCATGCTTTTATTCTTGTTAATAAACTCTCTGTTGTTAAATATGAGGTTAGTCGCTGGAACAAACTTGACTTTGGAAATATACATCATAATCTTGCTGCTCTTACGCATAAACTTGATTCTATCATGAATACCCCTAACATAAGATTGGATGATCCTAGCATTCGTAATACTAAATTGGAAATCCAGAAAATGCTTGATTATGAGGAAGAACTGTTGAAAATAAAAGGTTGAGAAAACACGATCCTCCTAGGTGATAGAAACAATCACTATTTTCACCAAAATATAGTTATTAGACAAAGAAGAAATCAAATAGTTGGGTTGTATGACAACAATAATTTGTGGATAGAAGGTAGGAATAATATTGCTAATTGCTTGAATATTCATTTTGAAAATTTACTTACTACTTCTTCTCCTACTATTAATCATGATATAGTTAATCTTGTTCCCTCTCAAATTACCGAAGTTGATAATATCTTGCTGATGTCTAAGCCTACTGATATTGAAATTCATGATGCTCTCTTTAACATGCCACCTAATGCAAGTCCGGGACCAGATGGTTTCCCGGCTTGTTTCTTCCAAAAGAATTGGGAGCTTGTCAGTAGTGATATCATCAAAATTGTTCAGGCCTTTTTCAGTAGTGGGCACATGCTCACTCAGTTAAACCAAACTTTTATATCCCTAATCCCGAAGGTATTGCACCCTACAATGCCAAGAGACTATAGACCCATAAGTCTATGTATCATTGCTTATAAAATAATCTCTAAAGTTCTGGCTAATAGGTTGAAACCTCTCTTAGACAAGTTGATTTCTCCCTATCAATCGTCTTTTGTTAAAAACCGGCTAATAGCTGACAACATCCTTGTTGCTCATGAGATAATTCATGCCATGAGGAAAAAGAAGAAATCTAAAACTGACTACCTTGGCCTGAAAATTGATATGTCTAAAGCCTTTAACCGGGTTGAGTGGGATTTTTTGATTGCTATTCTAAAAAAAATGGGATTCTGCGATGCTTGGTGTAACCTTATACACCAGTGCATTAGCACTAGCTCTTCGTCCATTCTCATAAATGGAGCCCCTAGTAAACCTTTCAAACCGACTAGAGGTCTGAGGCAAGGAGATCCTCTATCTCCCTACCTCTTCATCTTGTGCATGGAATCCTTCTCGAGGACTCTTACCAACGCTGAAAATCAGGGTCTAATCACGGGTTTTAGAATAAACAAACATTGCCCGACTATAACTCATTTGCTCTTCGCAGATGACTGCCTAATCTTCACCAAGGCCACTACCACTCAGAGCTCAAACCTCCTAACCATACTTGAGGAGTATGGTAACACTTCGGGTCAAATGATAAAATTTTTTAAATCTGGCATTTTCTTTACACCTCACATTAGTAATAGCTTTGGTAAGTCCATAATTGACATCCTTAAGGTTAAGAAAATTAGGCTTGATGATAAATACCTAGGAGGACCCTTATTTACCAATAAATCGAAAATTGCTTGCTTTGATAATCTGTTGGAAAGGAAAATCTGTTACCCCTGCTGGTAGGGAAATCTTAGCTAAAACTGTCCTTGAAACCATTCCTGTTTATAACATGTCTACTTTCATTCTTCCTAAACAAATTACTAAGAAAGCTTCAGGTCTAATTAGAGACTTCTGGTGGGGAAAATCTGGTGACCCTAGTGTCTCCAAAGGTGTGTATATGAAGAAATGGTCTAAACTCAATGTTAGTAAGGAAAAATGGTGGAATGGCCTAACAAATCTAAATAAAATGAATCTTGCTCTGATTGCGAAGAATGCTTGGAGATTATTTAAACATCCTAACTCGATTTACTCTAGGACTATGAAGGGTAGGTATTTTCCTCATACCAACCCTTTCCATGCTAGTTGTAATGATGGTGCCTCTTGGGCATGGAAAGGGATCCACAAGGGTCTTATGCTTGTGAAAGAGTATAGCATTTGGGAAATAGGTAGAGGTAATAGTGTCCATATCTTTAAAGATAACTGGATACCGGATATGGCTGACCATCCTCTGATTATAAACCCTGACTACATTGGAAACCATACTTTAGTTGAACACTTAATCACTTACAAGGGTTGGGATACCCATGCTTTACAACAAATTTTTGACTGGTACACTATTGCGAAAATTTTAACTATCATCCCTGATAGAAATAAAGA
The DNA here is from genome assembly GCA_023531295.1 of Papaver armeniacum. Classification (NCBI taxonomy): domain Eukaryota; kingdom Viridiplantae; phylum Streptophyta; class Magnoliopsida; order Ranunculales; family Papaveraceae; genus Papaver; species Papaver armeniacum. The sequence continues at coordinate 86,804 of JAJJWW010005264.1, forward strand.
TGACATTCTTAGATGGATTGATAATCCTCAAGGGAGGTTCACTAGTAAATCTTTATATGATCTTCTTGACAATAAACAGGAACAAATTACGGATAGTCTTGCGATGAAAATTTGGGATCTAAATGTTCTGCCAAAAATTAAGTTCTTTATTTGGAAAGTCAAAACCAATATTGTGCCTTATAGTGGTTCCATGTCTGTTCATATTAACCATATTGACCCCATCTGTTCTTTGTGCAGGAATGATATTGAGACAGGGGAACACTCTCTTATGCACTGTCCTTTTACTAAGGTTGTTTGGTCTTTTTGCTCTTTAAATCTGGAAAATGTTGTTCGTGGCTTTACCACTTTTAATGACTGGTGCTCGAGCTGGTTCCAAACCACACACCCTCAAACTCATTTTGGCCCATGGAAGGACCTATGCGCCACCATATGTTGGTTCATATGGACGGCAAGATGTGAAGTAGTCTTTCAAAAGACTAACCCCTGTCCTACAAGGACATGAAAACTCATTATAGACCATTTGAGCTTGATCTTGGCTCTGCAAGATAGAAACATAACTAGATCACCTGCTAGAACCCCTGTCACACAACCTCCTGAAATCAAACTAAATATCTCCTTTACTTATTTGACATATTATGATCATGTAACAGGCCTAACTGGTATTGGTGTTGTGATTACAGGGCTTAATGGAGAAACCATTGGCAGAAAGACAAGAAGAGCCAGAGTCCACGGAAAAGAAGAAGGAGACTGCCTAGCTGTCCACGATGCTCTGGAGTGGGCTAGCCAACTAAACTGCAAAGCTTTTTATCTAAAAGGAAACAACACCCAGATCAACAAGACATTACAAGGAAGCTTAAGGCGAACCAGTTGGAAAACCAATCCCAGGATGGATCAGCTGCAGCTTCTTTTATCCTCTTTTGATGTTGTTATATGTAAGGACATTAAGTCCAAAAACTATCTGGAACTCATAAAACTAGCTCAAACTGGGGTGAGAAACCTAAGTCCTCAAATGTGGGAGGCAGCAACTCTATTATCAGATTGTCAGTAACCTCTGTTTTTATCTATTAAAAAAAAGTTGTTTTTTCTTGTGCCTAAAATTGCTATTATCAAGAAATATAGATGAAGCTATAAAGGTATTGAATATTCAAACACATTTGGCATGAACACTCCGTCACACTACTTCGGAGATTATCTTTTCGACATGATTTTGTTTCAAATATACTTCAAAGGGACATCCATATTGATTTTAGTATCCAATTTATGCAATTTGTTTGAAAACATCCATGAATAGGACTGGCAACAATGTATTGGTGCGTGAATATTTTAATTTACCCACTATTTTTGATTGAGTAATAAAACCATGTCTAGGCAAGTAGCTATAAACAAAATCCTTATGCTTACGAAAATAAAAAATCATGAAACTAAATCCATATAATCTTGTTATACATCATAGTTATAAAAAGGTATGAGGTTCGTGTCCATGATAGCCAGGGCTATCAGACGGACATCATTTAATGGGGACCCTGATCCGAAGGTCGGGAAGCTCCGGATTGGGTTTTTACATGGACGGCTAGGAAAGACCCACAAATTCCCGTCTAGAATGTCTCTTCTAATTCTTATTGCGGCGGATAAATCGAGATCGATTTCTTCTCTTATCTTTCTCTTCAACCTTGCCTCAATCTGAAACTCCATGAACTAAACGTACCCGGATTGTCACTTCAAATTCGAGGCCGAAAAGAAGCTCTCAAATCTCTTCGGTCTCCATCTGTTTTTTCACGGATAAAAAACCAACTTATCTTCCAGGAGATCCAAGACCTGTAAGAGCATCAAAATTATCTAGGAGATCGAAGAATAGCGGTTAAGGTAAACTTCGATAATTTTTCCAATTTTTCCAATTGTTTATTTTAGTTGTAAATTGATGTCGAATTCTAGAGTTTTGACTGTAGATTGAATTTTAGGGGTTTTGATTAAAAGGGTATTAATTGAGATAACGAATTAGGCCGTCGATTCCAGGGGTTTGACTGTAATATAATTCCGTCATATTCACAGCAAGGGTTCATATCAATCTCGGTTTCTTTTGTTTAATTTTGTTTTGATTGTTTCACTTATCAATCGATTTTACACAAAATAGAAAAACTTCATTGTTTGCAAGGATTGTTCTGCGTCATTATTCTGTTTGTTTACTACTTCTGATTATTCGGCTAGGAGAAATAAAAAAGAAGAAATAAATCCAACAGCCTTTGCTACTGAAACCGAGAGCTGAAATTCATGGAGATCGGATCGGGATGATATATTTAATTTTGTTTTGATGGTTCTTCTGCGGTTAATTGAAGAAAACAAGGACGAGATGTTACTGTCGGTTTCTAAAAGAGAAAGGAATTGAAGATGGGTTTGTTACTGATTTGTGAAGATGGGAAAGTTCACAGGATTGAATATGAGAATTTCATGAGATTAAAGATGGGAAAGTTCACAGGATTGAATATGAGAATTTCATGAGATTAGGGTTTTGAAGAACACAGAAGAAAAGGGGGGATCTGCAGTTGTTGTTTCCGATTGAACTTAGGGTTCTGCTATGATGAAAGATTGAATCTGGCAGAGAAGATTGAACTCGATCGAATCTGTTGTTCAGTTCTTGAACGAGATGTTGCTGCCATCAATTATTGATCACGAGGGAGATGGGAAGATTTTGAGCATCAGAAATGGGGTTTAGTTAGCTGTTGTTGCTGCTATTGATCAGAGAATGGGTTCTGTGGTGGTGGTATGAAATTGCAGCTGCAACCAGAATGGAACTGATGGCAATGGTGGAGGAGCTTTTGATGATTTGAAGCCCTGTTGGTGAATGAATTGAATTTGATTAGATGTATGTTAGGTCTCTACAGGTTCTGCAAGGAAAGAAAGGCCTGAAATTGGCCTGGAATCGGTTGAAATATAAACGAAACTCTGCCTGGGGGATCCAAGACCTGTAAGAGCATCAGAATTATCTCCTAGATCGAAGAACATAGTAGCTGTTAGGTGTTAGATGTAAGTAAACCAGCCAAGACCAAGAGCAGCAAATGGAAGTGTGTTCTCAAGAATGGCATGGTGCCCTTGAAGGAGGTGTTACAGAGTTTGGTTCGGTCCTGACATGGATTGTGTTTGGTACTAGCATCCTAACCCTCAAGAATATGAATTTGGTTCCATTTTAGTAAAATTCTAAACCGAAATTGGATCAACATGAAAGCATCGTTCAATATACAAGAAGGAGGTGTTACAGAGTTTGGTTCGGTCCTGACATGGAGTGTGTTTAGTACTAGCTTCCTAACCCTCAAGAATATGAATTTGGTTCCATTTTAATAAAATTCTAAACCGAAATTGGATCAACATGGAAGCATCGTTCAATATACAAGGAGGTGATTGCTGAGGGACTAAGAGAGTGGGTATTCATGTATGTTTCAATTAATTACGTGAAATGAATTAATTCTATGTACTTTAAATATGCAATAACTTCTTATTCCCATTTGTTTTGCAGTTTTTAGTTCTTATCAAAGGTGTATTTTGTATTTTGTTGTTCAGACAGTAGGAGTTACGGCAGTCTTTGATCATGGCAGTACCCACACTAGGAAGAGTTAGAAGAAAAGAAAAGCACTCGCAACTAGGAGGAGTTGGAAGAAAATAAAATCACTCGCAGAAGTACAGTGAAGGATTGCGAAGACATATTGATATGGTAAAAACAGATTTTCTTGACATAAACTTTTAGCTCCATGTTGCATGCCAATGTCTCTAATTTTCATAGCTCACTTAACACAGTCGCTGCCATTTTCACGATCCGTTTATTTGGCTGTGATTAAGAAGCTTGACGTTGAGCAGTTCTATTGTTATTTGGGCAGAATACTCATGATAGAGTTGAATACTTGGCAAATAAAGATGACAGTGGATGGTATAGAGTTGAATACTTGGCAAATAAAGATGATAGTCGATGGTACACAATGAAAGAGTCGTCAGTATTATTGCGGCAAACATCCAACTAACTTACTCTTTGACTGAAAACCGAGGTGATGTTGTACTGTAATTATACTCACGGCATGTGGAGTTTATGGTCGTTGGGTTCATGAAGGGCCATTCATGAATCATGATACAATTGGCTTCTTTCTGATTGTAACAATAATTTGTTTATAGAATGCGTTTCATTGATCAGTAAACTAATGTTGTTTTTGTTTTTGTTGGAGGTTAACCACATTCTTCCATCCATGGGACTCAAGAATCATGAAAGTATGCCGAAGTACAACAATTAAGGGCCTATGTCGATACCTATTTTAACGGTCGTCGTGACCAGATTACATTTGGATATGGAAAACACCTCTTCTCAACCAAGAAATGTCGGGGAACCATCTTCTAGAAGGTGCAATCTTTTTATCCTTGGATCAATAAGCAATTTTTGATTTGCTCATTGTTGATACTAGAAGAATTTTCCTTGCTTTCCAAAACTTAGTAGTAAGTTATAAACTAAATGTTGTGGGAGAGGATCTCTCCAGTAAACACCAACCGGTGAAATTTGGTCAGATTCTGTTCCCAATTTTTTGTAACTGTACGTGTGCATTCAAACTCAAGACTCCAGCATTGTACTAAGTTGAGTTTCCAAATTTGAGTTCCATGCCATGAGAAAATGATTACATCCCTTAATTGAAGGTCAAGGTCCCATGTTATACATATTTCAAACTCCCAAAAATTATGGGAGTCGTCCATATATACTTCTGTGCAATCTAGATCAGGTACAACTCTATTCTGAGTACAAAATTGAAAACTTCCTGCATAGAAGTTTCAGAAATATACCAAATTACTTGGGACTCTTTTCGGGATCTTTGAACAGCGGCAAGAGATTTCCTTTTTAACTTTGTTTTTTCTTAACCTATCACATTCCTTTTTAGACAGTAAATAACGGGTGCTTGAATTTTCTCTACAATGATTAATCGCCTCTTAAAGTATGAAAAGAAGTGTTTACTTCTGTAAGTTTGTTTTTGCATAAATGTGTTAAAGGGATTCTCCAAACTAAGTCAGCAAAGCACTTAAAACATGGATGAGGTGTTGTTTTTTTGCATGGTTAAACACCAAGAATTATTTATTTGGTTCTGAAAACCTTAGTCATGTACTTTGTTGAGAAAGAAAGGCTTGGTTTCAGTGTGTTATTCGTTTCATGTTTCTGCTTATTTATACGTCCTTAGTACGTTTAGCATTTTTTAGGTAAGTCGTTATAAGATTTGGTTCATAGTGTATTGTGCTTTGACATAATTTCCAGTTCGAGTTCCCTGAATCTAATAGAAAATGGTTGATTTACAATGACAATTTCTAATTGATGATAGTTGGGAGAAAAAAAAATGATGCTGGTGAAAATGTACCTAGCAAAACATCCTATGGACCTATGGTACTGAACGATAATACCGAAATGATGGTGACAACACTAATATTTCCATGTATGTGAATATTTACAAGTTTCTTTCTTACGATGGTATAAGTATTCTTGCGTTTCAGCACGACCTCTTATATGGCAGTCTTTGGGGGAGGATTACCTGTAACTCAATATCTGAAGATGCCGGTTAATACGGCATCAACAATTGGACCTAATTCTACTACTTACGTTCTCTAAACTTCCCCGATGGAAAAATGGTCAGAATTGGCTAAGAGTGCTTCCTATACCTGCCAACTACGATGAGTTTGCTTTATAATATGATGATGATGCCATTGTTTTAGGAGAATATGTGTTCCTTCCTCTTTGGTAAAAGTCTGACCAAATTGCATGGACTATTATATGGAGATGGATCTTGGTGGATGATCCACCATGAAGACTATTCGTATACACCAGATATACTCCACGCATTGGAAGTTGAATTGTATGTATCCATAATTCTGGATTTAAATTTTCTCCTACGACCCGGCCCTATCCGGCTATTATGATCCAACTAATTAAACATGCTACTGTGACTCAACTAACAAACACACTATAATATATATGACGCGACCAATTGAATATTGGGACCGCTCTGCTATGACCCGACTAATAAAATATGCTCCCGACTATTATAGACTGGACAACCTAACGCACTAATTTTAATGTAGGCATTATATCTGCCTTAAAATTTTCTCCACCGCCAGGGCCGTAGGCCCCTTCCTATCCGGCTACTATGATCCAGCTAATTAAACACGCTACTGTGACCCGACCAACTAACACACTATAATATGACACGACCAACTAAATATGCTATGACCCGACTAACTAAATATGCTCCTGACTATTATAGACATGACCAACTAACACACTAATTTTAATGTGGGCACTACATTTTCCTTTAAATTTTCTCTACCGCCGGGGCCGTAGGCCCCGGCCCCGTCTGACTTCTATGATCCAACTAATTAAACACGTTATTGTAACCCGACTAACTAACACACTATAATATGACACGACCAACCAAATATTGGGACCGACTAATTAAATATGCTCCCGACTATTATAGACAGGACCAACTAACACACTAATTTAAATGTGGGCACTACACCTTCCTTTAAATTTTTTCTCCACCGCCGGGGCCGTAGTCCCCGGCCCATCCGGCAACTATGGTCCAACTAATTAAACATGCTACTGTGACCCGAGTAACTAACACACTATAATCTGACACGGCCAACTAAATATTGGGATAGTTCTGCTATGACCCAACTAACTAAATATGCTCCATACTATTATAGACATGACCAACTGACACTATAATTTTAATGTAGGCACTACATCTTCCTTTAAATTTTCTCCACCGCCGGGACCGTAGGCCCCGACTATCCGGTTACTATGGTCCAACTAATTAAACATGTTACTGTGACCCGAGTAACTAACACACTATAATACGACACGACCAACTAAATATTGGGATAGTTCTGCTATGACCCGACTAACTAAATATGCTCCAGACTATTATAGACATGACCAACTGACACTATAATTTTAATGTGGGCACTACATGTTCCTTTAAATTTTCTCCACCGCCGGGGCCTACGGTCCCGGCTATCCGGTTACTAGGGTCCAACTAATTAAACACCCTAATGTGACCAGACTAACTAGCACACGATAATACGACACGACCAACTAAATATTGGGATCGTTTTGCTATGACCCGACTAACTAAATATGCTCCGGACTATTATAGACATGACCAACTGACACTATAATTTTAATGTGGGCACTACATCTTCCTTTAAATTTTCTCCACCGCCGGGGCCATAGGCCCCGACTATCCGGTTACTATGGTGCAACTAATTAAACACCCTATTGTGACCCGACTAACTAGCACACGATAACACGACACAACCAACTAAATATTGGGATCGTTCTGCTATGACCAAATACTGAAATTGCATGGGAAGATCTTGATCGGCCAGACCAAACAAATGTACACTCTAAAAAGTGAGCGTAGGCCTCACTATTATAGACGGGACCAACTAACACACTAATTTTAATGTAGGCACTATAAGCGCCTTTAGATTTTCTCCATGCCAAGGGCCGTAGGCCCACCCTATCTGTTATTATGATCCAACTAATTAAACACGTTACTGTGATCCGACTAACTAACACATTATAATATGACGCGACTAACTAAATATTGGTACCGTTCTGCTATGACCCGACTTACTAAATATGCTCCCGATCATTATCGACAGTCTAAAATTGCATGGAAAGATTTTGATCCACCGACCAAACAAATGAATAATAAACACTTATGAGTAAATCTACATATTCGATTTTTTCAAAAATTCGAAGAGAGGTTTCGCGTCGGCCGCAGGCCGGCGTGATACCTAGTTTTTTTATAAAAAATGATGTAGTGGAAAAAAAAATCTATAAAAAAATTAAATTTTCCCATCATTCCGGCAAATGAGTGGTAAGTGTGAAATATATATGCATGTTATAACATCGGAAGACGATATTAACTTGATTTCTAATCTAACTAGTTTCTCACCCGTGCGATGCACGGGTTTGTTTATTGCTTATAGAATATTTATTGCTCTTTTTAAATAGGGAATATATTACAAAACCAAATTGTGTAAGAAAATAAAATAAACAAAATTTCATAAGTTCGATGAGAGTTATCTTTATTATAAGCTATTGTGAAACAAAAACAAATTTTAAAGCACAATTCAAAATTCTTGATAGTAATAAAATTTTATTATTTTTAGCTACGCAAATAACAAAGAATTGATTGAAAATGGCAAGCAAGGTAAATTTAAACTATTTGGTGGGATTAAACTTTTGGTTGGTTGAATAAAACCATACCATTCGTATCAAATCAAAGATTCACACTCCTTTTGCCTATGGTTTCTTTGTTGTGTCTTTGTACGTCTCTTCTTCTTTTTTTGTCGATGCGAAGTTCTTCAAGGTAGATATAAGTTTACTTTGCCTTTTCATATTGTTCCACAAGTCTTCTCTGTTCTTCTTTTTGTGAATTTGTTGTTTTCTACCATTTTTGTTGTTCTTTTTGATTACAGCGTGTAGGTAGTGATACTCGTACTCATATATTCTGAAGCTTTTCTAGCTTTATCGTTTTTATTTTTTTGGCTAAAGATCGCTTACACTTGGTTTTTATATACGAGAAGATAATTCGGGTTTAATGTTTTTTCTTCTCCATATTTTGTTTCCATATTTATTCTAATTTTTGGTTAAATTCTAAATATATCTTCGTTACACAAAAAAATATATCTTTCGTGTTTATTTAGGTTTCTAAATAGACATGGTTTATTTAGGGTAAGAAAGATATCGTTTTACCGTGATTTATTTTACCTAATCTAGAATGTAACTATTGAAATTAATTTACTACTTGGTTTACTATTTAAAATTTACGGGAGTAAAGATCTAAATTCATATGGTAATTATCCACACCATGTAAAGGATGATGGGAAGATTGATTACTTTACGATCAGTTTGTAAATATTCTGGACAAAACTAATAAATTAAGGGTCAATCTGTTGGGACTTCGGATGTCGTCATTGTTTGGCAATTCGATCCATAAATAACAGAGAATATCTTCTATTACACGAAAAACTACTTCACAATAATGTTTCAAGTAAAATAATTTATTCTTTGTTCAGAAAATGGTAGCATAAGAGCAAGACTATAAGAACTATAACATTTACAAAAAGGGAAACCATAACAAAGTTGGAATTGTTTGTGATTTCTAAAAATCACATTTAAAAAAATCTATTCCAAAGAAAAATAAAAGCAAAACTCATTCCTAAGAAAAATAAAAGCAAATCTCTAATTAAGTATCTAAATCACTTTAACCTTCTATTCATGATTCTCATTCCTATAGGTCCTTTGCTCGGAGAATAATACGGTTTATAGACCGGTATTTTCACAAATGTGTTGATGGACAATAATTTTGGTATATCCATCTTGTAAATCATTCTTTCCATGCCACCAACAAAGCAAAGTTTTCTTATTTGCATTCTACAAAGCAGCCAAATTCTTGAATTGATTTGCAATAGACTTCAAAAAAAATAAACGTACAGTGGAATGAGAAAAACCAAAAAGCTTAAAAATCAATAGAAATCAAGATATTTCTAATAGATTACATACCCGATAGCAGCAGCGGGCAAAAAAGAAGCAACACCAGCTGGAGACAAAAGAAGAAGAAGCAGAAGCAATCGAATACATTTTGAATGATACTTGCTAAAAAAATAGTAACAAACATCAGATGACAAAAAAAATTTGCTTCATAAATAAAAATAAGATGACAAAACCTAAAAGAATATACAAAAAAAAAAAAGTAAAGCGAGAACTGGCACAAAACATAAAGAGTACCATGCGCGAAAATATATTAGGAATCCCATTAGAATGACATTTGCAGCGCCAAGGTTTCAAGGATACTTGCAAATTACCAGATGGAAGATTAAACAACAAAATAACATATCGGAAAAGAAAAAAACAAAAAACGAAGCTGTTATAAGAAGTGAAGCGGCATTGAAGATCTTTTGCATGGCTTATGCTCTAATAATTTATATAAAGACACTTCCCATAAATAAAGGATTTTGTTTCTTATGAATACTAATCAATATCTAAATATATTTGAGATTTTTTTTTATTTTTGGCTAGCTGTTCTTTTTCCCATATTTTGTACTTTGGATTACATTTGGCAAGTTCAGACTATAAAAATCAGAGTTTACCTAATTTATGTAATATTTTATTTCCATAACTAAATGGGTAAATATTATTTTTGGATAGTTATATCTATTGGTTGAGTATTTATTTTCCAATTTTGAGTATCTTCTAGACGTCCAAAAATTCTATACTTATCAGATTCCATCTTACACAAAAAATGCAACTTCCTAAATTTCATTTTCCCTAATAAAGTTACGAAACTTGACTTTAGGGATTGAGAATCCTTTAGCCGTCTGTTTTGTATTTTTTTTTCCCTCTCTGCAAATTTTATTTTCTGGTGATTTTTACTCCTAATGATGTTGTATTATTTTTATCTATACAGGATTAAAAGAACCCTCGAAAGAAGATTTCTTGACTCATGTGTGACATCCACAAATCAAATTTTTTATTTTTAATCATCAATATAAATTTTGTATTTTTTTTAATACCAATTCAAAGTGTAATTGCAATTAGTACGTTAAAAACTATAAATATTCTAATAAGGTTTCTTCTGCAGGCCTGATGGAGTCTCTCTCTGCAATGAGAATGGTTTCCTCTTCAAAGGAAGAGGGGCAAGATATTTTTAATAATCTTGCAGATAATCACAAGGAGAATCTTTTTCTCATGTCTAGCGTTAATTTGTGGACTTGCATTGTTTTTTATTTGGCTAAGGTGTCTCAAGTTTTTGTTGCTCTTGAGATGCCCTGTCACGCAAGTTAGCCTTCTCTCTTTTATTTTTTATTTTATTTTATTTTATTTTTGTGTGGGGGGATTTAGATGTAACCGCTTGCCTTTGGTCTTTTTGTTTTTCAATCTAATTATATGTAAAGAAAAAAATACAGCTACAATTCTTTTTCAAAAGAAAATGATGGATTTTCTTATGAGTGGAAGGAAGAACAAAAACACCACCACTGCTGCCTCCCTCCAAAAGTCAATCACGAGTATGCAAATTAGGCACTCTACAAACCCAAATACATGCCCCTCTACAAACTCGACCAATACTTGTAGTTCCATTTTTTTTTCATAATTAATTAAATTTCCAACAAACATCGATGATACAAAACATTGAACAAATAAATAATTAACCGCCATAGCAGGGAAAGGAAAAATAGCCCGACTAACGCCATAGCCGTAGATGATCTAGTTAACATATAAAAACTTAGCACCAAATGGAACCCAACTTAAATTATACCCTTGGTCCTCCACACGCTGAAAATATCATCAAGAATTGCAAAAAAAAAAAAAAAAAAAAAAAAAAAAAGAATGACTTCATATTTTTATTATCGCAAAATTATTAAAACATAACAAAATAATAGATGAGAAGAATATGCATGTATGTACATATTACCAGCCATTATCGCACGGAGAAAATGTATATGCTAGATATATAACTATAAAAGGGCAAACTAAATTTTGCAACCATAATAGATGAGTCTTCTTCACTGCTACTTCTATCTTTCTTACATCAATCAAGATCTATTTAGTTACCTGTAATAACATAAAAAGGGAAATAAACAAACAACAATCATATATACACGATCGATAATAAAATTGATAAAAAAACCTTAATTTCCTGATGATTTAGCAACATGTGAAGAAGTAACAACCTAAATAAACAATGGCAAGAGCAAAACACGTTTTACGCCCAAAACATATGGTGCTTGGTTTGATATCGCAAAAATATTTGCAAGAATTAATAGGGATATACCTTGATGTTGCTTCTTTTGGAACAAGCTGCATAGGAGTGCATGATCGAGGATACCTACAAAACAAAATGACAAATGTCATAAAAAATACTAAATCGCGGGGAAAAAGAAAAGAAATAACAACAAAAATTCAAAAAGCAATGTGGAAACAAAAGGGTTTGGCTAAAAATGGAGCTTGGGTTTGTTTGATTGCTTTATATAGAGACACGAGACCCAAAAAATAAAATGATTTTATTTTTGATATAATATTAATTAATATCTAAAATTATCTGGAATTTCCTTTTTTATTTTGAACATAATATTAAGCAATATCTGCATTTTTTCCGATTATATCCATCTATTGTAATATTTTTGGCAACCTCAAGCAAAGAAAACCACAAATTTACCTATTGAAGTATATTTTTTTGCCAATCGTAATTGAAAGTATCTTTATTAGTGCATTTTATTTAATATTTTTCTGAATAAGCAATATTAAAAAGTATAATAATAAAATCAGGATATTCGGAAGAAAAAAGATATTATTTCCGCACTTATGTGCGATTTCTTTTTGTAGTTTTTATATTTCGGATAGCCCACTATTTTTGGATACTTGCATGTACTTATTGCAATTTTTGTGTCTAAAGATATTTGGCATATTCTACATCTCATAATGGAATCTTTTTTTGGTTTGTATTTACGGAATGAATAAAATTAATGTTAAAATCATTATTATTTCGCATTTTTCTACTAAAGCTTTTGTTTTTCTATTCTAAACTTTTTTGTTTGATATCAGTATTGATTATCACGATTTTCTATTAATAATTTTGTATCTTTAATATTCTGAGGACCAACAATTAAATGTTTTAGCAAAGGGGAGGAAAATTCGAAATATTGGTATGCATCCACGACTCTAAACATTTTTATTTTTAATTTGGGCTATTGACTTTTGTAGGTGGTATATAGGAGAAATCAAAATTGAAAAGTAGATTAATTTTAGAAATTGTGAAGGGGCTAGGAAATAGGAAAAGTGGGGATGGGAAATAGGGAAAACCCTATAAAATATATTGTGGAGAAAAATATATTTTCTTGAATTTTATTTCCACATTTTTTTACAATTGCCATAAAAATAAAAATGGTGGGGTCAGAATCAACCAGAAGCTCCGATTAACCACGTCGCTCGAAAAAAACTCTATTTTTATATAGAGAATTAATAACAATAAAACCAAATTTTTTTTTTTTTTTTTTTTTGTAGTGTTCTTTTAACAGTAAAGGTAATGTAATGGAGTAAACCTCGATAGCTGGTAGCATGTATTGTAGTTCCTGCTCCATAACCAAGATGTCTAGTTAGAAACATGAGAGGAATTGCTAAAGAAAAAAAAAAAAAACGCACAATAGTGTTGCAGTGGGTTGTGATGTCAAAGCAACAATCACCAGGTTTAAAAGGCTTTCGATAATGTCAATTGGCCCTCTCTTTTTTCTATTTTGAAGAAGAATGGTTTTGGGGAGAAGTGGATCAGATGGATGGAATGGTGTGTCAAAGGAGCCCAGTTTTCAATTTTGGTGAATGGAGAGGCTACTAATATCATAAGACCTTCTAAAGGTATAAGACAAGGTGATCCATTATCACCATTCTTATTTCTTCTTGTTGTTGAGGTGTTGTCTATGTTACTTGATGAGGCTGTGACAGATAACAGAATAGGAGGATTTCAAGTATGTGAGAATGGTTCTGTGGTGTCTCATTTGCAGTTTGCTGATGATACACTAATAATGTTAAATGCTTAGCTTGTGGAGGTTAGGAGGTTACTTGTTATTCTTTGTTGTTTGAATTGATGGGAGGTCACGAAGTTAAATTTGGACAAGATCTCGATGACAAGTATTGGAGAAACGGATGAGCATATTCAAGAGCTAGCAATGGAATTAGGGTGTAGCAAATGGACTCTTTACCTATTACTTATTTGGGTATGCCAATTGGAGCTACTAAAAGAAGTGTGGCAATTTGGGATGTAGTTATTGAAAGAATGAAAAGAAATTAGCACCATGGAAGAAAAAATTCCTAAATAAAGCGGGTAGAATTACTCTCATAAGGACTACACTTGAGAGTGTTGCTACTATATTTTTGTCGGTTTATTTTCTGCCGAGTTTCGGTGGAGAAGCGGCTAAGCAGAATTATGAGAAAATTTTTATGGGGGAGGATGAGGAGAACGAGAAAAATGAGTTGGGTGGCATGGAAAAAGATACGTAAATCTAGAAAGCTTGGAGGTCTAGGAATCGAAATACGAGACATATAAATAGATCACTTTTAGCAAAATGGCATGGGAGGTTAAGCAAGGAGAAGAATGCTTGGTGGAGGAAAATTATTTGTGAGAAAACAAAAGCTGATGAGACTTGTTTGGTTCCTTTACAAACAAAAGAGACCGTGGGAAGAAGTATGTGGTTTGACATATTGAGAGCTAATAGAGATTTCTATAATACAGTGAACATTCAAGTTTACAATGGAAAATCTGTCAGGTTTTGGCATGACTGGTGGAAAGGGAATTTTGCTTTCAAGGATAAATACCCAAGGCTTTACAAATTAAGCAACCAAAAGTTCGACACAATTGAGATGATGAAAGGCACTACTTGGATTTTTGATTTCTCAAGGGAGCTTGACCCGGCGGAAAGAATTGACTTGCTGGAAATTAAGTTTGAGGTAAGAGATGTTCAATTGGTTGCAGGTGAAGATGATACTATTGGTGGTGTCTGCACCTCCAAGGTTTTTTATACAAAGATTTCAGAGGGCGGAGAGGAATGGGAATATCACAAAGTAGTTTCAAGTAAGTTGGCTCCTCCCAAAGCTATGTTTATAATTTGGGCAGCTATGCATAATTCTGTTCCAACAAGAGCAATGCTACAACATAGAGGAATGGAGATTGCTTCAAACCTTTGCTTGTTGTGTAACAATCAAGTAGAGACACAAGATCATCTTTTTCTTCAATGTGATTCGGTTAAGTTTTACTGGGACTATTTCATCGACTCGCTGAAACTGAAATGGGTGCCGCATTGCAACTTACAAAGTTTGTTAAAGAGTTGGTATATTTGGGGAGTTTCGAAGAAGTTCAAGATCATATGGCAGCTAATTCCTATAGCTATCTGCTGGGAGTTGTGGCTTGAGAGAAACGGAAGGGTTCATGGGAGAAAACATAAAACCAAGAGGATTTCTTGTGTGCTATGAAACTAGATATTCATCTTTGGTCATTAGATGAGGAAATCTTTAAAGGATATTCAATGAATCAAATCCTTTTCCAGTGGGAAGATATTGTTTTATGAGATAATTCTTTTGTGAGCTTTCTTGGTTTGGAAGTTTTCATAACTTCCTTTTGTAAATATCCTGTAAATATCTTTTTTCCTTTAATATATCCTTCCTTTCTCAAAAAAAAACAATCACCAGGTTTACTTTATTAATAAAAGGGAAGCCTACTATATACATTATAAATAATGTGCTCATTTTTGGCAGGCATGTATAACTTGGTAAGAGGAACATATCCTCAAAATATTAGCTTCAAATCCGTTACGGTTTAGTTTTAATTCACAAAAATGACGTCCAATGTGTTAGATAGTGTGATAATAAAAGTGTGAATGGATCCTTCCTCTATTATGATTTAACTAATTTTTATATGATCTCAAAAGATCTTGTAAGATGGTTTGCCTCCACCTATTGATGCTTGGACTTTGGTTTGATGAAAGAAATGTCTTCCGGTAGCGTGAAATATATATGCATGTATTGTAGTTCCTGCTCCTTTCCAGGTCCACTTAATTAAGCCCTAAGCCCTAATTATTTGGACTAAAGCGCAAGGCTGCTAATAGGGTGCCAGGATTAGTGGGGGTGTACCAAAACTATAATAAGACAAAACAGTTTTTATATAGGACAAAACAATTTTTGAGCGTTGCTTCCTCCGATGATAGAATTCCAACTTGCTGGTTTCTCCTTGTTTTTTTATCTCAGTCTGGTGTCCTTGTGATTTTTAAACCAGTAACGTATGATTAGCCTAGTGGTAATGATGTTTTTTCCCTGCTTAAGAAACCTTAAAGAAAAAAAAAAATATGGATAAGTGGTGGAAGCCAAAATCCAAAATTTGCAGATTGGTTACATGTGAATTAGTACGATTTCAAAAAAAAAAAAAATCCTTACATATATTCCAATGTGAGATTGATTTCAAAGATAGCTTGTTAGGATTTAGGTTTTCGTGCCTAAATATATTTACGCATTTGGCTTCTAGATTTGCTTGCCTACGTGGCACAATAGTAAATGTTAGTTTGGACATTCTGACCACGATATAAAAATAGTTATTTTATCATTATTATTATATAGTAGAAACCCTAAAAATTAATCCGCGATAAATTAATAAATTTTCCGGTCTCGAGTCGGAGACATTGTGTTAGATTAATTCGCTAAATTTATGAATTAATAAAAAATTCAGACTTTCTTTAGGTTTTTTACTAATTTACATAAAATTAGTTTTATATTTATGTTAATATGGTAAAGATGAATGTGAACTGGCGGGTTTTCCTAAAATTGATGTCACATTAAATGTCTCATGTATTTTTCTTTACATTAGAAGAGTTTTTGGTGATGTCGTTTGGTTATGCAATAAAAAATTATTCAATGTCTTTATAGCTTCGATAATTTGTTTACGTGAAGGTGCTCTATAACAACAATTTCATCTTCGGCTTCCACATCACCACTTTCCTCATTTTTCATGATAATCTCAATTATTTCCTTGTCGGTCAAAAATTCGAAATTGTATTCTCTTGAAGGTGGTTCAAAAGATATTCAATCGTCCATTCCGTTGCGATATTTCGATCTTTTGATTAAATTTTTCAGTTCTCTAGTGCATCATTATCTAACATTTCAATTGAATTCTCTGATGAGGTGAACATCTATTTTCCAAGATGAAATGGCAAGGTTCATCGCATCTGAAACATTAATATTCTCGGAATTTGGTTCTCCTACTTCATAACCTTCCAAAAGACTATACGATAGAATTGACGATGATGATGCATCTTGAAAGCTCATATAATCTCTGCGTCACAAAGGTTGAGTGTTTGGTGGCAAGAATTATACAATGTTTTGATAACTGGAAAAATGGCCAAGATGTGTGTATGGATGTCACGGGTGTCTCATCCTTCACTGGTGAGGTGCTCGTACTTTCATTCCCGGCCAAGCTATTTCGAAAGCAATATTGCGTAAACGTACTAAATACTTGGATGAATGTGTTTGTGGGCTATGGTTTGGGTGTTTTTAGTGAGGATATTGTATGTTTTTTTAAGCGTTTGAAAAATTGTTTAATTAGTAATGATGCTGGTAGTGGTCCAGGCAGTTTTCTTTTTCATAGATTGGGTGTTGTTATTCAAAAAGTTGTTGGGACCCAGCTTGTTGCTAGGTTACCAACTAAAGCTTTGTACGAATCCTTGTGATTCTAACTTCTTATTGTTATTATTATTATTTTCAATCTAATATATCCTAGCATATAAATTAATAATTACTCCCTCTGTTTTTTGGAAAAGAGATACAGTAAGAACTCCATATATTAATAGACTTGGGACTTCACAAAATTATTAATATATGGAGTTTATTAATATAGGGAGGTATACCAAAGAAAAAATTGCTCGACAAGAAGCTTTAAACATGCTTGACAAGTTGGAAATATTTTAGCTTCAACAAAAGGTGCACATAGTAACGAGGTCTTAGCATATGTAAATCAAAAGATGCGATAACAATCTAAAAAATTACATCATTTTCTCAAACAACTATAGATACATATTTTTCTTTTATCTTAAATTTTGATGTAACAAGATCTATAATTTTCCGATTATGTCTATTATATTAATATATGGAGGAAAATTCCTTATGGTGGGACTAGAAAAATCCATTAATATTAAAATGTGGAGTTTATCACTATTTATAACTGGCCCTAGTTGGGACCATGAATTTTTATTAATATATAGAGTTTATTAATATATGGAGTATCAATATATGGAGTTTTTACTGTACTTTCACTTTTTCATTTTCATTTTAACCTAAAAATAGACCAAATTGAATAAGTGAAAATATCTATTTTCCAGAAATGGATAGAATATTATTTTATCGATAATTTAATATCACGATAAATTTTGTTTGTCCCGGTGCTATTATTTTAAAGGGGTTACTAGGGAATCACCCGTGCCGTACCGGCACGGGCTATTTCACGCAATTGTGTTCTGGGTAGTATGACAGTCCGACCGATTTTGACTTATTTATTTATGTTATCCCAAACATTAATCGAGAAAGAGCTAAATGGATTGGCAAAGAGATATACTCTGTCCACTTTCAATTTAGGCTTCTGCCATTTTGGTATTCTCCAAATGAAATCCCTAGCAAAAAAAAAAATAAAAAAATAAAAAAAAATTAACGCCTCTTGTTATACCTGGAATAATAGCTAGACCAATGAGTTTGTGATGAGGCGATGTGGTGGTGTACAGGGGTACTTATACCCGTTCGTCAATAAGGCGTTATAAACGTCAATCAAGTATAATGGGAGTTTCCAGGAGTTGGGAGTTTTCAGGAGTTGCATGCTTGTTGCATGAAAAATAATTATTAAATGATCATTTGAGGGCAGTAAATACGCTGCACGTAGCCTTGAAAATCCTGGCTTGATTGGGGTATACTCAAACTAATTGGGGTATACTCAATAAGACAAAATCTGATCATTATGAAGTAAAACCAAGCCACCCCTTAACCTTGTTTTTTCTAAATGGCTAATATGTCCTTGGTTAATTAATACTAAAATTCTGATTAGGTTAATTAATTGAGTTTAGATTAAAATTTTGAAATTTTGAATTCAGTAGATTAACCTTTTGATCCGTCTTTGAGTTCGATTTCGATCCAAAAATTTTTGTTTTGAAAATGCATAAAGCCGGCAAGGTCGTGGTTTGAATAAGCTTCCGACCACACATACGCCGGAATGTTAAACTTTGAATAAGCTGCCGATCTCTATTCCGCCGGCAGTGTCAACTTTGAATAAGCTGCCGACCATATATCCGCCGGAATGGTCCTCGGATGAAGAATACGCCGACTATCTTGTGCAGAAATCTTGCGGTCGGCATGTAAATATTTCCTACCCTTCCGGCTATATTAATCTCGGCATGAAAAAAAAATAAAACCTTGCCGGCTGACATAATATGGAAGATGTAATTTACTTTATTCATTCAATTTTGGTTACTACATTGATTGAAACATAAAACCTAATCCTTGTCGGCGGAAAAACGAATGCACTTAGCATGTGCATCAAGCCTTTGAACCC
The DNA here is from genome assembly GCA_023531295.1 of Papaver armeniacum. NCBI lineage: Eukaryota > Viridiplantae > Streptophyta > Magnoliopsida > Ranunculales > Papaveraceae > Papaver > Papaver armeniacum. The sequence continues at coordinate 105,955 of JAJJWW010005264.1, forward strand.
CTAGGCGACCCTATTGGACGAGTTATAGTCTCGTGAGGGTTTACATAGAGGTCTACCCACAAAACCTATACTAAAACTTCTAAAGCCATCAATCTTCCTCCTCCGAAGACGATACACCCTCCATCATCTCGGGGCATACTCGGGATTTTGGATTCCATGAATTGATAGCTTGCATCGAATGCGAATGCTTCCCCCTTTTCCTCCAAGTAGCGCGCTTTGGCGACTTCATGCTACAAAAACAAAACACAAACTTACATTTGTTAGTGGTGTTTAATTTGGAAGATCAAACAACATGGATCACGTAAAATAAACCACAAAAATACTTACAAATTGTTCAATTGACAAGTTAAAGTGAGGAGCGTTGAAAATTGGTTTTGGATAGCTAAATAGGCAAGTATCGCATTTTCAATAACTATGTGCCTATTGTGCACTTGTTGAACACTTCTTGAGTTAGGATTCCCACACTCTTGGCTAAAAGTGTTGTGAACCCTAGCCCAAAGGTTGTGGAATCCACCCTTACGGAGGAGCGCCTTCGAACTCTAGTCTCCGCATACCAAGCTTTGGTGATTGCCAAATCTTCATTAGAATCAAATGAAGCCATTTCTTGTGTGTAGAGAGCTATTGGGTGAGTTAGATGGAGTGTGTGATGGTATGAGCTTTGGAGAGTATATGCAAATAGTTGTGTGTTGTTTTGTGGAGATAAGTAGTGCATTTATAGGATGGTGCCCAAATTTGGTCGTTATAGTGTCCAAGTACAAGTGAATCAATGCAATTGTACTTGCACAAATTTGAATTTTGAAACCGCGGCGGGGTCAAAATTTGCTACAATGCGGGGTCGCAAAACGGTAGGAAATGTATGGGTTCATTAGCATGCCGGTCAAAATACCGCCGGCATTTTCTTGTTTTGTTTCCCTTCCGACCTTATATGATTTTAGGCATCAGAAGAATGGTTTTTTTTCAAGATATGGCCGGCAGGGTGTCTATTTTCGTACCCTTCCGGCAACAAAACCGCCGGCTTAGTAGGAATCGTATTACCTTGCCGGCCACAGTAACTAAACAACTTTTGTTGACAGGCAGTGATCGACCTTTCACAAGCTTGCCGGCCACAGTAACTATACAATTTTTGGTTGACAGGGCGGCGATCGGCATTTCACAACCTTGCCGGCCACGGGGACGGTGACGGGGTAGCTTAAAAAAAAAGCATCCGGCAAGGTAATACGACACTTTATATAGCTAAACAAACCATTCATTCATCCGACATTTTTTGTCCAAAATACGAAACATGTCCCATAAACCGTTAACTTAAACATTTGTCCACCACAACATAAAGAAATGAACTAGGAAAGAATTCATTGGCCACGACCACGACCACGACAACCGCGGCCCCGTTTAGGAACACTACCTTCACCACCACGACCACTGCTGCTACCTTCACCACCACGACCACTGCTGCTACCTTCACCACCAGGAGCACTACGAGTCCTCTTTTATCGGCCTTTGTCTTGGCTTGTGCATCCTTAATAGCTTTTTCTTCCGCCTTTACTTGAGCCTGAAGTTGCTTGAACAATAGATGGGCATCCTCATTGTCAACATTGCAAGCATATTCAATGTGCTTGCTTTGCACAGGTTCTCCTCTATCTTTCGCGCAACATAACACCCTCACAAAGGTCTTCAACTGATCCTTCTATATTCAATTAAACAATAAACAATTAATAGAATGATTCGGTAATGCAATCAATCTTAAAATAGTAAGAGCAACTCTAAAATACTTACAACTATCTTAAGCAATGTTGCTGGGTCTTTCGATTCCATCTTCTTCTTACGAGCCAGTTCTTCAGTAGTCATTGGCCTAATCACAGAGGACGAGCCCAACCCAAGTACCACGCCATGTATTTCTCAGTAGCTTCATGACCGGTGGTCACCTCGTCCAAAAGACTCACATCGATGTTACGGCCCGTCTATTGTCCCAATGTTCTTGAGTTCGTATTTGGATCGTAAGAGACGTTAATAGTTTTTTTGGGAGGTGGTGCAGTCATCCCGGTTCACGGTAAAGAACGGTTCTTCATCGAAATGAGGTTCTTCTTGGACGTAACCCAATTGTCGCATTACCCGATGTGGATCGTACATTGAAAATCCTTCAAACACAGTCATCAAGGGTCCATAGTATAATGCAACAACTTCATTTCTCCTTGGGATTAAACCTTGATTTCTATCCTCCGATACGGATCAAATATCACCTCTTCTTGAGTCAAATTGTCGATGGCGGCTCGGAGTTTCATAAGATTTTGCGGCATTTCCTTATCTCGAGTACCCTTAAAACTGTACCTTTGAGCTCTTGGCAAATGAACTTAGGAACATCTTGTTATCCACTTTGACGTAAGAGTTGTCTTTGAACAAAGAAGGAAAGCGTTCATATATCCAAACCTATGCAAAAAGAAAAAAAAAGTTTAGTAGGAACCCTTATCTTACGAGATTTGCAAATATAAATGTTTTAAACAATAAAATTACCTGGAAGAGACATGTGTTTCCGTTAACTTGCTTAGTGAGTGCCCTAGAAGATTTTGTCAACTCATTGTTCAAGAAGGCAACCACCGCAGTACCCCAAGAATACCCACGCATCTCATGTAAGGGATCCAATAGTTGCAAGTAATCGGCCTCGACTTGGTTTCGAAGCTGTCGGGGGAAGATACATCTGCCCCGGGGTGTATAGCAAATAAGCGGCCGCGGTAGCATTGATTCGCACCGGGTGCACCATTCCTTCCCTATCAAGGATTTCCTGAGTCTTCCATAGTTTGTCCCTCAACTTCTTCACATTAAACTTCTTAATTAGTCGACCATCCTTCTTGTCAAGAACATCATCCGTCTGAACCTGACTCCAACCGAACAATTTCTTGCTCAATTCGTAAATCTTCTCGAAAGAAATGGCATTATCGAATCCTTCGGTGACTGCTTTTCCATCAACCTCGAGGCCTAGAATTTGTTGAGCATCATCGGGAGTTATCGCCATCTCACCGAATGGGAATAACAGTATCGGTCTCTCCATAGAACCGCTCACAGAATGCAGAGATGGTAACTTTATCATGATTAATATTCGAACTCTCCACCGCAGGCAACAACCCGGAGTTCCTCACAATCACTTTCACCTCCTCACATTCCAAGTCAAGATTCCAAGTATGCATCACTAAACACGAAGCTTGGCGCCTCATGAGACGGATGGCATGCTTGTGATCCTAAATACAAAAAAAAAAAAAGAAAATGAAAAGAAATACAAACACTTGATGCAAATTTAATTAAGATAGTTACACACTTGAATAAATAACAAAGACGGATTAAGATTACTTACGATAGTATTATGGACCGCACATGCCCAAGAGTGTTTGTATCCAAAAAGAACAGCTCCACCATCTGCTGGGGTCCCTTTTGGAGGCTCACCTTCTTTCAGTGCAACCATCAAGTGTTTGGGAGGCATGTGAGAATCAGTAGGTTTAGTGATCACCCTCTTCTTCGTTCGGTTGAAGTTGAAGCCGAAGCTTCGGTGGCTTGAACAACAGCTAGAGTTTGTTCTCCTTCTCCATCTCCATCTCCTTCTTCTTCTTATTCCTCTTCCTCTTCAACAATTTCATCTTCGATGATATTCTTACCTTTATCTCCATTACCATCATCATCATCATCACCATCATCATTACCTCCTCCAGCCTCATGCATGTCTTGATCACCACCATCATCATCATCATCATTGTTACCTCCTCCAAAGTGACCGGATTGGTTTCATCAACATCATCATCATCACCTCTTCTACCAGATGGAATTGATTGGTCTTCATCTGGAGTCTCGTCTGAATCATTGGGTTCAGATAGTGGTTCTAAGACATTGGTCGTTCCCGGCACAACATATACCCCTCGATGCTTTGAAGACAAGAGTTTATCACCAACACGAGGAGGGTTTGAAGGAGGACTAAGAGCTGCTTTCTTCTTTGCCATTCGCAATCTGAACAAGAACAATTCAGAAAAAAAACATTACAACAGCCGGCGGGTTAGATATATACAACATATCCCGCGGAACAATGGTCGGTAAGGTAGACCAAAAGATGAGTGCTTAGGCTAAAAATGCCGGCATTGTATCATCAAAATAGCCTTAGGCGCATAAAAAAAAAAAAAATTTTCACTATACAGGTCGGCAAGGTCCATTACACATACATAGCCGGCTGACAAACCGCCGGCTTGGTTTTATATAACTACCCTTCCGGATTTAAAAGTTCTAGGCATCAGGAAACATTCAAAAGAAGTAGCCGGAAGGGTAAAAAACAAAAACTTGCCGGCTTCATTAAAAGATAAAAGACGCCGGCAATGTATACAGTTGAATAACCTGCAGAAGCCTGCTAGTAGCGATTCTGAAACTATACACCGGCAAGTTCTTCAACCTTATACCTTCCTAGGCCAAACCCTAACTATGAAATCGAGAAAGGTCGATAACCAAGAACCTTGCCGGCGCCGTAACTACCAATTCACAAATTCGATTTTTCGACCTAATTTGACATGCAAACATGAAATTGAAGTACTAGAGTGAGTTTAAGTGTGCCCTTACTTTCTTAAGCGCACCATTTCACGTGTTTCGGGGAACAAATTCTTCTTCTTCAACCGTTTTTTCTTCACTTTCTTTTGAACCAAATTTGCAATTCCAGGGTTATATTCATTGGGTTTTCGATTAGTTTGTTTCATACGAGTTGCCTTCTTCCGTGGTGGATCCATTGATGAAGACTAATCGGAGTTTTCGAATCGACGATTTTAACGAATTGATCGACGAGTTTTGGTGGTGGTGGGGTGATGGAGCCGGTAAGGTTGTGGAGGAGAAGAAGAAGAGAAGAAAATGAAGAAAGAAAACTGATTTTGGTAGTAATTAGAGTTATAATGAGAAAAAGTAATTTTGTAACTTTACCCATTGACCTCCCCCTTTGCCCTTAAAAAAGAGTCCCTATAAAATTGGGTATACCCCAATTAGTTTGAGTATACCCCAATCAATGCAGGTTGAAAATGTGATTTCAGGAGTTCTCAAAGTGTTTTGATGTGGCCAAACACCAATGTTCTGACCGATGTCCCAGTCACTTTTCTGGGTTGGGTTACCACTGACCCAGTAATTTTATTAAAAACCGCCTTATTTTATGAAAGTCGGTTGACCCGGCCGATTTAACCGGTGAATCGTCGACTCAGTGCGGTCTAATTGGATCGACCCAGTCAGTTCCCTAAAAATCTAAAAGAGAAAATGAAAATGATATCAAATTCTTCTGAATCTTCTTCGCACCATTAACACATGATGATTCGAAACACTAAATCCATGATGAATTTAAGCTTACAGAATGACAAAAAGAACAAAATTTATGTTTACACCATTAAATCTTCCAACCAAAATATTTTCTCATTTCTTAGATGTAAATCTTTGTTACAATTTCACTAAATCTTTGATTTCTTCTCAATTTCTCTTGTTCAACGTACCATAAATTTCTCTTGATCTACTGTTACTTTTTGATTCACCTAGAATTTCCCCTAGGCTAGGCATCAGTGCTTGCAAAATTAAAAAATAAAAATGATTAGATCTCATCAAATAACGAATCCAAAAGATAACCAGTGACGGAGAAAGAAAAGCCCCTCTTTTTGGAAACGAAAGAGAAGCTTAAAGCTCCCGTAGCACCGAAATACAGTAAGATACAGAGGGGGAGGAACAGATGAGTGGTTGCTAGTTACTGGTTACGTGTTCATAAAACGTGTAAAGGCTTTTCTGTTTCGATGCAAACAATGCAAGTAAAAAGTACCAAATGTCTATGGGAGTATAAGACCCTTTTGGACACGTCTGATGAATACTAAGAACTAATCATCCATCTGTTTTTATCTCATGGCAACACGTGTTAACCAATAGCTCTTAATGATTGACCCAGTAAACCCGGGTTGAACCACTGGTTGGACCATATGACCCTGACCCGGTAACTTTTCCGGTTCAATGCCAGGGCCGGTTTTCAGAACATTGCCAAAGACTAAATAGCCTTCAAATCTGATGGGTTGCTACAAACAATAAAAAACACCTAAATAAATAAAGATTATTTCGCTGTGGAAAATAGCAAACTCCAAAATTTGTGAAAGTAAATTCACTCATTGCGAGTTAACTTCCATCTCTAATTCCGTTTGCAACCCTGAAGCACACCAAAGATGAAATTTCATTCTGATAAATTTATGAAAAAGAAATAGTTTCTCATTACATCGTATGAATGAAGATCTAAGAAAGCAATGAACAATTCATATCTATTGTCCATAGCTACGATCTGAAAATTTTATATCAAATGTGGAGGATTGGGGTGCAACATAACCTATATTCGTCTCAAGAAATATTTTCCTAGCATATGTACATTGACCAAAAAGCTTCCCTGCGTTATACTATTAATGAGCTCAATAATTCAACATGAGATGCGACCAAACATGCTCCAATAGTTCCACCATTCTATACCAAATATCCCTGAAAGGATTAGCTTGTCAACGAACTGAACAATAGTTGTGTCAACAAAACTTGCAAATCAATTCTAGTGGAGGCATCTGCAAGAAATGCATAAGAGAACATATATATTGCGTCGTTGGCATAACCCCTTTACATGCACAATATGGCTTGACTTACCATCTTGATTCACCTTCTGTCAAGAACTGTGCCTTTGCTTGAATGGTATACATAAGCTTTATACTCTTGATCTTTCACGTGAAAATTCCTGTAAAAAGCATATCAAAGTCCTAAATATCAAACTCATGAAATCTGATATTATGTCAATCCTAGATCTCAAGATATACGTATTTTAGGAGTTTATATTGCTCGTAAGAGGACATATCCATTTTCTGTAGCTAAAATCAGCTTGAAAAAAAAATGATTTTCAGAAGGTTTCTTGAATGACTACAGGCTAATTTCATAATGTCCTTTGAAGCTTCAGCTAGATATTGTTCAACCGTTCAAGGAAATCCAATCCGAGCACAACATCAGCAATGATACACAGAAGAAATCAACAGAGCAGTTGAATTAGTCTTGGATCCAATAAGAGGAAAAGGAAATAAAGGTATGATTGGCATATACAAAAAACAACGTTAAGATGACACTAAAAGCAAAATTGCCTAGTAATAAACATAGCTATAGACCATTTACAAAGTGTCACTTACTTATTTGTGTTCACCTTGTCTTGGTTGCCACAATTTTTCAGTCCTTCGCTTCTTTATCCTTTCCATGCTCAGCACTCGTTAGGCTCTTCTCTTCTATTTATTTGGCTCCACCTTGCCATTTTTTCGATGGGTGACATCGCGAACAAAATGGCACTCCCGCACCTAAATATTTCATCAGCCTAATTAATTTGATCAGGTACAAAGAGTTGAAAAATAAGATAACCACCATGCCTAATACAAAGAGAAAAAATACAGATGAAGATAAAAAGTGTGTTAGGACAAAATCAAATAAATTTGCAGGTACGACCAAACAAAGTTAAGTTGCTACCTTTTGGGTCTCATTTCATTATTTGAGGGGCATTTCATGCGCCCAATTAAATATAATGGAAGTGTTCTAGAGTTACTTACGACATATGAAACCGATTTGACAGTTAAGAATTCCAAAGGGAGAAATTTATGAGAAAACCACAACTGTTGCGGTTTGGAGAGCAGTGCAAGTATTTGGTTTCCCCGTTTCCGCATCTGTTTTTTAGATAGCCTGTGATACCGCACGTAAGAAGGCAAAGTTAGGAGCAAGTTGCACTGGAACAAAAAATTGCATCCTAGTCGATAGTGCCAGAACTAAAAGTAATCCATTAATTCAAATTTAGTAGTACCAAGTAATCCATTAATTCAAGAATGATAGGTGACTACATAATAACACCTGATAGTCTATCTAGATATATAATCACACTCCATAATCCGAACTAATGGTTTATAGTCGCACTCCAAAAAATATCAGATTTTTGAGGAAAGAGGCCTTAATTGTAACATAATTTCCAAATCTATAAATTTTGTTTCTCAGTAAATATCATCTCAATCCTAACTGTAACACAATGAACTACACTGTATATATCATAACATACATGAACATAACATTACATGAACTGGAACATCTATGCTTACATGAAATGTATGCAGTAAGAATCACCTGTAATATGTCTGTTCTGAAGATTAGATTCGAGTGCCTCAAACTCGGTGAAGCAGAAATTATGGAGAATAATCGACACAGAATAAGCATCAAGTGCGGAGAGTGAGGTGTTCCACCAAAAGTAAACTCTTTTTTCACTCTGTGCTGGCCTGAATTTCGGTTTTGCAGTAGTCAATTGCAATTTCTCAATAGTGTACAAACCACCTTCTCGTAAGATTTTTGGGTATGATGGTATGTAATTCGTCACCCTGTATCAGCAGAGGTGTCAGTGGAACATTATTGAAGCTGTATATTGCAAATTTACAGAAACATGGGAAAGAAGACTTACATGTTCGAATGGAACTGATGTCGATTTCGATTGTGATTAGCCATTGTCTAGAGAGGGTCCAATTAATGCAAGGATGAGCGTTTTTTTTTTAAGTTGCAGGAAAAATTAAATATGGATTGAGAAAACCTTGATTGGGAATACCTATGAATAGAGAAGAGAATGGCATCTAGGGTTTATCATACGTTATGGAATCTGGAAATAAGAGAAAAGATTACTCGGGAACCTGAAGAGATGTGAATGGGAACCTGAATGAAGGCAGCTAGCTGTGCGTTACCAACAATGAAACCCCTGTTTACGAATTAATATATGGATCGTGGGACGTGAGGCAGGGATATCCATGATTAACAAAATCCAATACGTTATTCTAGGAGGGGAGGGAAGATCCCAGCCAGTAGTTGGAAATTCCAATGTATCCTGGCCACAGGGTGACACACCGGACACTACTGCAGTATAAAAGATTGATATAGTACACTTAACGTAATCTCGTAAACGTGAAATTTTTTCATTTGAGTAATAACAGTGCAAGTCAATTAGTCGTTAATTTTTTATTTATCTATTTTTAGGCCGTATTTTATTGCAAAGAACATTATAAGAGATCAAGTTATATCTCAATAGTACAGTTTTCAATGGGAAGAAAATTATCAAAAGAAAATTAATCTAAATATATGTCATCATTACATGAGCTCCACATAGATATTTCACTATTAATTGATAAGCTCTCATATACTTCTCCCTCTTTTATTAGACAACGGTCTCTCATTCCTTTATTTCCAAATCATCCAATAATTTTTTATTTTTTTTGTTAAATCTTCCTATATTTTCCTTTTTTGTAGGGATCAAGATCAAGCTTCAGGGAATCAAAGTTAACCTTGCAGGGAATCAAAGTTAACCTTGTAAAGCTTGTGATTGGATAGAAAGTAGTTCGAAAAATGTAAGGAGTAAACACAATGAATCAGTAGATGATTTAGAGATTCAAGCTCTGTGTTATAAAAAATAACATATTATATTTTAAGTCGCACATGTTCTTCAAAAGGTTATATACTGCGGAATTAAATTTTATATTCAAAAATAAAAAATTGTTTAGAAATGACAAATTTGCTTATGAGGAACAATTCCTGCAAATCATACTGCGGTAGCAAATGTACAATATATCATATATTCTTGCAAGTACTAGTGATGAAAATTACCACTAGTGTGTCGTTAAGTTTACAAACCATTAAACATAAGAGAACCTATAAATAAGTCTCTAGAACTCAAGTTTTAAATAAGTCTCACGATCACCATTAAAAAGTACATCAAGAGAATAAGCAGATATTGAAAACACTATTTCGTTTGGCAATCTGTATGGACTAAACTCCAATATAATTTCGAGAGTAACAACTTAATGAAACTCACACAAGAAAGATTTCAAAGAGTTTTATCTCTTTCTATACACAATTAGTAAATCAAACAGATAGAAATCCGTGAACCAAATTGTTATGAGAATAACTCGGATGGTACCAAAGACCAATGTCCGAGTGTCAATCAAGTTCTATCAAACAAAAAAGGTCGGATTTATCAACTGTGATTGAACAACGCACAACCCGTGATATTTCAATTATATAAAGAAAATATAATGCAGAAAAGAAATAACACAGACACCAGAAATTTTGTTAACGAGGAAACCGTAAATACAGAAAAACCTCGGGACCTAGTCCAGACTTGAACACCACATTGTATTAAGCCGCTACAGACTCTAGCCTACTACAAGTTAACTTCGGACTGGAATGTAGTTGAGCCTTAACCAAGTCTCACACCAATTAAGGTACATTCGCGTTCCTTATGCCTCTTGAATCTCGCAAGACTCTACGCACTTGATTCCCCTAGTTGACGTCCTTTACAGCTTAGAAGTTGCTACGACCCAAAGTCGAAGACTTATAAACAAATCTGTCTCCCACAAATAAGTCTATTCTATTTGTTGTTTCCGTCTTAAGATAAAGATCAAGGTGAACACGAAACTCAACTAATAATCCGGTCTTATACTCCCGAAGAAAATCCTAGAGTATTAGTCACCTCACAATAACCTAACTGATTAACAGAATAAGTTATTACGGAATCACAAGAGTCTGAGAGGAAGAAACTGTTGTGATTACTTTTTATATCTTACTTATTAGATATAAATCTCGATAAAATCGTAGAGAGTATTAAACTCAGTATGATAGAAAAAGTAAGATCAGGATATGCAACTACAAAGAAAATAGTTGGACCTGGCTTCACGAATCCCAAGCAAAGTCTTCAAGTCGTTAAACCTAGTAATGGTTTTCAGAAGAACTGGAAACCTAGGTTAAGAGATAATCGACTCTAGTTTGCAACTAAAAACACACGGAAGTGTCGGGATTAGGTTTCCCATATGCTAAAGCTTCTCCTTATATAGTCTTTCAAATCATGTTTGCTTACAATCTAAGATAGCCTATTTACAAAGCAACTAATATTCACCGTTATATGAACTCTTGATTTAAGATTCAAGCTAAGTTTGCTTAGAAAATAAGCAATCAATCTCCAAAGTTAGATGGTTTAGCTTGATATACACAAATGAAATATACCTATATTTAAATATGGATGAACCGTACCTAAACGCGTATAACAAGTTGGCTCAATAACAGTTAACCAAAGTCAGCCATATGAACACTTTTAGCTTAGGTATACTCATCTAACACTTCTAGACCAAAAATGATAATCAATCAATCATGATAGATAATCAAATGTATCTAAATGTGTTTTAAGAGAGTTGTTCAAAAGTTCACTATCTTATAGAAATATCCACGAAGCATTTGAAACATATTCGGCTTGGTTTATAAGTGTACAAAGTACTTATACAAGAAATGACACGGTTTGCAAACCGAGTTCGCATACCTTAAATCATTAAGAATCCACGGACTTCAGTTCGCAAACGAACCTTAGTTCATGAGTATAGACAATAGTTAGCATACAGAGTATGTGAACGAGTTGTCATACTTACCGGTTTCAGAACCCAACCACTGAGTTCATAAAACCGAGTTAGCGAACTACCGTTTTGGACCTTGCCTAGTTTTTCCGTTCGTAAAACAAGAGTTCCGGACCTGAACTAGCACTTCACGGTTCGCATACTATGTTGTATCCATACATTGGTAGTAGTTCTAAAACTCTCGTGAATCGATTTGAAACATCCTTAGAAGACAAAACTGTTAATCTTACACATACCAATATCTTTAAATAATTTTCAAATGATTATTTGATCAATACGAAACATCCCGAGTTAACATCAAATGATTGTCTCACACAGATCATGTATTAAGTAATTTTTACGTGATCATCTTGACACATCATTTAGTTTCCAACAAATGAATTGTTTACAACTAAAGTTGTCAATTAGATGATGAAGCATTCTAAGCTTTAAACTCGTATTTCTAGAAATATATAAACGAGATAAACTCGACTCGAAATTTCAAATGTGTATAACACAAAGTCGATATAGATATACGACTTAGTCTCATTAGAAGATAGAATTGAATAGACTTATGAGCGATAGATAGGTTTTAGTCTCCACATACCTTTCGTCGTCAAAGTTCCTCCAAGGTCTTTAGTAGATCTTCTTCTTCAATTGGTGAACGTCGTGAAGTTTAATGCTCAACTACACACTTCTATCCTAATCCGAGACATAGCTATAAGAAGAATCAAGATATAGTTTTGATCAACTAAACTTGACAAACAAGCTTGAGATAATCGCTTGCGAGTTCGACCGAGCAGTGCTCTAACAATCTCCCCCTTTGTCAATTTTAGTGAGAAAACTATTAATACATATTGATTACAAAATAAATAAACTTTATAGCTTCTGATCCATCATGCTTGATTTCCTTGGATCTTCAACTTCCTCGAATTCTTCGTTACTTCAAGTTCTGCATCGATTCTGAATGTGTTCAACTCAACATCATTGTTGTTGAAGATCCGTAGCAATAACAATACGAAAAAAAATGTTCTCAATCATTGTTATTCAGTGTCATAGTATTATTATGTTAATCAAAGTCCAATTGCATCACAACTTTGAAATAATACTACGGTGATATGTATTACTCCCCCTTAGTCAATACTTCCATCTTTTGCATAATAGGTAGAAACTATAGAATGGAATCCACTCCCCCTTACATATGATCCTTAAACCAAATGTATGAAGTATGAACTACTAAATAATTCTCCCCCTTTTTGTCAATATAGATTGGCAAAGGTACGAAAACTATGGGAGCGCTATGAATTCTCCGAACATAGTTCTTGACTAAAGAAGCACAACTTTTCTTTAGATGATTTCACATAGTCGAAACTTAGTGTATTCATCAAGGAGTTTATTAAGATACCAGTTAACCCAATTCCACAATCACTCTCCCCATAAAGATATAACAATTAAGCACAAGTTCATTTAAGAACTCTCCCCCATTTGATGTCATTCCCAAGAGAACAACATGAGCGACCTTACTTTTACGAGAAAAGAAGGATTTCTTTGGAGATTAACAAATCACAAGAATTTGTAACCAGTAAACATCGAGTAAACTAACCTCAAGAGGATCTTTTCGATTAATTTAACCGGAATCACTCAACATAAGAAATCTTACGGAGTAAATACAGTACTTTTACATATATTGGATCAGGGAAAGATCAATACTGTGGAATTTTTTAAACAGTTCATTTGATCTTTTATTAATATATACATAAAGACATAATAGACTTAATTATTGAGCATTTATCTGATAATAGCACAAAACATAAAGCGTAAAGGCACATATATCTCATAAGACATTTGCAATATATAAAACCAATAAGATTAAATACTGCAAGTTCATCTTCCAAAAACTTAGAATTTAAATAAATAAATCTAAAAACATGCAAGATGAAGAAGTGTTGGAAATAGCTTGTGTAATCACAATATATGTTATACCAAACCCTAGTTATCCTTCTCGAACACAAAAATAAATTCTCACAAGAAGTTTCATGGACATTATTAAATCTTAAACACATAAAATAAGACTTTTCACTTACTTTGAAGGCTCTTCTCATATTCCCTGTATTCATCAAGATCATATTCGATTAAATCAATCCTAGATTCGAGATTATCAATCTTATCTTCAAGTCTTTTGGTTGATGATTCAAGTTCATTCTTCAGAGCATGTACTTATTTTAAAACAAAATGCATAGTTGAGAGCTATCCAGTTGAGAGATTAAGGGATTCTCACAAGATGAGGATTCACGCTTGTCTTGACCTAACTCACTATCAGAAGAATCAAAACGAAGTTTCCTAAAAGGAAAGAGAACTGTCCAGACATTATCTTCTTTACTAGAAAGACTTGATGAGGAAACGATAAAGGTAAATGAAAACCTTGCACATGAAATGAAACTTTCAACCTTAAGCAGAAAGATATAAGGAATAACTTCCGAAAATGACCTTTGACCAAAACCCAAAAAGATTTTGGATACCCAGATAAGTTTAACCAAGTTTCGTACGCATACTTAGGAAGCGTGCATGTTGTATTAACAAATATAATCTCAAGAAAAAAATTCTTAGCTCAATAAACGAGTTTATAGCACAAGAAGGAAAACCAGAAACAAGTTTGTCATGTGATCAGACTTACAGAGCAGAGCTCAAAAAACATGGTACACCAAGAACAAACTTTTCACCCCTCTTTAAGGTTGTGGTTTTTTTCCAAGGGAAGACAAGAACAACCTTAGACACTATTACAAACTGTAATATCTCTCATCCAATGAAGGATCGGGTGGTTTCTCGATAAGAGAATGAGTTTTCAACACATTTTTTTTATTGTTTCTTGTTTCTTAGTAACCATAATAGAAAAATGGCAATAGAAGACATCTTATTTCCCCGTAACATTTTGTACGCCATGGTTATTAGTTTTTGCAGACTATGAATGGTTTTGAACATCTCCTTCGAAAGTGGCGTTAATTTCTTATGATATTTATTTCTCTTCTTATGATACAGTGGAGTATTAAATGAAGATTTTTAAAGAACCTTTGTCATTGATGTGCATTCCAACTTTAAGTGTCTCAGGTTTTCACACAAGGAAGACTTATGAGGATCTGTTGTGTCCTTGTGATTTATCAGGTATTCATTCTTCATTACACGAAGAGTTTGACCGTGATATGTTTTTAGGAGTAACATGTTGATTATTAAAAGAATTTCTCGAAAATGATCGATTCTTCTTCTTGTGATCACAAACACGAGATATCACCTTTTCTTGTCTAAGTTTTTTTCAGTTGACATTCTAGATTTTCAATCCTTTTAATTCATGATTCGTTCTCCGGTTGAAACATCATCTTCATTGAGCACAAATCTGTGTTGTATCCAGACATTGGTAGTAGTTCTAAAACTCTCGTTAATCGATTTGAGACATCCTTAGAAGAAAACACTGGTAATATTACACATACCAATATCTTTAAGTAATTTTCAAATGATTATTTGATCAATACGAAACATCCCGAGTTAACATCAAATGATTGTCTCACACAGATCATGTAAAACGTTTAAGGTAATTTTCACATGATCATTTTGACACATTATTTAGTTTCCAACAAATGAATTGTTTACAAATAAAGTTTTCAAGTATATTGATGAAGCATTCTAAGATTTAAACTCGTATTTCAAGAATTATATAAACGAGATAAACTCGACTCGAAATTTCAAATGTGTATAACACAAAGTTTATGTATTTATTCGACTTAGTCTCATTAGAAGATAGAATTGAATAGAATTTCTAAGTGATGGATAAGTTTTAGTCTCCACATACCTTTCGTCGTCGAAGATCCTTGGTGCGTGTCGTAAGTGCAACAAATTAATCAAGATATTTCTCACTAATTAGCTGGTAATATAGCGGTAGTAAGGATCGTTCCCACAGAGAGCTGTGTAATTGATATGTTATTTGGTTCAACAAAATAATAAAAGACAAGGGGGATTGTTGAATAATTAAAATAATAATAAACAATAAGATGAAAAGATGATTATGAGTCATTCGTCGTTACCAAATGTTGACTTGCATAGTATACTCGTTTACCTTTCGTAAGAATCATATATCACCAACCGTAGAATAGCAAGTACGCTTAGCCATCCCCAAAGTTCCTTGTGCAATATGATACCGAAGCGCTCGCATATCAGATTCTATCCAACCGAACCACCAAGTAGTAGCGCACTCAAGGTGTAACCCAATCGGAAGCTTTAAGTTATGTGAACTTAGGTTGATATCCCTCTGCAAGGTCTCGCGATTTCTACTTATGTAGGAGGTGCAAGACAATTACGGATCGCTAAACTCTCTACTAGCAATAGAATGATCAATAGAATAATCCAATTGTACACTTGAATATTCTAGAAATCAATCATAAACCCTAGGTATAGAAAAGACAATCGATAATATGATAAAAACTTTAGATAATTTTATATAATAATTAAGCTTCACGCCCAGAACTTTGAATTCATCCTAATCAATAAAAGTTTAGCCTCTCATGTTTACACCGTTTCCCGGTTTCCCCCTAAAGCGGTAAACCCTAAAAATATTTATGAAGAACAAAGTGTATTATGAGATGTAGAGATATATCACTTAGGTCTAGAAGTGTATCTTATATAGTCTCCAAATTGTAGAAGTTTCCGTGCTTTCCGCGTCGAATCAGGGTTGCAAAAAGTCGTCCCAAAATATGTCACGTCCCACTCTTGGCTAGGGGTGTAAATTTTTCCCGGCAGCCCAAGGCCCAGTACCGTCCGCCCTGTCCCATGACAGCCCATGGGTGCCTGTGGCCCATTACGGGCTTGCCCGACCTAGCTCATTTAGATAAGAGGGCGGGCACAGGCCACAAGTCAAATTTTCTTGCCCAGCCTGATACCCTCCCTATTAGCCCATCAATGTCACCCGCCCTATTAGCCCGTCAATGTTATCCATTTACCCAGCATAAGTGACTGTTCTCATTTTTTTATCCTAGAATATATTTGGTACATGTACTTAATACAGTCAATCCTCATAGTTTCTCATATGTATTTCTTAACTCTTACTCCATAAGAATCTACATTTGTTAACCATATAGAGAAAATATTGAACAAAATCTAAAGGCGCTTTCCTTTTCGATGATTCAATTCAGGAAAAATTATAGGAAGTTTGGTTTATCTTGTTCCCATCTAAATCTCGTATTTGATTATTAATTTAAGGTAAAACTTGTGTATTATTACATTACTTTCTTTTTATTTTTAATAAATAATATTCAAGGCCCTCCCGGCCCAACCCGCCCGAGCCCAAATTACAAAACAGGCTTGGAAAGGTCATGGGTACTAACTGTAAATAAATAATCCTGCCCGCCCGGCCCTTTTAATTTCATGGGTAAGAGATGTTCCTGCCCGCCCTATACCGTCCCATTTAATAATTTGGCCGGGCTGCCCGGCCCGGCCCAATTTACACGCCTACTCTTGGCCGTGTGAAGAATCTCTGAAAGCAGCTAATGGGCTTCCGCAGAGCTGTAGAAACCCAGCCCCAACTCGTCATTGCCTTGTCAGTTCCGTGGAACTGACAGCCTATTCCCTTCTGCTTCTCTACGAAACTTTTCTAAACTTTTCCACAGAACTTTTCTAAACTTCCCTGAGTTTCTCTACGGCGGAGTTTCCCATCCGTATGCTCATCTAACTTTACCTACGGTTTGAAGATCCATCCGACACCTTCCCTGAGATCCAATACGGTTTTAAAACCATTCCGTAAGTGGTACTGACATTTCCCATGAATGGGTTTCTTCACCGTAAACTCCTCCATTTTCTTCCGAGAGACATTCTATCTATTCTTCTGGTCCCATATAAACTCGAGCTTCTTTCTTACGCTCAGTTCATTCTTAGCTCATCATCGTTGATAACAATCAATAACTCAAATGATTTCGAGCTCCATTTTCGTTGTCACTCAACCACCGGCAACTACAGACCACCAACTCTCTCCATTCTTAATCAACGGTAATCAATCATGATCACCCCTGCAATCTCGAGTTAATTTCTCCATCATCTCTGGACTCCTACCCAAGCATAGCAGCATCACCATTCATGTCTTCTCCATCGTGATCATCCTACAGCAAGTTAACAAACTCCCAGCACCATCGATCAACAATCAATGCACTGACTTTGTCTACTCGCAACCACCGCACCACCGAGCTCCAGCAGACTTCAGTTCTTCTCCATCACGAGCCATCAATCACCGGTTATCACTGCCATCTCTCAAGTTACAACCATCATTCCTCTTTGTCCCTTTCATCGATCACCAGCATACCATAGAATCTCGTCACCAAGCTTCTTCTCATCACAGCGAAGCCTCCAGCTCCTTTTCATGCTGGCAGCAACCTTCCATCAATGGTAGAAACAGACCCCATCGTTTATTGCCACTGCCAAGCTCTGTCCGTCTCTATATTCGTTTCTCTTCTCTGAACTTACTCCAAACTCGAGCTCTACATTCCATCTCTCACTGCCTTCTCATCCATCGTCACATTCGATAACTCCACCACAACATCACATCACCACTTGTTGTTTCGAACCAAGACCATCCTCCTAATCTTCTCGATCTCTTCCTGTTCGACTTGAGCTCGACTGGTTCTCATCAACCAACAACAATCACAGGTTACTATCAACATTCCAGCTCCATAATCTAACCTTCCTTTAGAGACTCCTCTTCCTTCGTCAACAGCTTCACTTCCATCTTCCCATGGTAACAACAACAGCACCAAATCCGTTATTAGCACCACTGCCTTCAATCAATCACCATCACAGCTTCGAGTTCTTCCCTGTTCAGCTCAAGCTCCAACGAGCAGGTGTTCTTAGCATTCACTATTCTGTGGCTGCCTTGAGTAATAAAGGAGAGTGCCTTCATAAATTCTGCGCTTGAACAACTTTTGCAACTTTGCCTCGCTTCAATCGCCCGTCATTTCTTCCTACGACGTCGGAATGACTCCATTCTTTCGCCGTTGGCTTCGTCTTTTCGTCCTCTTCGAGAGGATATCAAGGACTCCTATATTCGAACGAGTTCCACTTGGTCTTTGGCCCTTCTCCGCTTATAGCTAACTTCTTTTATTGCACAATTAAGTGCCGATTCATTTCGTTTGGATGATTCACCTAATAAAACATAAATAAGAGAAAACAAGAGTAATATACAATAATTCACAAGAATATATAGCAAATACTAGCATGGAATGGACACTAAAAATATATAAAATATGCACTTATCAAATTCCTCCACACTTGGCTTTTGCTAGTCCTCGAGCAAACTATCTAAATACAACAACTCCATGTCTTCGAGGATACGGATGCACTTAGCTAATGCAACATGCCTTTAAACCCCTAGGTGTCCCTAGTGGACGAGTTATAGTCTCGTGAGGGTCTACCAGAGATATACCCACAAAACCTACTCTAACTTCAAAGCGTTCCAGCGTCCCAAGCATCCAAAGAGCTATGAGGACATAAAGTTTCTGCATGCTAGTAATAAGAAGTTAGAAATACCAAAGAACATATTCTCATTCTTAAATATTTAGTGAGAAATAACCACACCATAATAAGAGAACGCGTGTTTGAGCATTTCGCCTACCTGCATGCAATCAATAAGCATTTCGCCTCAACTTCTGCCTCACTTAAAAGGATTTTATGATAGTTGCACTCAAAAAGACGGCTTTTTTATGGGTCTCACATGTGTGCAGGTAGGAATGAAGAGAGAAATCCTACACACGTTGAATGGTGGGAAGGAAACCTTCCGAATTATTTCTGAAGACCCCACAAGATCGTGGGAAATAAAAGAATTTTTCTGATGATCTCTAAGAAAGGAAAGCAACCATTATAGCAAGGGTGACAGTACTTACCACCTTCACATCCGATTGCAATCTTGATAACACCACTCTCACAACATCCAATAGAAACGTAGTCTTCAGCTCGTCTTCTTCATCTTTTTGGTCTTCGGTCTTCAACTGTTGATGATAAACTCTTGGACTTCGTAAAACTTTGACAATTTGCTACTCTTTTCCTCAAATTCCTTGTTGCTTGAAACTTCTTTATATATTTTTCTTCCCCATGGCCTTATTGAACAAATAACAACCTAAATGCAAATTTTTTTTTTTTCCTTTTTTTGTATATTTTTTTTAAACAAGAAGATTGCAACTACAAAAATAACAACGGAATTAAAATAACATGGTCATGAAAGAAGTACTTTACCACTTTGATCTTCACAACTTGTATTGTCTTTGTATCATAAACTTAAATAACTCTCATCTTTTGATAATCTTCGCTCTTGTAAATAAGTCTTCAACTTGGATATAGAATTCCGCTCCTTATATGTAAGTCTTCAACATGTATATAAAAATCTGCTCATTGTATGTTGCTTTACTTGGATATGAAATTTGCTCTTACTTGTATTGTTGCTTGTAAACCTCAAACGTCTTCAACTTTCCTTCAAATTTGTAATGCTCCTCTTGTTGATGATGATGATGTTTCTATGGACCTGTTGTTGGCGAGAGGAGTGGCGCTAACTGCAAATCAAACTAAAAGAAGGTGGTTTTCATCTATATAAACGTCACCCTCATGATTGACAAAATTAGAACTCAAGAGATCAAAAATAGTGTATCTATTGGCGGGAGTTTGGGTAGCTCACCAATCTACCCGAAATTAACGTACGGTGACACACTCAAAAGAAAGCTCTTTAGTCATATACAAAGAAATCTGGTATGGTGCCTCAGTTGATATGAAAATAGGTAGTCTCCACTAATGATTGATCATCAACTCTAATAATGCATTTCCCTCTGCACCTCATTTGCATCACCGGCATGATTAAATCCATTATTTAACACTCTAACAAGTAATAAATCCGAACGTAGTTCCCTAACACTTCCAAGTTCAGTTATGTCGGTCAGAATTCTCTATGTAAACATACCTAGAAGTATGCTAGTGACTCTAAAATCTCTACAAGTTGGAGGTTTTATTCAAATATATACAATAAATTTTAATATTTGACTCAAAAAGGCTAAAAACTCTATATGCAAAAGACTCCCCCACACTTAAACTTCACATTGTCCTCAATGTGTAAAACCGAAAATTCTGAATTCTGACGTAACATCATATAAAACGCAAAAACTGTGCAAATTGTTAAGGAATTTGGAAAAACTACATTTCACAAAAGTTTTTCATGTACGTGTTTTCTACAGAGTGTCAAAAGTTCACAGTGTTTAAATAAATGGTCTGACAGTTATGGTCTATGGACTGAACTACGTGCAGTCTGAATTTTTCTGACGAAAAGGTATTCGTCATCATTTTCTTCTAAAATAGATTATAGACTTAATGAAATTAAACATGGGGATGCAGATATGATATGAAAACAAAAAAATAATAAAAGGGTTTAAGATACAAAACCTATGGGTTGCCTCCCATTTAGCGCTTGGTTTAAAGTCGTCAGCCCGACTTTCTTGTTATCGTCCATATACCAACAGTCTGAAAATCTGGTAGTCTGCCCAGAAAAAAATCTGCAATTCTAGTAACAACTTCACACAATGATTAACATAACATATTAATAATGAAATTGTTATAGCTTGAAAGTTTCCCCCACACTTAGTCCTTTCTACACTCAAAAGTGGATAAAGAACATAGAATAAATGAACTTCTATAGGTTCCTCTTGTTGAACCTGCATTGTGCTAGAATCAAACACATCAAGTGGTAAATACTTAGAAGCAAAATAATTCGTTAAAACTTTGGAAGCACACAACTCCAATCCTAAGTGATGTTGATCAAAATATTTGGAAATATGAAAAGGATTAGACAAACCTTCCACAATCTCTTGTAATACAGGATCCTCATCATTCTTAAAGAATTGTAATGAATTATTTACCTCATTTGTATCGTGGTCCTCTATCAAACTATTTAGCCATTCTTCGTCAGTTTCTGCTTCAATCAAAATCTCAGCATCATTATAATCCTTGGAAAGTTCAATTGGGTCTTCCACAACCTCAACCAATTTGGTTTCATTCTAAATCTCTATTTCTTTAACAACCTCGTCATCGGAATCAGAATCATCTCCTAGAAAGTCTAGTGCATTGGTGCAAATCCTAAAATCATTGTTTGAGTACGTTACACCATTTATAACAACGGTTATGTCATATCCATTCTCCTCCTTTTGAATAGGCGAGTGATCGTTATAATGATCCGGAGTTGGAATAACTTTACCATTATTGCAAGGACTTTCCAAAGGTTGCTCATCTTCAACATACTCATGAATCGTATATCCATTATTGATCATGGGAACGTCAGAATTGATTTGGCTTTGAGGCCATACTTCTTCCTTAGTTATTTTCTTCTTAATTTGATCCATTTCTCTTCTTAGGTTGTCAATAACCTCTTGAAGTCCTTGAAGTGTATCTTCAATCTTTTTGTTGTGTTCATCTAGCTGTTGGTTTTCCCGATCTAAACTATTCATAAATTGGTGCATTAGATCTTCGAGAGTAGAAGAAATATCTTTAGGAACATAACTTTCCATAGTTTGGTTGCTTTCATCCATCATTTGAATGTGCTGGTCCAACTTTTGATTTCCCCGATCCATATTATCCATAAATCGGTGCATTACATCTGTAAGACTAGAAGAATCATGATTAGAAGCATAACTATCCCCCCATCCTTGTGGGTTTTCACTTACATACTCGTCATAAGGTTGTTGATATGCATGAGAATAACCAGAAGGTTCAGTAGGATATTGATCATAGCCAAAAGATTGGTTTTGATTATACCCAAGGAATGGTTGTGTAGTTGCAGGATTTCCTACACTACACCCCTCCCTATATCTTGATAATAATTTCTAGTTCTAAACATATTAATCATCTAAATTTCAAAATATAAGTGCTAGAAATTTAAATAGACACATAAGATTTTTTACGTGGTTCGATCAATGTGATCTACATCCACGGTTCTTCACTATGACTTTTGAGGTTACATTAGTATTTCATTTACAATCTCCATTAATGGATATTTGGTAGAGCTCTAGATCTAGTTTTAGGGGAAGAAGATGATAAAGAAAATAAATCCTTCTCTAAAAATATCTCTCTCCTAAAAATATCTCTCTCCTACTAAAAGTGTCCTCCCCTTCTCTCTCCTGCTCTCCTCTTTATATAGTATTTACATAGTGGATGACAGCTCATGTACAACTAATATTTCCCTTAATTTCGGATTTACCTTGCGACATCCTCGCGAGAGTATAAATGTTAAATCTCGCAGACACTCTAGTTTTCGCAAGATCTTCGCACTTTCTTCAAGTTTATGTTATCTTCATTTGTTATGTTATTTCTGAAATCACTTTGCGACGGTTTCGCGACGTTGTTAATGAAGATTCCGCAAGTGTGTAGTTGTTGCGATATTTGGATCCTACATCTTGCCTCTTTTTTCTTGAATATTGCTTGAAGAGCGATCTTTAAGAAAAAATTTGTTGTTGTAGTAGTCTTTGATCTTTGTTGATGAAGGAACGAGCGAAAGATCTTTGGACTTGAAAAGTACGTACTTGCCTCTATTCTTTTGCGAAGTTCAAGCTTTGCGAAAATAAGAAGTATTATCTCTTGAAGTATGCGAAGTATAAAGTATCTTTGAAGAGGTATATGAAGTATGAAGTATCCTTGAAGAAATATAAGAAGTATCCATCCTTAATTGCGAATAAGAAGTATTGCGAAATTATTACTCCATGCTCTCTGCCTCATGCAACGCTCTATTCTTTTGCGAAGTTCCGAAACTTTGCGAAGTGAATAAGAAGTATTATTCCTTTAAGTATAAGAAGTATTGCCTCTGTTCATGCGAAGTTATTATTCCATTTTTGGTGAGGATTCTTGTTGTTCATTGGTGAATATCTTCTTTGGAAGTGATTCTTGCCGAGAAGATAAAGAACATAAAATGTTTTCTTGGTTATCCATAATTGCCTCTGTTCTTTATCTATGAGGGTATAATCATTGAAAAAGGTATGAATGAGCGAGTTATTTCTTCATTCTTATCTTGCCTCTGTCTCATACTTTGTTCTCATGCGATAGTATAATCTCTTCAAGTTGCTTATAATTGTGAGAAATAATTTGGCGAAATAATCACATTCTGCGAAATTCTGAATAACTTTGCGAATTTTTGTAAAATACTTGTGCGAATATAATGCTTATGTGATGATTATGTTATGAAATGTGTATGCGATGTTTATGCCATGAAATGCTTATGCGATGCTTTCATGATGCGAGTATAATGCTTGTATGATGAGAATGCTTATTTACCGCAATGTATAGCTAATGTTTGTGTTACTTAGCTCATTTTGCCGTTCTAAAATTGATGTAGCTTTAAATCGCTTCCATTCTTCATTTCTCTGATTTTGTCTCTAGTATATGCATTCCTCTTTGTGTATTTATTGTTTCTCGCAAGTTCTTACTTGTGCTTCATCTCTTCTTATTCCTGCACTATTAGTATCGCATAATAATATGATCATAATATCAAGTGTGCGGCATTTGCATTGCCTCGGTCTCATTATCATGTATATGTTCGCAAGCTTATCATTTAATCATTTTCTCAAGCTCGCAAGCTTATCATGTAATCTTTTTTGCGATAAAAGAACTGTATTACCTTCATCCAAATTGTTTATGTTGAATTTTGTCATTGCGACAAGATCGCAGGACGTCTTTACATTTTCATGTAATGACCCATTGGTCTTGCCTTATCATTTTTCTTGTGTGGTCTTATTTCGCCTTCCTAGTTAAAGGTCTTATTTTGCCACCCCTCATTGCGACAATATGACAAGCCTAAATGCTCTTTCAAACATAAAGCCCCATTACATTGCCGTCTTGCGACAAAATCGCAGGACGTCGTTACACTTTCATATAACGACCCATTGACCTTGTCTTATCATTTCTTTAGTATTTTTGCCTCTGCAGGATATTTTTCTTGCGACAATATGACAGGCCTAAATATTCTTGCGAACGTAAAGCCCCATGACATTGTCGTCTTTGCGACGAAATCGCAGGACGTCGTTACACTTTCATATAACGACCCATTGATCTCGTCTTACCTTCGCGTTAGTATTATTGCCTCTTCAGGATCATCGCACAAATATGACAAGCCTAAATTTCCTTTCGAAAATAAAGCCTCATGACATTTGCGTCTTTTGACACTTATCAGCTCCCTAATGGAGGGTGCCGCCCTTATCATCTCCCTGGTTGCCCCTTCAAGGAGGCGTACATCGGCCATACAAGACTAGCTCCTCCCATCCGGTCTTAACAACAACCAGTTGTTTTCGCAACCTCTTATCCCTTATACCTATATGGTTTATGGTTACAAGACTGCACCCTAAGTGGAGTTTTCTTCGTGCGAAAAGATATACCAAGACTTGCCAAGAATGGCCGAGACACTTCAAATGCCCAGGCACTCTTGGCTCAACCGTGTACCCCGGCGCCTTGAGCATACACCGACTCCTTGGAAGAGACCCTCGGGCGTCCAACAGTGGTATAACCTTATATATATAGTTGGAAATCCAAGGTATCTCTCCTGGATAGGCTTTCATGGGCCCCAAATCTCCATGACTCAGTTCCGGGAGAGGTGTAACCTTTTCCCCGAGCCATGTCAAGAGATACCCCCTTATATGACGCACTTTAGGTCTTACATTTGCCTCTTACGAAATATCATTCGCGAACTAGGGTGTACGCCATAAAGGTTCGTCCCATTCACTCACTCATTCATTTTTGTCAATTCGTTCAATCATTCATTTTTGATTATCTTTTCATTATCTTTGCGAAATTATCGCATTTCCATTATCTCTGCGAAATTATCGCATGTCTTCATTCTTTCATTCATTCCTTCATTTTGTCATTTCCTTCACTTATTCTTTCATTCCTGTCATTTCTTTCATTCATTCTCATAATATCATATCATTTGAAGTAAAGTAAATATTCAAGAGAAATATATAAATTAATCTGTGAGATTTTTCTCGAATCTTTGAAATCTTTAAGATCTTTGTAATTTAGAAATCTTTGAAATCTTTGTAATTCTTTTGAAATCTTTGAAATCTTGAAATCTTTGTAAATTTTTTTTTTTTTTTTTAAATCAAATCAAAAATCTTTTATTTTCTGTAAAAGTAAAATGTTCAAAGAAAGTGGTACTTAGCTTTTATGTGATTCGTTGTTGTTGTTGTCTCTTGCGAAATATATGATTTGCTTATAAGCTAGCATCCTTGAAATGTATAAACATCGCAAAAAATATAGTTATCTCGCAGCAAAAAGAAGTGTGAAAAATGAGATTTGAACCCTTGACCTGCCTCTTGCATATTCTCGCACCATACCAACTGTTCTAACCCTCTCTTGCGAAATTAGTTTGCGAGATAGTCATCAACTTTCTTCTTTGCGAAATAGGCAAAGTCCTTGCGAAATTTCGCATAACAAAAATAAATGTGCGAGGAGCAAGAATTGATCTCGCGACCTTCTGCTTACATTGATGCCTCCTAACCAATTGTGCTAGCCTTGCCCCTGCGAAGTGTTTTTGCGAAATAATCACCTACTTTCTTCTTGCGAGATACCCTTGTGAGATTATCAAAGACTGTGCGAAGTAAACATTTGCATGAAGTAAACGAACATCTGCGAAGTGTTCATACTGCGAACGTTCGCAAGATAAACATTTGCGAAGTGCAAAAATTCTTTGCGAATGGGGAGATTCGAACTTTAGACATCAAACTCCTTCTCTTCACTGCTGACCATCTGGGCTATTTGCTGCTTGCGAAAGAAACACACAATACTATAACTTTATTCACTTCTTCGCTCTTGGAAGTTCAAAAGTATGCAAAAAGGTGGGATTCGAACTCGCAACCCCAAGCTTGTTCTCTTCGCAAACGACCATCTGTGCAAGCCATGATTTCTGAAATAATGGAACAACCTTGCGAAATTATCAATTTTTTCCCCTCTTTGCGAAGCAAAAAATTCTTTGCGAGGAAGGAGATTCGAACCCATGTTCTCTAGTTTAGATACTCCTTCTCTGACCATCTGCGCTACTTGTTGTTTGCGAAAGAAACACATAATTTCATAAACTTATTCCATTTCTTCTCATTTGAAAGTTCAAAAAATATGCGAAAATTCGCGAGAAGTGGGAATTGAACCTGCGACCTCAAGCTTATTGTCTTTACCTCTAACCAACTTTGTTGGCTTCTGTTTGCGAACTATCTCTGCGAAATTATAGCTTACTTTCTTCTGCGCGAAATACCCTTGCGAAATATCCATGCGAAAAATATACATTTGTTGGGATTTGAACACGCGACCATGAACTCATTAATCTAGCAGATAACCAATTGTGCTGCCTCTTGTTTGCGAAATAATGAAACAAACTTGCGAAATTATCCATTTTTTCCCTTCTGTAAAAAGAAGAAAATTATTCTCGCAAGCAAATTCGAACTTGCGACCTCAAACTCACATATTGCTCGCTGAACCAATTGTTCAAGAACCTCTCTGCGAAATTAATCCACAATTTTTTTCTTTATTCTCTTATTCGCCGAATTCGAACCCATGACCTCTTGCTTATTCGCTCCAACTCAAACCATCTGTGCGAGTTTCTGTTTATGATAAAAATCACAGCGTTTTGTTCTTATCCTTTTCTTCGTTCTTCCTTTATTTCCTTCAACAATTTGCCTTTTTCTTTTTCTCTTGAGTATGAAATCTTCTATTAAAAAATTAGCTTTCTTCCTTGAATTTCATCACATACACCTATTTTTTTCTCTTCCTCTTTTCATGTCCTTGAATTATTGACGGTGTTTTCTCCCTGAAGTGTGATTTCTTCCATAAAACTTCCATTTTTGAACCTAAATTTTATAGATCTAAATAAAAAGTATGAACAGTAACTAATTTTCATGGAAATTTCTTGATCCAACAAGTTACAGGAAGGACAAAATCCATTACTCTCTCCCTGTTTCTAGCGCATATGTAGTTGCAGGATTTCCTACACTACACCCCTCCCTATATCTTGATAATAATTTCTAGTTCTAAACATATTAATCATCTAAATTTCAAAATATAAGTGCTAGAAATTTAAATAGACACATAAGATTTTTTACGTGGTTCGATCAATGTGATCTACATCCACGGTTCTTCACTATGACTTTTGAGGTTACATTAGTATTTCATTTACAATCTCCATTAATGGATATTTGGTAGAGCTCTAGATCTAGTTTTAGGGGAAGAAGATGATAAAGAAAATAAATCCTTCTCTAAAAATATCTCTCTCCTAAAAAATATCTCTCTCCTACTAAAAGTGTCCTCCCCTTCTCTCTCCTGCTCTCCTCTTTATATAGTATTTACATAGTGGATGACAGCTCATGTACAACTAATATTTCCCTTAATTTCGGATTTACCTTGCGACATCCTCGCGAGAGTATAAATGTTAAATCTCATGAGACACTCTAGTTTTCGCAAGATCTTCGCACTTTGTTCAAGTTTATGTTATCTTCATTTGTTATGTTATTTCTGAAATCACTTTGCGACGGTTTCGCGACGTTGTTAATGAAGATTCCGCAAGTGTGTAGTTGTTGCGATATTTGGATCCTACAGGTTGGTAGCTGTCATAATATTGAGATTGAAAACAAAATTGATTACCACTATAATATGATGATTGGTCTTGTGCTCCGTACATGTTATGTCCGTAAGGAAACATGAAGACTCATAAGAACAAAAGAAAAAATCTAAAAACAAAAACAAGCTAAACAAATAACAAATCAATTAACAACCGCTCCCCGGCAGCAGCGCCAAATTTTGGTGTTTGTCGTAAGTGCAACAAATTAATCAAGATATTTCCCACTAATTAACTGGTAATATAACGGTAGTAAGGATCGTTCCCACAGAGAGATGTGTAATTGATATGTTATTTGGTTCAGCAAAATAATAACAGACAAGGGGGATTGTTAAATAATTAAAATAATAATAAACAATAAGATGAAAAGATGATTAGGATTCATTCGCCGTTACAAAACGTTGACTTGCATAGTATACTCGTTTACCTTTCTTAAGAATCATATATCACCAACCGCAGAATAGCAAGTACGCTTAGCCATCCCCAAAGTTCCTTGTGCAATCTGATACCGAATCGCTCACATATCAGGTTCTATCCAACCGAACCACCAAGTAGTAGCGCACTCAAGGTGTAACCCGATCGGAAGCTTTAAGTTATGTGAACTTAGGTTGATCCTAGCAGTTAGACTCTTAGCGCAAGGTCCACTTAATAGTGTTGTCTTCACTCACAATTTCTCCACAGAATCCCTCTGCAAGGTCTCGCGATTTCTACTTGTGTAGGAGGTGCACAACAATTACGGATCGCTAAACTCTCTACTAGTAATAGAATGATCAATAGAATAATCCAGTTGTACACTTGAATATTCTAGAAATCAATCATAAACCCTAGGTATAGAAAAGACAATCGATAATATGATAAAAACTTTAGATAATTTTATATAATAATTAAGCTTCATGCCCGGAACTTTGAATTCATCCTAATCAATAAAAGTTTAGCCTCTCATGTTTACACCGTTTCCCGGTTTCCCCCTAAAGGGGTAAACCCTAAAAATATTTATGAAGAACAAAGTGTATTATGAGATGTAGAGATATATCACTTAGGTCTAGAAGTGTTTCTTATATAGTCTCCAAATTGTAGAAATGCCCATGCTTTCCGCGTCGAATCAGGGTTGCCAAAAGTCGTCCCAAAATATGTCACGTCCCACTCTTGGCCGTGTGAAGAATCTCTGAAAGCAGCTAATGGGCTTCCGCAGAGTTGTAGAAACCCATCCCCAACTCGTCACTGGCTTGTCAGTTCCGTGGAACTGACATCCTATTCCCTTCTGCTTCTCTACGGAACTTTTCTAAACTTTTCCACGAAACTTTTCTAAACTTCCCTGAGTTTCTCTACGGTGGAGTTTCCCATCCGTATGTGATGGATATTTTCAATGATGTTGTAGTAAAAAGGTTTGTCGTTCACTCGTACTTGATGAAGTTGAATTTTAGATTTAAATTATAAAACTAGCAAATATATACAAAATAATAACAATGTTTCGAGAGGTACTAGGACTAGGATTCCACCAAATATTCAAATTCATGTAATTCACTTATTTATTCTAAACCATTATAGCTCATTCAATAAGAATTTTGACTCTATTTCTTTGCCTAAGGTAGATTCTTAAAATATTAATTATAAATCTTAAGCATGGCATATCAAAAGAATTAATCCTAAGCATAAACCATCAAACGAAATGACAATTAATTAAGAAAAATCTTTTTCTAATTTTAATTTAATGCAAATAGTCATATAAATAATTAAATAAATTTACCACATGATGAATTTTGGTTTCCTCCGTCGTCCCAGAGAAAGGTTTAGCTCCACCTAGTGAAAAGCACGCTCAAAATATATTTTATAGCTCAAATTGTGTTTACAAAGAAGAAAAGGGAGGAAAATAATATAAACCAGAAGTTTGCAACGCTTAATGGTCGTTACAACTTACTGTTACAATTGTTGTGAAGAACTATTGTTATATGGTGTCACAGAAGAGCTGTCGTTGATGGGATGAATATGTGACGATCAAGAACGACAGTTCTTAGTGGTTTATTGTTCTTCAGCTTCTCCTTATCTGCAGTAGCAGAGAAACCTGCTCTGCAACTTCTTATTCTTCTCTGTAGCTTCTCCCAACTCTCGATATCCCTTCTATACTCCTCAACACTCTATTTATACTCAACAGGTCTAGGAAATCCTTGCAATAACTCCATGTATTCTCTAATTATTTCGATGCATGTCACGAAGATTTTATTTCCATTATTTGTTATTTCTTTTCTTCTCACACGTCTCTGCATCTGTAGAATCTTCAAAATATAGAGTATAACTTAAAGATAAAAGATATCCTCCATGTTGTATCCGTGTAGTCTTCCAAAATCAACGGAAAAAAATCCCAAGATGTTTTCTTCTCTGTTTCACGCTTCCACGTATCTCTGAGTTGGCAAAATTATTTCTCAATCAATAGAATATAATCCATACAATCATATCTTCTGCCATGCAAACGTATCTTCCAAAATAAATGAAAGAAAACCCGAAATCTTCCATTGTCTTGTTCGACGAGATAAAGAAGGAATTATTGAATATGAATGGATTATAAGACCCTGTTTGGATGAAACATGCCTTAACCAATATTCTCCCGTGTAAAACACTTATTAAATCCCTCTCCAATACTTCCCGCCAAAACTGCATCAAGCCGGTGAAGAAGAAGGTGCCCCTTAACCAGATTCGTTGGGTGCCAATAACCAAGGTTACCCCTTATCAAATGAGGAGTCTGAATAACATGTGTTCTCCGGGTGCCAAAATCAACTTTTCGAGTCGAATTTTCCAACAAAGTTTATTTCTCAAAAAATACCTACAAACGCATAAAACACCATAATAAGTACAAAATTGAGTACCAACAATGCAGCAAATGGAGGACAATTAAGACACAAAAATGTGTCAATCAAATACCCCCAAACTTATTATTTGCTAGTCCTCGAGCAAATCTAATCTAGAAAATAAAAATACTACACTTAGCACGTGCAGCAAGCCGTTAAACCGCTAGGTGGCCCTAGCGGCGGAGTGTTGTCTCCGGAGGGTTTACCATAGGTGTACCCACAAAAACTTTACTCCAGACCCTAGCTATCTACGCAGAACCTTGGAAAGCACTAAAGCATCTCCTTGGTTGGCATACTTATTGACTACAGGAGGAAGTACCCCGATGCAAAATTCCAATTGTTGTACACGAATTTGCACTCAAGCATACTAAAATTCATATAAAGTGACAGAGCTCTACTCAGATAGTTTCTGGACATCATAAAACGGAGTCAACCAATCACATGGAAAGATTCAGAAGATGGATGTAGAGAAAAACATAGATGTTGACTAAGGTGAACTTATCCTAATGGACTGAGATATCGGTCTGACTAATATCAACACAACTGGCATATACAAGGGAACCAGTGGTCGATAATCCTAACTCTAGGTCAACTCAGCTGGCATATACAAGGGTACCAGTGGTCGAATTTATTGAATTTATTCCGGTTGGTCTAATGGTCTGGTCTTAAATTTTTTTTTTTTTTTTTTTGGTATCACAATCACTCTATTTCACCCTAGCAATGGTAAAAAGAAGAAAAGAAGTGATCAGGATTCTTTCGATGTTTCCATCACGAGATATGGCGAAACTACCATGTTTTTTTTTTTTTTTTCTAACACCTGAGCTCTGTGCTTTTATGAATAGACTCTTCTAGATGTTTCCATCTAATCAGATTGGTTCCTCAACTCCTACAACCAAGATGCTTCCATCCACTTAGATTGGTTAGTGTCATCCTTAATAAGCATAAATTTCTAGGCTCTGGAGTTTATTTATTGCAACTAAAAAGTTTCTCCCATACCCCCAAACTTAAATCTAACATTGTCCTCAATGTTCTAAAGATGAAATTAAAAACATGAACAAGGAGAAACTGTTACCATTTGAAGCAAAAGAGATAAGTAAAGATATTACCGTGTCGCATGAATATTGGGTTACTGATGTTATTGTAGAAGTGGTAAATAAGATTCGTTCAACTCAGACTTGATGAGATTCAATTTTAGACTTAATACTAGAAAATATATACAAAATATTTTCACAATATCGAGAGAACTGGGACTTAGGATTTCACCATTATTCACATTCAATTGGTTCATATATTGATTCATATAACACTTCTAGCTCTTTTATGGACTCTTTTCTTTGCCAAAGGTAGATTTTGTAAAAGATTAATTGTAAATCATAAGCATGGTGCATCAAAAGCTTTAAGTCTAAGCATACACCATCAGACAAAATCACAAATAATTAATAAAAATCATAAATCAATTAAATCAATGCAAAAGTCATAGAGAATCAAATATAGTTACCAAACAATTGTGAAATAAGGTTTCCTCCGTCGTCCCAGTGTTGGGGTTTAGCTCCTCATATAAAAAAAATGCTCAAAATAATAACGCATGGCTGAATAGGTGTTTTATTGAAGAAAAATTGAGTTTGTAACAGATATAATTGTTACAAAACTCACTATTACAGAGAAACCCTAACAGAGCTGTTGCAAACTCAAAATAATTGTTGGAAAAATGTTACAAAACTTTAGAGTTTGAAACTATAAGTCACGGTTTCTGCGACTGTCCAACTGGGTATATTGTTCTTCACTTACGTCTTTTTCCCTGAAAGTGCAGAACTTGTCTGCAACTTTTTTTCTTCAAACCAGAGACGTTCAGTATTTACCCCAAACTTTCGACTCACCTCTCTGACCTCCCACCACTCTATCTATATACAAAGGATGAAAAATAGCTCGATTAAATCTCCCCTGTCTTCCAGCAAAAGTCTCGGCTTTTCCATCCTGCAAGTCACGTAAAATTCCTCTTTTTAACTCTGCTTTACGCGTGAAATGATTTGGTAATACTCCAAACTAATAAAGTTAAATCCCAGATACAGTTGGACTCTCCAATCTCGCCGTAAAATTCCAAGTATATCTCGGAAAATCCCGAGATATTTTCTTCACCTCTGTTTAATCGTATCAACCCATATCTTCCTCTTCTATCGATTCCAAAACACGTACAATCCCTGTTTTAGTCAAACAGGTCATTCCCAAACAAATCCCGTGATAATCTCCACAAGAACTCGACCATATCACTTAAAAACCAATCCCGTGATGACTTCTCCCTGTTTGAGCCAAACTCGATGATTTAGCCAATTCCAGCCCAATCGAATACCCATACCATCTTTGGTTATCCATAACAAGCCTATCCCATGAAAATCAACGATTGAATCTCTGTAAATCACGTCCAAAACTTCAACCCTAAATCTGCCAGAAACAACACCTACTTTCCCGCCAAAATAAAAAATTCAAACAAAGAGGATGACCTCCCCTTATCCAGCGCTGGACTCCCTTTAGCCACTGGGCGTAAATAGCACATCTGGGGTGCAAATAACAGTGGAGTGCCCCTTAACAGTTGTTTGCCCCTTATCCAAATTGGGGGTGTGAATAGAAGATGTCCTGCGTGTGGTTTTTCGAGCCGATTTCGTATCAAATGCTCATTTCTCCAAAAAAAACACCTACAAAAACATAAAATGCCAAATAAGTACAAAATCGAGCACTAACAATACATGTAATTGGGATTAAAATAGACACATAAATGCGTCTATCAGTTACCTCCCAAGAAGTGCTAAGTTTAAAGTCTTCAGCCAGACAATGGAAGAGATTAGTCACCTCGAAGAATCATATAGCAGCAGCCGGAATAACTGCGGGTCATCTGGATCAAAAAGTGCTAACCACAAGAAGAGGAAACTGCCACAGACCAGGATGATATCCAACACACCCTTATCTATTGTTTTGTTTAAGACAACTACATATGGTTGTGGTTCGGGTTCAGGCTCTATAAAAGGGTCTAAATAAAATGTTTTCATGGGCTGGACTTCCTCAAAAGAAGGATTCTTAAGATCAGGTTGTAGAGTATGGAAATACTCAAGTAGGAACTTAGAAGCACATAACAATAACCTGAATAATTGGGGATCCTCTAAGTCAATCAGATTTGACTCACACAGCTGACCACAAAGAGAGTGGTGGTCTTCCTTAAACAAATGTGTCGACCCTAATTTCATAAAGTAATTAGGTTTAGTCTTAAAACTTAATATTTGACACATTTGAATTTCATAAGTTCCCACAATTGGAAGGAAGGTTTTTGGTGGGAAAACAATGTCAATCGTGGTATCGTAGCCTAGGTTAACCACATCAACCAGAGGATGGGTTTCTAACAACTGAACTTCTTTATGGACAAAACTAGGTTCAAGAAAAAGTGTATGAAGATAATCTTGTAAAATGGTTGAGGCACATATATCAAGTCCTAAGTGAGGGATCTCTGTAAGAGCTAAAGGTAAGGCACAAGGAGAATGATAGTCACCCCCAAACTTAGAGTTTTGGGTGTCTCTAGATAGACTAACTACAATTTCCCTAATTTCTAGATCATCAGAATCCTGAAAATGGTGAATTGCTTCCTCTAGGTTGTACTCAGGTGATACATCCTCACTCAAATTTAAAATCTCTACGAGTTCATCTTCTTTGTCTAAGACTAATGTTTCTAAATCGTTAGACTCTAAAACAATATTCTCAGAATAAACTCGTTCCTCAAAAGTATCATCGGCTTCGTAAAAAGAAAACTCTACATCGTCTAAAACAGTATTTCTAGTCAAATCCTCGTCCTTTTGAATAGGTGAATAATTATTAAAATTATTTGGATTTGAACTAGAAATAATATTATCATTATAAAGCTCAATAGGAGTAACAAATTCTTGATTACTATGCCTACATATTTCAGATTCTTCATTAACACTATCCTCATAATTATAATAATATGAAAATGGTTGAACCTCATCTAAAATAGTGTCTCCAATTCTAACCTCGTCATCTTTATTAGGTGAATAGTAAGTATCCTCATTTTCAAGGGTGAAACTGGGAACACTGTGTTGGAAATTCAGATTATTTCGAGCAATTCTTTCGTTCGTCTCAGCTATCCGCTTGAGGGTATCTTCTAAAGAAGGTTCATTCATTATTGTAGTTCTTTCGTCCATAACTATACCATTCATCTCAGCTAACTTACGTGTTGACTCAGCTAACTTCCTGAGGGACTTTTATAAAGGAGGAATAGGAACAGAGGGATCATAAAAATGACTACTTTTCAATAATTTGATTGTATCCTCTAGAGACGAAGTACTATAATTTTCTTGGTCGAATGACCAATGCTCATGTGGATAGTAATTGGGCTCACCATGGTATGACCCATAACCTTCAAAAGATTGGCGTTCCCAACCACTATTCACACTATGATCATAAAAAGAGTAATGTCCATATTGTTTAGTTGGATAATCATTGTATTGGCTGTTATAATACCAGTTTGACATCCTAACTGCAAGGGAATTCTACACAAACACAAACAAGGCTGACTCGACCACAACAAACCTAATGATTTCTAGCAAACAAAAAGCATGATGGCTCCACTTAGATTGTTTCTAGACCAACTTCTAATCCTTCGAAAGGGAATTCGTTACAATTTAAGCAGACCCCTCTGGAATCAATCTGAGTTAAAGTAAGCTAAATAGAGACGAGGGAAGATCGATGGAGCTTTGATACCCAAGGCCTCACCGTATTACAAGGCGGCGCAGTCACGCATTCAACTCACAGAAACCGTCATGAACTTCGAAGTATGCTTAAAAGAGTAACCAATATTTTTCGAATGACTTTCCTATTAAGCTCGTTACCCTATCGGTCTTGTTCTAGTCAGTATTTTAAGCTTAGGTTCGCGTTTGGTATCGTTTTCCTAAGGCGGGCAAGAAGAGAACGGTGATGAAATCCGAACCCTTATCTTGTATGGCCAGGCCTTGACCTTTACTAGGAAATTAAAGCAGCCGTATTCAATTCCTCGACATATATGCAAACCAAGGAATACAGTAACTCGTTGACAGGGGATTCGCGAGTGTTTCGACAAACTTACCTCCCGTACTAGACGGGGGATGAACCGTTGTAGTCGACTCGGGCCACGACTCCTATGTCATGTACGAACCCGAGGGGCCGAGGCGATATCGTAATCGTCGTCCTTCTCTGCAAACAGTTTATATTTAATACTACCCTTCCGTAGGGTTTCAAAGAAAGAAAAAAAAAATGTCCCAAAGTTTAAAGTCCAAAGTCCAAAAAGTAAAGTCCAAAAAAAAAAGAAAATTACAACAATAGAGAATATATACAGTTTCTAAAAACTAAAAAAATAATAAAAACAAAATCTAATAAAATTTTCTCTCTTTTTTTTTTCTTCGTTCTTTTCACTTTGTCTTTTGACTCCAAATATTTAAGTGGTCACCAAAAGCTTTGGAAAATCCTTTTTCTTTCGCTCCAAATTCCAAAAATCTGTAATGAAAAGACAAATACCCAAAAACGTAAAATAGAACAAAAATACTAAAAGCAAAAACCTAAAAAATAACTCTAAAAACTCTAAACCTAAAGACAAGTCCGCGTCGGCGGCGCCAAAAATTGATGGATATTTTCAATGACGTTGTAGTAAAAAGGTTTGTCGTTCACTCGGACTTGATGAAATTGAATTTTAGATTTAAATTATAAAACTAGCAAATATATACAAAATAATAACAATGTTTTGAGAGGTACTAGGACTAGGATTCCCCCAAATATTCAAATTCATGTAATTCACTTATTTATTCTAAACCATTATAGCTCATTCAATAAGAATTTTGACTCTATTTCTTTGCCTAAGGTAGATTCTTAAAATATTAATTGTAAATCTTAAGCATGGCATATCAAAAGAATTAATCCTAAGCATAAACCATCAAACGAAATGACAATTAATTAAGAAAAATCTTTTTCTAATTTTAATTTAATGCAAATAGTCATATAAATAATTAAATGAATTTACCACATGACGAATTTTGGTTTCCCCCGTCCTCCCAGAGAAAGGTTTAGCTCCACATAGTGAAAAGCACGCTCAAAATATATTTTTATAGCTCAAATTGTGTTTACAAAGAAGAAAAGGGAGGAAAATAATATAAACCAGAAGTTTGCAACGCTTAATGGTCGTTACAACTCACTGTTACAACTGTTGTGAAGAACTATTGTTATATGGTGTCGCAGAAGAGCTGTCGTTGATGGGATGAATATGTGACGGTCAAGAACGACAGTTCTTAGTGGTTTATTGTTCTTCAGCTTCTCCTTCTCTGCAGCAGCAGAGAAACCTGCTCTGCAACTTCTTATTCTTCTCTTTAGCCTCTCCCAACTCTCGATATCCCTTGTATACTCCTCAACACTCTATTTATACTCAACGGGTCTAGGAAATCCTTGCAATAACTCCTTGTATTCTCTATTATTTCGCTGCATGTCACGAAGATTTTATTTCCATTATTTGTTATTTCTTTTCTTCTCACACGTCTCTGCATCTGTAGAATCTTCAAAATATAGAGTATAACTTAAAGATAAAAGATATCCTCCCTGTTTTATCCATGTAGTCTTCCAAAATCAACGGAAAAAAATCCCAAGATGTTTTCTTCTCTGTCTCACGCTTCCACGTATCTCTAAGTTGGCAAAATTATTTCTCAATCAATAGAATATAATCCATACAATCATATCTTCTGCCATGCAAACGCATCTTCCAAAATAAATGAAAGAAAACCCGAAATCTTCCATTGCCTTGTTCGACGAGATAAAGAAGGAATTATTGAATATGAATGGATTATAAGCCCTGTTTGGATGAAACAGGCCTTAACCAATATTCTCCCGTGTAAAACACTGATTAAATCCCTCTACAATACTTTTCTGAAAACTTCGCAGGTGGAGAAAATCTTTTCCCGCCAAAACTGCATCAAGCCGGTGAAGAAGAAGGTGCCCCTTAACCAGATCCGTGGGGTGCCAATAACCGAGGTTACCCCTTATCAAATGAGGAGTCCGAATAACATGTGTTCTCCGAGTGCCAAAATCAACTTTTCGAGTCGAATTTTCCAACAAAGTTTATTTCTCAAAAAATACCTACAAACGCATAAAACACCATAATAAGTACAAAATTGAGTACCAACAATGCAGCAAATGGAGGACAATTAAGACACAAAAATGTGTCAATCAGTATGCTCATCTAACTTTACCTACGGTTTGAAGATCCATCTTACACCTTCCCTGAGATCCAATACGGTTTTAAAACCATTCCGTAAGTGGTACTGACATTTCCCATGAATGTGTTTCTTC
This sequence comes from Papaver armeniacum, assembly GCA_023531295.1. Lineage (NCBI taxonomy): Eukaryota > Viridiplantae > Streptophyta > Magnoliopsida > Ranunculales > Papaveraceae > Papaver > Papaver armeniacum. The sequence goes on from JAJJWW010005264.1 coordinate 144,249, forward strand.
ACCGTAAACTCCTCCATTTTCTTCCGAGAGACATTCTATCTATTCTTCTGGTCCCATATAAACTCGAGATTTTTTCTTAAGCTCAGTTCATTCTTAGCTCATCATCGTTGATAACAATCAATATCTCAAATTATTTCGAGCTCCATCTTCGTTGTCACTCAACCACCGGCAACTACAGACCCCCAACTCTCTACATTATTAATCAATGGTAATCAATCATGATCACCCATGCAATCTCGAGTTAATTTCTCCATCATCTCTGGACTCCTACCGAAGCATAGTGTACACGGTAAGGAATATACAGGGTACAGATAGAAGTAGGTTGTAGAGACTAGTTCCTAGAAGTAGAACACAATTTCCCACAATGATATCACTGAGTCTTATCATTGGGAAAGGACCCCTATTTATAGTTATTTCCTCAAATGGGAGTGTTAGGTGTGTGTCCTTTTCTATTTTCCCTTATCTTACTACTGCCTCTTCTGACTGTACAACTGTACCTCAGATTCTTCTAGAAGGTCTGTCCTCTTTAACCGCTGCACGTGTGTTTGGATGCTATGGGGAATGACTTGTTTGATAACACCTCCTTCAAGATAAGGGGAGGACCTGATGCCTCCCCATCAGGTGGGGCATTGTTTCGTGCCTTCTTCTGGATACGGGGAGCCCGCGCTTCTTCCTTGGTATTTTTTTCAGGTATCTACATTAAGTCCGCTGGATGTTTGGGCGAGGCGTTAGCCTCCTCCACAGTCTACTACATCTCTCAAGCGGCCTTCCCTGGACTTCTGTTTTTTTTTTAATTTTACGAGTTGCCTAGCTGGGCGCATCCTCAGCTTATCGCCTAGGCAAGATGTTCTCTTCTTCGGAATTACTCTTCTTCAGGCGTCTGTACTCTCTTTGTAGATTCCCTTGTCTTGACTTGGATCTTTGCAAGTCCCCTTGTTCTCGTGTCTCTTTAAGACTTTCTCCTTGTAAGTCCCCTTGTCTCCGTGTCTCTTGAGAACTCGCTCTTTGCAAGTCCCATGTCCCTACAACTCTTAAGGCTTGCTCCTTGCAAGTCCCCTTGTTCTCGTGTCTCTTAAGACTTGCTCCTTGCAAGTCCTCTTGTCTCCGTGTCTCTTGAGAACTTGATCTTTGCAAGTCCCCTTGTCCCTATAACTCTTAAAAGGCGACATCTTACTACTAACTTCTTCATGAGCGAGTACGAGAGTTCAGCATCCGAGAGCTCTTCTGGCGATGGCGGCTCTGTTGGCGAGGAGGAGGCGCCTCACATCCTTCCCATTTTATAAGAGGAAGAGAGAGTCTTCACCTCTGGGGCGGGTAAGAACTGGGCGACCATCTTAGCCAAACGGAAATCCGCCGAGAAGCTCAGGCGGGTTGCCGCCTTTGGTGTTTCCGTCGCTTCCCTCTTAGATGATAGTTTTCTTCGGAAGATAAGTAAGCCGACTACCTTTGACCCTCCAGTGGTAGACGAAGAAACCAGTGATTGGCTTCTGGGGGAGGAAATTGAGAATCCGTCTCTCCTTCCCATTGCTGCTCTTTGCCGAATACGCCTCAATCGTGGCGACTTTTTTCTTCCAAAGATATAATTTCTTTCTCGGGCGACCTCCTGTTCAGAGTGGCATCCGTGGATCGATTACATGCTTTCGATCCCCTACTGTAAAGACATAATCATTAAGCTGGGGTTGATGGAGGCTCTTTCTTCATCGCGCTATAGGCATCTTACTAGGAACAAACGGGATATGATTCGTCTGTCTCTTAGGTGGGTTCCCTTGGTTCACACATGCCTCTTCGCCTGGGGAGAGGCATCACCCACGTTAGAGGACGTGGTGTCTCTGACCGGCCTTCCCCTCTACGAAAGTCATGATTTTAAAGAAGCATCGGGAAGTCTGTCTGATGCCGACAATCTCATACTGTGCTTTTTGAAGCAAGCGCACACAGATTCAAGGAAGCTAGTCTCTAAGGAGAACGCGCCTTTTGAGGCTCAGACTTTTGTTGGATCATCCAAGAAAAATTCCAAGGATACCGCGCCAAGAAAGGGAAAAGGATTACTTTCTGCCGAGGAAGCCGAAACTCATGCAACCCCCAGAGGGTCTGCCAAGTGAGCCACCTTGAATCTGTGGGTGAAGATGTGGGCGCCCAAGTTGGTGGGTAAGTCCAGTTGGGAACCCCCTTCTCCTCCTGCCAGATCTACTGAGCGACATGAGTTGGCCGCCTTCTTGTCTTATTTTCTTTCTCACGAAGTCTTTGAACATTCTTCAATTAACGCGGTGAGGGACGAGTCGATGATCATGGCGGTACTCATGTCGCGTGGTATTTTGTTTCCTTTGGCGCCCATGTTTCTGGGCGGACTATATCATCACTTGGACTTGCTAGTGGGTGATATTCAGAAAGCCAATGACGCCTCCTTCAAGGTTGAGACGTTCCTTCCTGCTAATTTCATGCAGATGTGGGGATGGGAGCATTATCGCCGTTATAGGTCAGAAGCGAAGGTCTTGGAGCTCACTGGTGAGCGGGTTGTTACCGCAGAGGACGGTACTGAGAGCATCGTTACTTACCCTATTTCCTTCCCTCGAACAGCTCTTTATGAGAAGGCAGTCGCCAAACCGACTGTTTGTCTAGCGCCTCTACTGGATGATTTAAACGAGTTTAATTTTCGCCCATACGATGACAATGCATGTGGAGAGGCTTCTCATCGGTTTGTATCGCTCTTTCCCGAGGATTTTGTGGATGTCGCCCTGGACCCTCCTACTTTTGAAGCTTGCAACTTCATGGCTGCTGTGACGCCGGGGTACCTTCCAGGTTATTATAAGGGAGAATATTTTGCTGAGGCTTACAATTTGAATCGTATTGCTCGCCAGGAAGGTTTTGATCAAGGGACCGGCTCTTATCTTTCACCTTCGTGTTATTCAGACCCACAAATGGTAGAAGAAAGTTTCATACGTTTTGTCTTCAAGGATAGAGAGCCGCGGTTCTGTCGCCCGCCCTTCAACCCCTTAAAGGTCCCTCAGCTTGGCCGGGATTTGAAGGTTACTCATAAATGGTTCTCGTATTGGGTGCATGAGATGGAAGACGTGCATCATGCTCTGGCGGCTGATGGCGTGATGGTTCCCCCACCGGACGTGCAGGAGCTCTATCGCTTGGGACGCACAAGGTTACCCTTAGAGATCATGCGCTCTCACGAGTTGGCTTCTGGTGCTAAAAGAAGGCGTGTTGAAGCCCCTTCTCCTCGAGGTAAAGGGAAAGGAAAGCCGTCTTCCTCATCGAAGATCAAGAATGTCGTCTGTAACCTTTGTGGAGTTGTGCCTCCAGAGAATGAGGTAGCTCTTGCCCTGCTTTTCTCTTTACTGCTTCTTTTAATGACTTTCCTTGGATACTTATTACTTTATCTTTTAGTCAAATGCCCCTCCGCATGGCCCATTAAGATACTTTTCTCATGAATGGTTCGATATTGACGTGAAGGAACTACCACCGAGATTTGCTGAAAGGCAGGCACGCCGTGATGCTGGTATAGTTCTTGTTCCACGTTTTCCTCGATCTCCCCCTCGACAGTCATTCTCAGATAGAGCTACAGCTTTACTTAAAAGGTGACCGTCAAGAGATCATCCCCAGCAATCTGTTGGTGCTAGTTCTAGTTCCGTACTCGGTCCTGATGTTTTACCTAGTCAGTCGGTGATGTCCCAGCAAGGACTATCAGGTACTTTGTTCGTTAGCTTAACATGTTCGTTGTCTTTTCCTCATTAAATAGTATATTTCCTTATATATATACGCGTAAGGGAGAGGTTATGGGGAAGAAAAAGGTGTTGCACTCTCTCTCTCTCTTTAGAATTTTCCTCACTCTCTTTCCTCTTGGATTCTTTAGAGCGGGGAGACCGACCGACTCTTGATTCGGGCGCTTCAATTGGGAGTTTTTCTTCTTCAGCTTCTAATACAAGTCGCCAAGACATTGTGCCTTCTTCTATCGTAAGCAAATTTTTTTTTTTTTTTGCATATCGTGGGCGTCATTTTTGCCAACTGACATATACATTCTCTGGTAAATATCTCTAGGTTATGGGAAAGCAATATCGTTCGGAAGTTAGAGATGGTCACGACAAAGTGAAGAGGACCAAGACCCAGAGCGATCATCGCCGTCAGGCGACAGTGCCTGAGCAGATTGCTCAGCCTAATCTTCCGACTAGTGGCGAGCGCAAGGCCCCGCCTGTTTTCCTCCTTTCGGACAGGCCCATGGAGCAACGCCACGTTCGGGACGGGGGGAGTTACGTTTCGGTGTTTGGATTCTGGGTGCCTCCCCACTATGAGCCGTTATATACTCAAGTGGAGATGCAGCACAGCCATATCACCTCATACGCGGTCTTTCCCAATGCTAACGTTCTTGTGTCTCATACTCTGAATGTCTTGGACGTAGTGGGCGAGATGGTAGACGCTGGTGATCATCCTTCTATCGCGCAGCTGCAGAGTTGGCGTCGAATAATTGACGATGCTTCCAACATGCGATTTAACATTGGGTGGCTGGATGCCCTTTGGCAGGAGGCTGAGACAAGGGCGAACGCTCGTCGAAATCAATTGCCAGGCATTGTCGATGTTCTCGAGGAAAGGGTTGCTTCTGTAAGGGGTAACTTACAGACGTTGTGGGAGACTCAACAGCGCCTGATTAAGGAGACGAGTGAGGTTGTCGACCAGATCATCCAGGTCAAGAAGACGCTAGAGGAGGAGGAACAGGTGTTGGCGGACGCCAAGGCAGAGATGGCGGAACAAGCCGAATTATGAACGCCTTAATGCTCTAAAGGGCTTTATTGTTAATTTTCTCATTCTTTTTATCTCTCTCTCGCCCCTTCTTTTTCTCTCTCTCTCACTTTTTTTTTTGGAAGAACATCTTGAAGTTTTGTGTTATGACTCTTTTCTTTGGATTACGCTCGTGCTTCGAGACAGGATTCTTTAAATATGACTAGTTTCCAGTATATTATCCTTATTTGTGTATTTCGAGTAATTTTAGGGGGGGCTAATGGCTAGTTATTATAGTTTGGTGGTGAAGATATCCTTGTTGAGGCGACTCTTGAATGTTCATCCCTTTATATGTAATTATCTTGAGCAAGAGCATGCATATGCGCATGGAATGTTGATGGATGTGGAGTTACATATGGAAAGGTTTAGGCGTGTCGGTAATAGCGTGCCTATGGGCTTATCAGTCAGGCGTTCTGAATTAAAGAGTCGCCGGGTAGCTTTGGTCTGGACCTAGCATATGTTTCATCTTCTCGTCATGTCATTGACATGGCCCTTATTCGTGCCTTGGCTGAGCTCAGCGCCCATACACGTGTTAAAAATTCTTAGGGTTAGTATGCCTATGGCTTTAGGTTTATGTGTATATATATATATATATATATGTGTGTGTGTCATGTTTAGTTGTTTTCATTTTTTCTTAGGTTATTCTCTTGCTTCATTTTATTGTCGCATCTCTTTATATGTCTGCTACTCACCCTGTTAAGGAATGGGTTCTGGCGCTTGCTGTCGTGCCTCAGAACCCTTGGAAGACAGTTTATGAGCAAGAGATTCGACGCTTGAGCGAGATCAAGGAGGAATGTGTGCAAGAGCTGAGGAGATGTGAGGAAGCCTTGGACGAGGCGCGTTTATATTGGTCAGAATGTTCCGATACTTACTACATCGCATAGAAAGGAATTATCTCTCAAGCCGCCTTTGTTAAGGTGTGGCGTCGTTTTAGACAAGCAGGGATTGCACAGATGAATGCGTACGAGGCTATGAAGGGAGCTCAGGGTAGTTTGTCCATGGTGGAGGAGGGGATTACAAAATACCAGGCCATGTTGGCCGGTTTGCAAGGCTGACGATGTGGCGTATTTATTGGATTTTTCCTCCTTTTGTTTTTATAAATAGTTTATGATTAGGAAGTTCATTTTTCCTCAAACCTCCTTTGATTTTTTATAAATAGTCATAATGTTTTGGCGTTACTCATGTCTTTTGGCGAGATTTGAACGAGAGTTACAAGAATCTATTATCAATGATGCGCTTCCTTTTCTAGAGCGGCGCGGTTGTGCTTTGAGCAGATAAATAGTAGTTTGGCGTTTTAGAAAGTGTTATTAGTGAGTTCAGACGACTCCGTCGTTTTTTGCTCTCTCTTTTGTTTTTATAAATTTCAAACCTCCTTTTTTTTAATAAAATTTCATGAATGGAGGTGTTATCAAGGGCGTTAGGGATGCCATTCCTTAATTGGGAGGAAAAGATATGCTCTCCCCTTTGTTTTTTTTGTAAATTTCATGAATGGAAATGTTATTGGCGCCGCACCCTTAGGGATTCCTTAATGGGAGGAAAAGATATGCTCTCCCCCGCTTTTTTTAATTAAATTTTCATGAATGGAAATATTTTGATGGCCATTCTTTAGTAGGAGGAAAAGATATGGATGTCTCAAAGAGTGAGTATATGGAGGATTTAATGTGAGAATGGTTAAGGCGTGGGGGGGTTTCTTAGGCACTCATGTTGTAGGATTTTAACCACTCTTCCTTTTGTCAAGGATGAGGATTTAGGGCCATGCATAATGATAGGCACTCATGTCCCAAAGAATGGGTACACAGAGGATTTAAACACTCTTCCTTTATCAAGGGTGAGGATTTAGTCCATTCATTTTGGGGGTTTTCTTAGCACTCATGTCCCAAATGCCATAAGGCGTGGGGGGTTTCTTAGGCACTCATGTCCCAAACATGGATTTTAAACACTCTTCCTTTTATCATGGATGAGGATTTAGTCACCCGTTTCCATGTGTAAGGCGTGGGGGTTTCTTAGCACTCATGTCCCAAAGAGTGGGTACATAGAGGATTTCAAACACTCTTCCTTTTATCAAGGATGCGGATTTAGTCACTGGCGTGGGGGGTTTCTTAGGCACTCATGTCCCAAAGAATGGGTACATAGAGGATTTCAAACACTCTTCCTTTTATCAAGGATGAGGATTTAGTCACCCGTTGCCATGCGTAAGGCGTGGGGGGTTTCTTAGGCACTCATGTCCCAAAGAGTGGGTACATAGAGGATTTCAAACACTATTCCTTTTATCAAGGATGAGGATTTAGTCACCCGTTGCCATGTGTAAGGCGTGGGGGGTTTCTTAGGCACTCATGTCCCAAAGAGTGGGTACATAGAGGATTTCAAACACTCTTCCTTTTATCAAGGATGAGGATTTAGTCACCCGTTTCCATGTGTAAGGCGTGGGGAGTTTCTTAGTCACTCATGTCCCAGAGAGTGGGTGCATAGAGGATTTTAAGCACTCCTATTTGTGAGAAGGATATTTGTGGATCTGTTTGTGTTACGCACTTATGAATCAAAACACACGTTATTCGTATTGCGGATTGGTTACATGTAGAAAGTCTTTAGCCACTTCCCATTAATTTTATCCTTGGGTTTCCCCTTCATGGGAGTACCATCTGCGTGTCAATGACTGCCAGAGAGTTCAATCCATTTCGGGTCCTCCTCAGTCCCCAAGTTTGCCTTCTTCGTCGCTTCGTCATGCTTGGGCGGCGCATTCTTCGTCATTCTTTCCCAAGCGTTGGGAGCGTCCTCAACTTTCAAAGTTTCCATTGCTTCTGCGATGTTGACTTCTGCTGTTGGGGACTTAGATACACATGGCGTCCGTCCGGCGAGGCTTGTCCGCTTCGACGTAGTCTTTCTTCCGTCCTTAGCTGGAACTTCCTTCTTGGTAAGTCGTCTCCTAGTCTGGAATCGAAATCGAATGGATGCGAGTCACCACTTCGCTTGGACCGTCGAAGAAAGATGTCTTCGGCATAACACGCTTCATCGGTAGAAAGGGTTCGGTGGCTCGGACCCTCTCGTTTTCCCTTGAGGATGAATTTGATGCATTGATGGTAGGTAGATTCCATGCTTGTGCAGCCATGGTCTCCCCAATAGGATATGGGCCGTATTGACATCCATCACGTGAAAGGGTTCGATTGCGTTTATTGGACCGACCTTGACTTCGAGGTTGATCGTCCCAATTGTGTGTTGACTTAAACCGCCAAAGCCTTGGATCCCCGGGGTTTGAAATTTCTTAATTTTCGCTTCCTTTCCGCCAATACTTTTCGGGATGTGTAAAGGTATCAAGTTGATCGATGCACCGGTGTCGATTAGATGTAAGATATAATGGACGTGTATGGTCGCTATTCACGTCCTTGTCTTCTTCAGTGAAGGTTATAACATTGGTCTTCATCGCGATCCTAGTTAGAAATATCGACTTGCGATGTCTCTCGAGCAGACATCAAAGCCCAGAGCGTTAAAGAAGTTTGCGAATAAAGGCTTTTTCGCCATTGTTTATGCTATTTGTTCAGATCGTACCACCGATGACACAACATATATTTCTTCCTCTTGACTACCTCCATCGAGCACACCTCCTTTTCTAGGATCATGAGTCAAGGCCGCTACCCGTGATCGGTAGCGGGTTGTCTTGTATGTCATTATCACCTCCGACGTCTACCTCTCCATTCCGTTGTTTATTGTAGATCGCCCATTTGAAAGTTCGGCATTCCCTATTGGGATGATCTACCCTTCTGTGGAATAAACAATAGCGTGGGTTACGCTTGTCCGCATCAGTAGGAGTCTTCCTAGGATCTGGGAGAATGATGTCGCCCTGTTCATAGGAACATGGGAAGTCAGGTGGTTCTTGCTATGCTCTCCTTTTGCCTGGCCTATTGTCATTGCCTAGCGGACCTCGCCTCTTTGGCGCTCCTGAACCGTCTTCCTTAGCATAGGAGACTGAGTGAGACCAGGATTTCTCAGCCACATCAATTTCTTCATTAGTCATGGTCCCAGCGAACGCTCTCAAGATCAGACAAACATGGTTATCTCTGGGCATTTTCAAATATTCGGCGTGTCTTAGGTTCAAGCACTGATATACAAATGTTCACCAACTCTTCTTCAGGTACCTCTGTCCGGCATTTGAGAGACTCGCTTCTAAAACGTACTGCAAAGGGTTTAAGTCTCTCTCCTCTTCGCGGTTTGGTGTTCCCCAAGTCAGAAATGGAAATCTTCACAGGTTTGGAGTAGAACTTTTGCATAAACGCCTGTTACATCCCACCCCATGACCGTATACTGTTGGGTTTCAAAGAAATGTACCAAGTGAAGGCGTCTCCTGTCAGGGTTTTCCCAAATTCTCTCATACATACAACTTCGTCCTGGGCATACTCATTAAGTGACATAGTGAAGCGATGCATGTGTTCCGTCGCATTACCGCTCCCCTCAAACAGCCTAAACTTTGGTGTCTTGTACTTAGCAGGCAGTAAGGCGATGTTATGGTGTAGGCGATGGCTTGAGTCTCGAGGCCATACTTTTCTTCAAGCAGCTTAGTAAACTTCCCATCCGATAAGGCGATCCGAACTTTTTCGTCCGTCATAGGCTGGTTAGCGAATTGGTTAGCTTGCGATCGCCCTTGAGGAGTCCGAAACCTCTGGTCTTGATCGAAGTCGCACCCGTGATTCAACTGAGGCGAATCCAAACCCTCTTCACGATTTCCTTCCGGCGGCGGATCAATAGCTGCCAACTTTGCCAAAAGAGCTTGTCTCTGGCGATCATTTTTTTTTATTTCAGACAACATTTGTTCCACTTCAGTAAGAGGTCCATACACGTGCGTCTGAGCCTGGCGTGTGAACCTGTCAGTGTCCATGCGATGAATCGTGTGCTAAGCTAGTGACCTAGTCTCCCACTGTGGTCGCCAAAATGTACACGGTAAGGAATATACAGGGTACAAATAGAAGTAGGTTGTAGAGACTAGTTCCTAGAAGTAGAACACAATTTCCCACAATGATGTCACTGAGTTCTTTCATTGGGAAAGGACCCCTATTTATAGTTATTTCCTCAAATGGGAGTGTTATGTGTGTGTCCTTTTTTATTTTCCCTTATCTTACTACTGCCTCTTCTGACTATACAACTGTACCTCAGATTCTTCTAGAAGGTTTGTCCTCTTTAACCGATGCACGTGTATTTGGATGCTATGGGGAATGACTTGTTTGATAACACCTCCTTCAGGATAAGGGGAGGACCTGATGCCCCTATCAGGTGGGGCACTGTTTCGTGCCTTCTTCTGGATATGGGGAGGCCGCGCTTCTTCCTTGGTTTTTTTTTCAGGTATCTACACATAGCAGCATCACCATTCATGTCTTATCCATCGTGATCATCCTACAGCAAGTTAACAAACTCCCAGCACCATCGATCAACAATCAATGCACTGACTCTGTCTACTCGCAACCACCGCACCACCGAGCTCCAGCAGACTTCAGTTCTTCTCCATCACGAGCTATCAATCACCGGTTATCACTGCCATCTCTCGAGTTACAACCATCATTCCTCTTTGTCCCTTTCATCGATCACCAGCATACCATAGAATCTCGTCACCAAGCTTCTTCTCATCATAGCAAAGCCTCCAGCTCCTTTTCATGTTGGCAGCAACCTTCCATCAATGGTAGAAACAGACCCCATCGTTCATTTCCACTGCCGAGCTCTGTCCGTCTCTATATTCGTCTCTCTTCTCTGAACTTACTCCAAACTCGAGCTCTACCTTCCATCTCTCACTGCCTTCTCATCCATCGTCACATTCGATAACTCCACCACAAACATCACATCACCACTTGCTGTTTCGAATCAAGACCATCCTCCTAATCTTCTCGATCTCTTCCTGTTCGACTTGAGCTCGACTGGTTCTCATCAACCAACAGCAATCACAACTTACTATCAACATTCCAGCTCCGTAATCTAACCTTCCTTTACAGACTCCTCTTCCTTCGTCAATGACTTCACTTCCATCTTCCCATGGTAACAACAACAAAGACCAAATCCGTTATTAGCACCATCGCCTTCAATCAATCACCATCACAGCCTTCGAGTTCTTCCATGTTCAGCTCAAGCTCCAACGAGCAGGTGTTCTTAGCATTCGTTTTCAACTGTCAGTCGTGTGGGACTGACAGGTTCATCACTATTCCGTGGCAGCCTTGAGTAATTCAGGCGAGTGCCTTCATAAATTCTGCGCTTGAACAACTTTTGCAACTTTGCCTCGCTTCAATCGCCCGTCATTTCTTCCTAAGACGTCGGAATGACTCCATTCTTTCACCGTTGGCTTCGTCTTTTCGTCCTCTTCGAGATGATATCAAGGACTCCTATATTCGAACGAGTTCCACTTGGTATTTAGCCCTTCTCCGCTTATAGCTAACTTCTTTTATTACCCAATTAAGTGCCGATTCATTTCTTTTGGATGATTCACCTAATAAAACATAAATAAGAGAAAACAAGAGTAATATACAATAATTCACAAGAATATATAACAAATACTAGCATGGAATGGATACTAAAAATATATAAAATATGCACTTATCATTCCTCCAAGGTCTTCAGTAGATATTCTTCTTCAATTGGTGAACGTCGTGAAGTCTAATGCTCAACTACACACTTTTATCATAATCCGAGACATAGCTATAAGTCGACTAGAAATCAAGATATAGTTTTGATCAACTAAACTTGACAAACAAGCTTGAGATACCAACGCTTGCGAGTTCGACCGAGCAGTGCTCTAACATATATGTATTGGGAAACCTATTTTGGATGTAATAACAATAAGGAAAGTCCAATCAACTCTATCAAAAGCTTCAGTCATATCAATTTTTATACCCATGAAGTCACAACTGATCTTTCTACTACTCATGTTATGAATTAGTTCATGAGCAATATGAATATTATCAGATATATGCCTTCTAACTATAAACGCAAATTGAAATGAAGAAACGGTTTTGTCCATCATGGGTTTGATTCTATTAACAAGCAGCTTAGATATGATATCTTGTAAATATTATTGTATAATGAGATGGGTTTATAGTAAATGAGTGAACTAGGACTATCCACTTTAGGAATTACATAAAGAAATATTGCATTTTTTTTAGGATAAAACCATTTTTGACAAAATGTTGCACCATTCTAATAATTTGCACACCCATTTGATCCTTTATTTTTGGAAAAAATCAAGTAGGATGTCATTTAGTCCATGAGCACTGTTTCTCTCCATATATAAAAGATCATTTCATTAAAATTAGGTAAATTCATAAGCAAAAAAAAATCGGCTTCAAAAATGACAATAGGGTTAAGAGTCTGGATATTCATCTCTGAGGATGGGTTGTCATAGGTGGGCATATTTTTGAAGTGAATAGTAAAATTGTTAGCCCCATGCTCTTTACCAGTAACCTAAGAGTCATCAACAACATTTCAATTTGTCAGTTGTTTTTTTCTTCTAATCCTATCTATACTTAGCGGATCACTGAGAAAATTCAGTATTTCATATAACCGATCTCTATTCTTAACTTTTCAAAACTTCTCTTCCATAAGATACTCAATATTTAGATTTGTCTCTAGCCTCAGTAGTGTCTCTTGATTTATTATGACCAAAGTTGTTTCTTTTGTAAAGGAAAGATTTTTCAAATTTTGGAATTTCAATCGAGTTAACTTGTAAAGTATTGCATATAGGTGTTATATTTTTTCTTACTAATTTTCATGGCGGATTGAATCAATAAGAAGCGAGATAGCATTCTGTTAGATAAACAAATTAATTTTAATGCGTAGGATCCCCTAACCGTTTTAGATTGACACTATAATTTAATGTTATTTTTTGTAACGTATAAATAAAAATGAATACAAGCTAAATTTTTAATAGAATGTGCTTTTTATTGTGCATTACACTCTCATAGAATTTTAGCACATTTTTTCATGTGCAGTGTTCAATCGACTTAAACCTAAATCATTCACCTTGACATGAGTTACAACGATGAATTTAACGATTTGTTTTCTTATTTAAGTAAAGTTGTTTCAGTAATATTTGTGATTAGGCAAGTTTGAAATTTTTTGGTTTTAAATTTAAAAATGATATAAAATATGTCACTTGCTCGTCGTTTACACCCATACAATGACGTGGTTTATTTTCGACTTTTCATTTTTTTGTGATTTGTGAGTTAGTTTTTGTTATCTCATACCCAATACTATACTGTTTTGATAGTTTGTTTCTATTCATTGCAATTGTCATGTGAAAAGTCGGTTGTAATCAAGCTATAAATAGTTGTGCTATCAAGTGCACTTTAATAACATTTTCATGCTTTTAGAGATGTGCTCAATCCATTTCTTTCTCTTTTTCCTTCATTAATGGAGTTTACTCAATAATCTTCATGAAATCAAAGTTCTCGGTCGTGAATCTACTTTTTAGTAATCAAAAGTTTTTCTTCTTGGATCTTTCTCAAGAAAACCATGTTCACTTTTATGAATATCTTCTACTATTGTTAACCATGGAAAATGTCAAATCCATTTCAAAAAAAAATCTAAATCAGATAGTCAATGTGAATCAAATAAAGCTTAGAATATAACTATCTCGCACGAAATTGTAAATTCTTTTAATATTTGACGAACATCGTGTTAAGGATTTGATTGATGGAACTTGAGTACGTCCAAATCGGTTTACCACAAATCACCAAAATCTTGTGAATCCTGAATACCCCAACCGAGATGATAAAGATTCAACTATAATTTTGTGGATTAATATCTTGTGCACTACATCTCATTTGTCGGATATTGAAGCTCCGTTTTCACAAGTTTCTTTTACTTATGTTATTCAATTCGGACAAAACTTCAATCGATCAAACTAGTAAATCTTTATCTTGCTTCCTACTTAAATAAAATTAAGCAAGTAATTTATTACCATCGGATCATTATTGAAATGATATAAAACAAACTCTTACAATGCACTTGACAATATAACTATTTATAGCTTCGTTACAACTGAAGTTCCACAAAACCAAACAATCAAGATAGTACACATGTAGGTTGTGGGACTATAAAAAACAGAGAACATCTTACTACTCATGTTTTCACAAGTTTCTTTTACTTATGTTATTCAATTCAGACAAAACTTCAATCGATCAAACTAGTAAATCTTTTTCTTGCTTCCTACTTAAATAAAATTAAGCAAGTAATTTATTACCATCGGATCATTATTGAAATGATATAAAACAAACTCTTACAATGCACTTGACAATATAACTATTTATAGCTTCGTTACAACTGAAGTTCCACAAAACCAAACAATCAAGATAGTACACATGTAGGTTGTGGGACTATAAAAAACAGAGAACATCTCACTACTCATGTTTTCACAAGTTTCTTTTACTTATGTTATTCAATTCAGACAAAACTTCAATCGATCAAACTAGTAAATCTTTTTCTTGCTTCCTACTTAAATAAAATTAAGCAAGTAATTTATTACCATCGGATCATTATTGAAATGATATAAAACAAACTCTTACAATGCACTTGACAATATAACTATTTATAGCTTCGTTACAACTGAAGTTCCACTAAACCAAACAATCAAGATAGTACACATGTAGGTTGTGGGACTATAAAAAACAGAGAACATCTCACTACTCATGTGTATACAAGTGGGAGTAAAGTGTAAAAATGAGCAGGACTATTGCCCCATTTAAGTTGAACTGGGATGCAAAGAAGACTTTCACCTTGTCCTTTAAGAACCGAAACCTTGGACCATATATAGCGGGACTTAGTAAAATGTCAGCTAACTAATCCAAAGTGAAGATAGATAAAACTTGAATTGACTTGCCTCGCCAATTCATGTATGAAATAAAAGTCAATAGCCAATATGTTTCATCCTGCTGTGAAACACAAGATATGAGGCCAAACATAAAGAAATAATGTTCTCAAAAGAAATAAATAAAGTTACCGATAAAAAGATATAATAATCATTAAAAATATGGCAAGTTCAAATAATCTTAGCCGCAAATTAAACAAGCAATCTGTATTCAACTTCCGCTGATGATCTAATAATAATAGGTTGCTTTTTAACTCACCAAGAGATTAGGTTTGATCTAAAAAAAATGCAATATCAACTGGTAGATCTCTTGTCATTGATAGAGCCTGCCCAACATGCATTACTAAAGATTTGAAGAGTAGTCAGACCCTTTTAAAGATATATGTTATGATCATATATGTTAGCGTAGGTTAAATCAAATCTGGAGCACGAAATAGAAAAAAAAAAAAAAAACTTAAAAATGGTTTTGTACAAACCATTTAGTCATTGAAATCAACGATGAAATAATCCATTATTGGAGATCAACAAGTGAATATGTTACACTGAATCATTTAGTGCTCATATGCTAACTTATTATGCGAACTTTTCTTGAATCCAATTCAAATCACTAAAAATGCTACATTCAAGCTAATGCGGATGGCGATTAAAGTACGGGTTATGGGAAGTTTCATTTCGAGACTAACTCCTTCGTTTCGAAGGAGTGATCCCACTATGAAAAAGTTAATAAAAGCACACTACATGGAGTACACCGCACCAATTCATCAAAACAAAATCAAATTTTTGTAAGAGAAAAAACTGGACGGAAACTTAATGTTTAAAAGTTATTAAAAAACCTAAATTTGGTTATGATAGCTGATAATATGTCGTTAAAGTTTCATTTTTTTTTCATTTTTTTTTCTTTTTGTTTCATATGATGTATAATATGTCGTGTCAGAGCCAGTCCTGAGGGGGTGCAATATGTGCGCCCCATAGTTCCCGGCTCTGTTTAGGCCCTTTTTTATTGGCAGTAGGGCCTTCTGTGTAGCTCTTTCCAGCAGGCGTAAATGCGTAATGAAGCCCATCGAAGGCCTTTTCCTCTTGTTTTAAGTAGGGGTGAGCAAAAACATCCAAATTCGTGGATTTTACTCAATCCGATTCGCATTTTGGCGAGTGGACACCCAATCCATTAAGAGGCAGATTGGACACGAGTGAATTTTTAAAACCGATCATTTCCACGGGTTGGACGCGGGTGAAACATCACCCATCTGTTGGACACCCGACCCTAGGGATAATGTTAATATTATACATATATGCGGGTTATTACACAAAATTGGTAGATAATATATATAGTTTCCTATTGAGATACATTGAAATATTCCAAAAGTATCAATTTTGGATTGATCGGAGGCCCTCATGTCAATAAAAATTATAAGTTTGGTTGTTGGAAAGACATTATGTCACTCTTGTTATGGTAATTACTTATATTTGAGTAAACTAAATTTTAAAACTAAATTATATTAATCATCTTTGACATTTACTTTTTTCGTTTATATCTTTTTTGAATCAGCAAATCCATCCACATCCAATCCGCTCATCCGCGGGTGTCAAATCCGACGAGTAATGGTCTGGACGTCGGTGAAAATTTCAAATCCGCCATTTAGACGGATTAAACGCGGGTGATACCAAATCCGTATCTACCTATCCGTTGCTCACCCATAGTATTTTTTATTTTATTTTTGCTGCGAAAAAATGATAATTTTATTAGCTCAGATAATCCAACAGAAGTTGACCCTCTATAACATTAGGAGGGCTATCCAGCGAAATCCTACTAACTCCAAATTTCCTACTAAACTTAGCAAGTTTTTCATCTACTTTATTACATACTCTAGGAATGGACTTACATTCCCAATATTGAACTGACGTTAAGAAAAATGGTTTCATTATCCCATGTTATGACTGGAGAGTTGTTGTTTATGTAATCAGCAATACTCTTCAGGCAAGTTTCAAGTATTACATGTGTAATCTGCATCTCCTCACTCCAGTTGGCAGCATCAAGGAATGCCAAACATTCTGCTTGCTTTGCATCTCTTATTCCTGCATAGCATTTTGTTGTGCAGCCCCACAATGTACCTGCAAAATCACGCAGAATAGGGAAACTAGGAATTACTAGTTAATCCAATCTAGAGGACCCGTTTATTGTGTAGTCTACCCATCTAACTAGTTTTACTCGTTGGTCCAAACACTGACTTTTTAATCGCTGGTCCAACACACGTGCGGGACCTTATGCAGCCTTTTTTTAAATGTCAAAAATCACCCTCTGGATATAATACCGATGGAGATATTTTTATGCTTCAGTTTTACACTTCTTGATCTCTTCTCCATTGATGGAGATTATTGTTGGGGTTTCCAGATCTACTAAGTTGGGTTTGATTTCCTAATTCATCAAGTCTGAGTTTTTGTTCTTGATTTCATGTTTTTTATGAGTTTTGATTGAATTGGATTTTTTTTTTTTTTTTTTTTTTTTTGATTCATAGATTCATGCCTTATTTTAATTGAATTGGATCTGCTTGAAACCACTTGTTTTGATTGAATTCAATTATGAAATTGACAATAAGGTTCTTCAATTTAAGCTTCTTGAAGATGTGAAAAAATTGAGACGTCGAACTGATGATTTTCTGGAAGAGGAATTGAATAGGTTATTGAAGAGAATGAAATCAGATGATTTTGTTTTCAGCTTTAGCATCGTTTTCAATTGGTATCCAATGATAATGAAATAGATCAGATAAACATCAGCATTTTCCTATCAGTGAATTCACCAAATCTTGGTCTTATATGTATCTAAGCATTTTCTATCTAAGCATTTTCTTCAATAAGGGAAAACCGTAGAAATGTCAGTCAAAATTAGAAAAACTATAGGATAAACAAGAACTCATAAATTAATATTTGATGATACCCTTGTAACGTTCAATTTGATTCTGGAAGCCTTCAGGCTGTTTGGTGGTGACACTGGAAGAAAAACCCTCTTAAGTAGAGAAGTTTAATTTGGTTTTGAAGCATGTTGTAGACGTTGGTTTCATTTTCTACTTTGGATTGTTAGTTGAACATATTTTGATTTGTTTTCTGTTAACCAGTAGAAGTGATATTAATTTAGTAGGTCATCATTGATGTTTGTGTATATATTAGTCTCATTCTTCTTTTTTCTTAGCTTAAACATATTCAGTTAGTTGCTCCGGTGTTGAGAATAGAACGGAACTTGATCCGAACCTAGTTCCCCTTTTTGCTAAAAGTAACAAGTGTTGACTGTTTTTAATTTTTTTAAAGTGATTGTTGATTTCGCAGTACATATTTGCCGGCACATATCAATATGTATTGTGTTTTCAGTTCTTGTTATCTTAAGTACATGTGTATATGCACTGTTTTTTCTCTCGGTATATATCAATACGTACTGAAAACAATTGAATGTGTTTTCACTCGGTACATATCAATACGTACTATTTTTTTTCTCTTGGTACATATCAATATGTACTGTGTTTTTAGTTCTTGTTATCTTCATTATATGTGTATATGTAAGTACTGTCCACCGTACGTCGGTTATTTGAACCCTTTGTTTACATTTAACGAGTTAGTACTATGTTTACAAGAGATATTCAGATGGAATCATAGTTGGTATGCATAATATGTACTAAGTTTTTACTCGGGACATATCAATATGTAATGACAGTTTTTAGTTCTTGAATGATCAAAAACTGCAATAGGGATTGAACCATCATGATTCGTCCATCATGTATGTAGTGGTTTAAGATTTTTCATTAAGCTTTTGCATTTTATATTACATGTGTTGATGCAAATAAGGAGCGAGAAGAATACCTTACACTTGTTCTTAAGACAATTCAGTTTCTTAGTGAATTACTCGAATATATGGAGCTTCCTGTCAGATCTCTTAAAGAAACGGATGCACTCAGTGGTGCAAGCTTGCTGGACTACTTGCAGTCATAATATTTTTCCATTAGGAATAATTGAAAGTCATAATAAAGTATTGAGCGAAGTTTTGTAAGGGGAATAAAGTTTGTAAATGATCTCATGGGGATTATGGTATTGTAACATATATTATATATATGTATATTCTCAATATATTTTTGTAGTTACATGATTTTGTTTGAGAAGTATGCAATAAAGTCGTGAGTACATAAAATCATAATCCATTGAATATGGTGCACTGGAAACAAAACAAAATGGTTTATGCTTGTTTTCCAAATATCGCTAATTATTTCGCTAATTGACAGTGAAACATTAAAAAAAAAAATTGGAAGCTATATTTTATCTTCGTCACATTTTCCAGTAAGCCATTATTGGCCCCAAAATTACATACATAGCATAAAAAAGACAACAAAAACGAAGATTCAAAAGCTTAATTGATGTATTCATAGGTTCCCCCCTATAATATCCATAATCAGTACTTGGCGTCAGTTTTGTTTTTCAACTAGAAGAAAACATATTTGCATTTACGGTTGATCTTTACTTCATAAATGTCGATAGCTTTCACACTACCGGCTAGTGATGACGACGAATCAGATTTGACGTCCTTAGTAACTGATAGGGTGTAGAATACATCCTATTTACTATCTATTGTTTATGCTTTCTTTGCTATTTTTCTTGTAAATTATGTATTTTACGCTTGTTTTGAGTTTTATAGCTACTTTGGAGTCACACGGAGGAAAAGAGGAAGAAATTACTCTATATGAGCCAAAAGGGCAAAATTGTCATTCCAGGGGCGAACACTATCTGGAGCCCAGTCAAGGTTAAGGGGTTGTAAATTGGTTATCCCTTATCAAGTGTTACCGGGTGTCATTATCCAAATATATCTAACCCTAAATCGAGAAGAAATTTCTCTTTCTCAATCAGTTTCATTTACTCGTTTTTTTCCTACACCTGAAAGTGAGAAAAACACAGCCATGGCTGCTGCTGTTAAAAATCGAGAAAATTGATTAGGGTTCGTGCAATTGAAGAGAGGGGTTCTGGTGTTGATTGAAGAACTGAGAAGGAAATCGAGATGAAGAAAGAAATTTGCATTGCGGTCGAGAGAGAGAAACAGATCGAGAAATTGTGGCGAGAAGATGTTAATCGAGCAAGTCATAGTTTTGGTCACCGCAACCGAAATTCGAGATGGGTCTGTGAAGAACGAGCTGCTGTTAGTGTTGATCTCAGAGATGGAGTCTGGGTTTGATTCAAGGATTTGGTAAGCTGAGAAATGAATAGGGTTCGATTGATGAAAGGTGCAGATGGTGGTGGTTTCTTCTGTCGTCAATCGATGAACGAACAGGGAGAATTGATGAAGCTGAAACTGAGATGGGGTTTATGTTGATTTCTGTTGAATCGAGAAAGAAGAACAGCTACTGCTGCTGTCATGGCAGAGATCGAGACGCAGAGAAATGGAAGAACAGACCAAGACGAAGAACAGATGGGTTGTAGCTGTTGAGTTCAAAGGAATTGGGGGTTTTTACTTTCGGTTCTGGAATAATGAAAGAATGGGTCAGTCTGATTCGATTGTTGTTGAAGGCTGTAGCTGAGAAGAACTCAGAGATGAAGAGAGGGTATGTCAGTGCTCTATCTAAGCTGTGGATGGTGGTTAAAGTTTGTTGATGATTAGCAATTGGCTCAGAAGGTGATTGCTAAGCAGGGAAGAGTGATGCTGTTAATGAAATGGGTATGGTGGCGATTTGAAGACAACAGATGTATGCCTAGGAATTGTGCTGCTGTTGGAAATTGATGGGATTCTGGTAAGAAGAGCAGATGGGTTCGCGCTTGATTGGAGTTCAGCATTATTTGAGAGATGACCAGAACGATGGTGGTTGGCTGCAGCGGACTGACAAGATGGAGAGGGTATTGAAGAGAAATTGCAGATATAGTGTTGAGTCTGTTGGTGGAATAAGAAGGCAACATTGGAATGGTGTTACAGGTCTGAGAAAAAGGAGCAGAGTGGAGATGATGATGGTTGTGGTAGCAGGGAATTAAGATGGAGGATCTGAAGCCGTTACAAGTAAATGCAGCTGAAGCTTTGTTGCAAGAATGGAAGAATTAGATGTATGCTAGGATTTGAACAGGGATGGAGCTAAAGAGAGGCCTGACTTTGGCCGGGAAAACACCAGAAAATAGCCAAGACTCGGCCGGTTTTCTGCACCGGCGAGTCAACTCGGCGATGTCTGATCCAGCCGATCCAGCTCGGCCGATTGAGACAAGTCAGCCACCTAGGGAGCTGACTCAGTGTCTAACTTCCCTCCTTTTGACCCAGTTGACTGACGGTTTGACCCTTTTGACCGTTAGTCTTAACGGAGGACTGACGGAATATTTCGTCGGATATACCATTGACGGCAACAGAACTCAGGCGACCGGCGGCGACTATTCCGGTCGGATTCCGGCCATAATACCAGTTTTCCGGCGACCAAAACTTCCAGAATTTTCTGTGGACTTCTCTCATGGGTGTGAAGACTTGGACTAGGAATCGGATGGAGAATTGGGCTCAAATTTGGAAAGAGAAGATGGAAGAAGAGAAAGACTTGAATTTGGAAATTGAATTGCTAAAGGAAAAGGGTTCTATTCCTTGGAAGATTTGGAGAATATTGAAGCCTATAAATAGAGAATTTTTCTACATATCTTCTTACACACCTCTCTACACGCACAACACTTGTGTTTTTGCTTTCAATTCTTCTTCTTAATTATTTGTGTGAACTTGAAAATTCTCCTTTTAATTATTTTGTGTGAATTTCAAAAACATGAGTAGCTAATTTTATTATTGATTGAGGATGAATTCCTAGTTCTTAATACATGATTTGAGTTTTGTTTCAATTCTATCTTGAAGTTTTTCACATGATTATCGTTTGTTTTTACTAATAGGAATGTTTATTCATTCATGATTGATTGATAGATTGTTTAGAGTGCACGCTAAATTGATTTGTTAATTTGATCTAAATCTAGTATAAGTTAGGGAATAAGTAATCGTTCTCGACACTTTACACAAGTAGAAAACACGAGACCTTGCGGAGGGATTCCGTGGAGCGATTGTGTGTAAAAACAACGCTAGAAAGTGGACCAAGCGAACCGAGTTTAACTACTAGTACTAAACCTAAATTCATAGATCTTAATGCATTCGGGGGAATTACATCTTGTAAGCGAACCTCAAGGTGGTTCTTTTGAATAGAATCTGATAACTAAGCGGACTTGTTACTCAGTGAAATAAGGGATTTTGGGGCTAGCTAAGCGGACCTGCTATCCTACGGTTGGTGATAATCTGTGACTAATAACAAGTAGAAAAGAACATAACTTTAATCATTGTTTTGCAACGAAGAATGATTCCTTGATCTTGTCTCTCTTATTGCTTTCAACTTTATCTTTTAATTGCTTTGTTTATTTTCTTTTGCTTTTTACACCCCCCTTTCGTGACAATTTTTACAACTAGAATCTCTTGCTCCTCGTGGGAACGAACTTGACTTCCATTATATTATTTTTAATTGAGTGGAAATATTAATTAATTTGATTGCACCTACGACACGAATCAAATTTTGGCGCCGTTGCCGGGGAGCAACGGACGATTTTAGTTGTTTTTATTTTTGCTTTATTCTTGCTTTGTTAGATTCTATACCGTATCTAACTTAGTTTTTGAGAATCTTATTTCAGGTATCGGTTTTCCATGTATGGTGGACAAGAGCAAGCATATTACAACAATCAATAGTGTTTTCAACCTCAACATTATGGCAATTTTCAACCATCCTTAGGATACAATCAAAACCAATCTTTTGGCTATGATCAAATTCCTACAGAACCTTATGGATATTCTCATACATATCAACAACCTTATGACGGGTATGTAAGTGGACAATCACAAGGATGGGAGGATAGTTTTGTTTATCATCAGAAATTCTCTAGTTTTGCAGATAAGATGTCTGCCATGATTGGGGATCTTCAACAAAAGTTGCAAGAATCACTACAAGACCAGCAACCCTATGTTTGGGAGGAACCTCGTCGAGACGGCATTGCTAAAGAACGAAGAGACATGGATCAATACAAGGAGGATAGGGATAAAGAAGAATTTTGCTATCAAAGCAATAACTATTCTAATGTGCCTATGGTGTGTAGTGAATATTTGATCGATGATTATGTTGGAAAAGGCCAACCTTTGGAGACTTTTGAAGACGCTAGTGTAGCTTACTCAAGCCTTGATCTTAATAATGATCAAGCACCTATTCAAAAGGTAGAGCTTGAAGATGATGCATTTAGTGCTTGGAAAAAATTCCTTAGGGAAAGATATGAGTCCGCGGAAGTGTATGAGCGTTGCAACAATGAGGAAGTTATTCCAACTCCGGAACATAATAACGATCCTTCGCCTATTCAAAAGGATGGGATTGGGTGTGACTTACCTATTGTTATAAACGGTGTAACACCCGCACAAGAAGATCTTGAAATTTATACCGACGAGAATCACTTTAGTGAATGGCCCGATTCCGATGATGAAAATGTTGAAGAGATGATGCTGGAGGATGAAACCAAATTGATTGATTTTGTGGAAGACCCAATTGAACTTTCCAATGATTATAATGATGCCAAAACTTTGGTTAAGGTAGAAAATAACGACGATTGGTTGCAAGATTCGATAGAGGACCACGATATACAAGAGGTAAGTAATTCACATGAATTCTCTAAGGATGAAGAGGATTCTATAATACAAGAGATTGTGCAAGGTTTGTCTAACCCTTTGCATATTGATTCTTCTCCTTTACCTCTTATTGGTTTGAATGTATGTGCTTCGAAAGTATTTTTGGATGATTTTGTTTCTAAATATCCACCATTGGAAACACTTGATGCTAACACTATGCAGGTTTGCCAAGAAGAATACATGGAAGTTCCCAAATTCTATGTTCTTTATACACTTCCGAGTGTGGACGAGAATAAGTGTGGGGGAAATTTCTATCGAGCGATAACATCATTATTATTTTCTTGTGCTAACATTTGTATGGAGTTATTGTTTGCAAAACAGGTATTATGGGTGGATCCCCAAATTTTCCGATTGTTAGTATATGGGGAGTGAATCTTACAAGAGCCAAGTCGGGCCGTCGACTTTAAAACAAGCGCTTAATGGGAGGCAACCCATAGGTTTTGTATTTCTTATTTTTTTGCTTTTTGTTATTTATTTTTCTTGTTCCATATCATGTTAAAATTTCCCACCTTGACTTTACTAGGAGGATTCAATTACATTGAGGACAATGTAAGGTTTAAGTGTGGGGGAGTGGTTAAGCATGTATTTTAAAAAAAAATTATTACAAAAAAATTAAAAAAAAAATTAAAAAAAAAAAAAAAGTTTTACATAAAAACTCCAACTTTTAAAGATTTTAGAGTCACTAGCATACTTCTAGGTATGTTTACATAGAGATTTTGACCGACATAATTGAACTTGGAAATGTTAGAGAACTACATTCGGATTTCTTGCTTGTTAGAGTGTTAAATAATGGATTTAATCATGCCGGTGATGCGAATTTGGTGCAGGGAGAAATGCATTATTAGAGTTGCTGATCAATCATTAGTGGAGACTACCCGTATTCATATCATGTGAGGCACCGACCAGAAATTTTTTTCCATATACTAAAGAGCTTCTATTGAGTGTGTGTCACCGTACGTTAATTCCGGGTAGAATGGTGAGCTACCCAACCTCCCACCAATAGAAGCACTACTCTTTGATCTCTTGAGTGCTAATTTTGTCAATCATGAGGGTGACGTCTATAGATGAAAGCTTCCTTCTTGTAGTTCGATTTGCAGTTAGCACCATTCTCTCTCGCGACAACAACGGGTCCATAGAAACACCATCATCATCAACAAGGAGCGACATCAAAATCTACAAGGAAAGTTGAAAAAGTTCACGGTTTACGAGCAACGGAACGAGAAAAAGAGCAAATTTCATATTCAAGTAAAGCAACATACAAAGAGCGGATTTTACATATATGTTGAAGACTTACAATACAATGAGGTAATTTTATATCCAAGTATGAAGACTTATTCACAAGAGCGAAGAAAATTAAAAGGTGAAAATTATTGAAGTTTATGATTTTGAGGCGATACAAGTTGTGAAGAATCAAGCGGTAAAATACTTCTTCCACGGCCATGGTTTATTTTGTATTTAATTTCTCTTGTTTTGTTTAAAAAAAAAAAAAAAAAAAAAAAAAAAAAACAAACAAACAAACAAACAAACAAGAGAAATATTTGTTTTGTTAATAAGCCGTGGGGAAGGAAAATATATAAGGAAGTTTCAAGCGACAAGGATTCAAGGTAAAGGTTACAAATTGTTATGGATTTATGAAATTCGAGAGTTTTTCACCAATAGTTGAAACCGAAGACGAAGACTAAGAAGATCAAGACGAGGAGCGGAAGACGTTTCTATTGGATGCCGTGAGAGTGGTGTTATCATAATTGGCGATCGGATGTGAAGGTGAGTAAGTAATCTCATCTTCGATAATAGTGGTTGATTTCCTTTCTTAGAGATCGTCAGAAAAATGGTTTTTCAAAAAGATGTGGGTTTTTAAAAATATATCGGAAGTTGTCCTTCCCACCATTCAACGTGTTGCAGGAATTCTCTCTTCATTCCTACCTGCACACATGTGAGACCCATAAAAAAGCCGTCTTTTTGAGTGCAATTATCATAAAATCCTTTTTGGTGAGGCAGAAGTCGAGGCGAAATGCTTATTGATCGTTTCTCAAACACGCGTTCTCTCATTATGGTGTGGTTATTTCTCACTCAACATTTAAGAATGAGAATATGTTCTTTAGTATTTCTAACTTCTTATTACTAGAATGCAGAAACTCTATGTCCTCATAGCTTTTTGGATGCTTGTGACGCTGAACGCTTTGAAGTTGTGAGTTTTTAGTTTGATTTGCTCGAGGACTAGCAAAGTCTAAGTGTGGGGAATTTGATAGGGTGTAGAATGCATCCTATTTACTATCTATTGTTTATGCTTTCTTTGCTATTTTTCTTGTAAATTATGTATTTTACGCTTGTTTTGAGTTTTATAGCTACTTTGGAGTCACACGGAGGAAAAGAGGAAGAAATTACTCTATATGAGCCAAAAGGGCAAAATTGTCATTCCAGGGGCGAACACTATCTGGAGCCCAGTCAAGGTTAAGGGGTTGTAAATTGGTTATCCCTTATCAAGTGTTACCGGGTGTCATTATCCAAATATATCTAACCCTAAATCGAGAAGAAATTTCTCTTTCTCAATCGGTTTTCATTTACTCGTTTTTTTCCTACACCGAAAGTGAGAAAACACGGCCCATGGTCTTCTTTGTTAAAAATCGAGAAAATTGATTAGGTTCGTGCAATTGAAGAGAGGGGTTCTGGTGTTGATTGAAGAACGAGAAGGAAATCGAGATGAAGAAAGGGGTCATTGCGAGTCAGAGAGAGAAAACAGATCGAGAAATTGTGAGAAGATGTTAATCGAGCAAGTCATAGTTTTGGTCTTTGCAACTGAAATTGGAGATGGGTCCGTGAAGAACGAGTCTCTTGTTAGTGTTGATCTCGAGATGGAGTCTGGGTTTGATTCAAGGATTTGGTAAGCTGAGAAATGAATAGGGTTCGATTGATGAAAGGTGCGAGATGGTGGTGGTTTCTTCGTCGTCAATCGATGAACGAGCAAAGTGAGAATTGATGAAGCTGAAACTGAGATGGGGTTTGTGTTGATTTCTGTTGAATCGAGAAAGAAGAACAGTTACTGCTGCTGTCATGGCAGAGATTGAGACGCAGAGAAATGGAAGAACAGACCAAGATGAAGAACAGAGGGGTTGTAGCTGTTGAGTTCAAAGGAATTGGGGGTTTTTACTTTTCGATTTCCGGAATAATGAAAGAATGGGTCGATCGATTCGATTGTTGTTGAAGGTCAGAGCCGAGAAGAACTCGAGAGATGAAGAGAGGGTATGTCAGTGCTCTATCTAAGCTGTGGATGGTGGTTAAAGTTTGTTGATGATTAGCAATTGGCTCAGAAGGTGATTGCTAAGCAGGGAAGAGTGATGCTGTTAATGAAATGGGTATGGTGGCGATTTGAAGACAACGGATGTATGCTTAGGAATTGTCTTTCTTTGTTGGAAATTGATGGGATTCGGTAAGAAGAGCGAGATGGGTTCGCGCTTGATTGGAGTTCAAAGATCATTTGAGAGATGACCCGAACGATGGTGGTTGGTCTGCAATGGACGACAAGATGGAGAGGGTATTGAAGAGAAATTGCAGATACGAGTGTTGAGTCTCGTTGGTGGAATAAGAAGGAAACATTGGAATGGTGTTACAGGTCTGAGAAAAAGGAGCAGAGTGGAGCTGGTGATGGTTGTGGTAGCAGGCAATTAAGATGGAGGATCTGAAGCTGTTACAAGTAAATGCAGCTGAAGCTTTGTTGCAAGAATGGAAGAATTAGATGTATGCTAGGATTTGAACAGGGATGGAGCTAAAGAGAGGCCTGACTTTGGCCGGGAAAACACCAGAAAACAGCCAAGACTCGGCCGGTTTTCTGCACCGGCGAGTCAACTCGGCGATGTCCGATCCAGCCGATCCAGCTCAGCCGATTGAGACAAGTCAGCCACCTAGGGAGCTGACTCATAGCTGACTCAGTGTCTAACTTCCCTCCTTTTGACCCAGTTGACTGACGGTTTGACCCTTTTGACCGTTAGTCTTAACGAAGGACTGACGGAATATTCCGTCGGATATACCATTGACGGCAACAGAACTCAGGCGACCGGCGGCGACTATTCCGGCCGGATTCCGGCCATAATACCAGTTTTCCGGCGACCAAAAATTCCAGAATTTTCTGTGGACTTCTCTCATGGGTGTGAAGACTTGGACTAGGAATCGGATGGAGAATTGGGCTCAAATTTGGAAAGAGAAGATGGAAGAAGAGAAATAGTTGAATTTGGAAATTGAATTGCTAAAGGAAAAGGGTTCTATTCCTTGGAAGATTTGGAGAATATTGAAGCCTATAAATAGAGAATTTTTCTACATATCTTCTTACACACCTCTCTACACACACAACACTTGTGTTTTTGCTTTCAATTCTTCTTCTTAATTATTTGTGTGAACTTGAAAATTCTCCTTTTAATTATTTTGTGTGAATTTCAAAAACATGAGTAGCTAATTTTATTATTGATTGAGGATGAATTCCTAGTTCTTAATACATGATTTGAGTTTTGTTTCAATTCTATCTTGAAGTTTTTCACATGATTATCGTTTGTTTTTACTAATAGGAATGTTTATTCATTCATGATTGATTGATAGATTGTTTAGAGTGCACGCTAAATTGATTTGTTAATTTGATCTAAATCTAGTATAAGTTAGGGAATAAGTAATCGTTCTCGACACTTTACACAAGTAGAAAACACGAGACCTTGCGGAGGGATTCCGTGGAGCGATTGTGTGTAAAAACAACGCTAGAAAGTGGACCAAGCGAACCGAGTTTAACTACTAGTACTAAACCTAAATTCATAGATCTTAATGCATTCGGGGAATTACATCTTGTAAGCGAACCTCAAGGTGGTTCTTTTGAATAGAATCTGATAACTAAGCGGACTTGTTACTCAGTGAAATAAGGGATTTTGGGGCTAGCTAAGCGGACCTGCTATCCTACGGTTGGTGATAATTTGTGACTAATAACAAGTAGAAAAGAACATAACTTTAATCATTGTTTTGCAACGAAGAATGATTCCTTGATCTTGTCTCTCTTATTGCTTTCAACTTTATCTTTTAATTGCTTTGTTTATTTTCTTTTGCTTTTTACACCCCCTTTCGTGACAATTTTTACAACTAGAATCTCTTGCTCCTCGTGGGAACGAACTTGACTTCCATTATATTATTTTTAATTGAGTGGAAATATTAATTAATTTGATTGCACCTACGACACGCATCAGTAACTACAAGTGCCTATTTCACCCCCTTAGTAACTACAAAGAGACAAGGTTATTATCAGTACAACATAATATGTATTGTTTATTCATACAGTCAAAAACATAAACAATACAACACAATTTACTAAAATATTCTTGTTCTCCAAGATTGCAGTTTGAATCATCTTTTCTTGTCATCTTGGAACCTTTTTTTATAAAACCAAATTGTCGTATAAAGAAACAATATTGCGTCATCCACCACTTGCCATCAGTGACTCGTATGTATAGTTTCCTAAGTATAACCGCCGTTTCACGTTACTACTACCTACACAGTGAACAAGTTTATTATCAGTTCAGTAAAATATGTGTCGTCAATTTATTTTGTTGAAAAGAAGACAACATATCCACTGATGACTAGATAACTAGTTATGAAGTACAGGGAGATATTCACTGCTTTCACCCAGTACATATCGATATCCACTGCTTTCACCTAGTACATATTGATATCTAGTGTGGGGTCATAATAATGGTACATATGTGTTCAAATTAGGAGTTTATATAGTACATATTGATAGACACTGCATTAACGAATTGATAAGTACATATCACATGATCATATTTAAGCATTAACTACAGTACATATTGATACGCACTACATCAACAAATTTCTTTTTCCATAAGTACATATCGATATGTACTGCAGGATCATATTCAAGCATAAACTAACGGTTCATACAGTACATAATGATATGCGTTGCATCAAAGATTCACTTTTCCCCTAAGTACATATCAATATGTATTGTAGGATTATACTAAAGCATAAACTAGGAATAGGGGTTTATGTTAGAGCACTGCTCGGTCGAACTCGCATGCGTTGCTATCTCAAGCATGTTTGTCAATGTTAATGATCAAAACTATAAGTCTTGATTTCTAGTCTACTATAGCTAAGTCTTGGACTAGGATAGAAAGTGTAGTTGAGCTCAAGAACTCCATG
This sequence comes from Papaver armeniacum, assembly GCA_023531295.1. Classification (NCBI taxonomy): domain Eukaryota; kingdom Viridiplantae; phylum Streptophyta; class Magnoliopsida; order Ranunculales; family Papaveraceae; genus Papaver; species Papaver armeniacum. The sequence continues at coordinate 173,729 of JAJJWW010005264.1, forward strand.
GCGATCATCATACAAGACGAAGAACTACTCAAGGAACTGGTGGAACTTCATCGACTAAAAGGTATGTGGACACTTGAACTTATCTATCACTCAAAAGTCTATCTACTTTATCTCCTATCTTGAGACAAAAGTCGTTTTGCTATATAGACTTTGATTATACACATTTTCTATTTCGAGCCGAGTTTATCTCGCTTATTTATTTCTCGAAATATGTGTTGGTAAGCTTTCACTTTGGCCAAGTTCATCTTTACCTAGTGACGAAATTCATGTTATGATTCAATTACTTGAAAATGGCTTTGACGAAAAATAGTTTGTTAATATCAACTATATAACGTCCTCAAAGAATGTTTCAATGATTGAAATGAGAGTTTAGATTATATAACCATTGTTGGATATAAGCATTGTGTGGCAACACATACATGTATAAGTCCTTATTCATTGAACCAAAGTCTGTGTACTTTGCTGCTCACGAAACCGGAACAGAGTCCGCGAACCTAGTCCGCGTACTGTCGGAGGTTCTCTTCCCGAGAAAATCTGTTGGAGTTTGTGAATCATTTACAAACTCATTCCGGGTACTTAAGTCCGCATACCTAGTCCGCGTACTTAGGTTGATTATATTCTAAAAACGATTATTCTGAACTTATACTTATATTAACTAAGGAATGCAAGTTTTCAAACCGTGGCTATAAAGTTCATGAATCGATTCGAGTGAATCAAATCATTTTTGCTTCGATTGTGTCTTGTATACTTCTATAAGATCTAAGCAATTGAAAAACTCTCTAACTAGTTGTTGATGGAGGATTTTCAACAAAGGTCAAATCCGTAAAATCATGATACTGCATGTTTCTGATACGGCTTCAGGCATTGACGATTCATATTTTACGAAGCCATGATGAATATGTCTTTCGAAAAGCCTCAACTAGATGAGCGTTCGATCCCTGACATTTCATGGTGACCTCTATGTAGAATAATATAATTGGGAGGTCCTCCTACATAATTGTTTGTTGAGAGGGCTTAACGCCTTCAGGACGTCGGTGATACTCACTGTTCCCTGACTACAGGTGAGTGACCCACCTCTGCATAGAAAAATGATTGGGTGGTTCTCCGTCAGATTGAGAGCAACAACGCCTTCAGGACAGTGATACTCACTGATCCTGACTATGTAGAGCGACGTGTATAGACTCGGGTGTTCTCCATAGTGTTTGAGAGCACCCTCAGGATTAGCCGTCTCCTGACTATGCACATAGATTAATTCTGTCGTGACATTCACCACTGAATTCCCAGAATAATCTATTATTGCTTCTATTCCATGGTCGAATCCACGGCCTGATCCCATGGAATGGCAATAACAATTGCTCCTATTCCATGGTCGAATCCACGGCCTGATTCCATGGAATGGCAATAACAATGCTCACGATTCCATGATCGAATCTACGACTTGATCTCATGGAATGGCAACAACAATTTATCTCGTTACTCCGATTTCATGATCGAATTCACTTGCTAATCTCATGAAATGGCAATAGGTAATTTTATTACTCTGATTCTATGGTCGAATCCACGATCCCATGGAATGGTAATGCCTATTTTATTATTCGAGTTCATGGTCGAATCCGCAGCTGATCCTATGAATTGATAATACTACTTATTTTATTGTCTCGTTTCATGAATTATGTTACACTGAATTTCATGAATTAGCAATAAATACTCAAAAACCGGGCATCTGGACCATCCCTGAGTAAGCCCCACGAAAAATGGTGTAAGTGTACTCGACAATGATGCACGACTGAGCACCCGGATACACGAACGAGCATCCAAAAACATGAATAGATGAGGAATCCTACGCAAAACAAGAGAAAACAACAAATAATAATCAGGAGCGCCCAGGGGTCGGGCCCACCGGCCGACCGGCCATGCCCTAGCTGTGGCCGGTCCCATGCTTCTTTCACTATTTTACCCTATTTTGTTATTTTCATGAACTCATGAAAAACTCCTTGATTTTAGCAACTTTCCTTGTTTTGCAAAATTCATGAACTCTCCGTAACTTCATGGATTCATGAAAAAATAATAATATTATAAAATAAGGAAAAGTGTGTGGGACCGGGCAACATGGCCGACCGGCCATGCCCTAGCCGTGGCCAGTCCCACACCTTACAATCCTTAGCCTATTATAATAATCATTCCCCAATTTCATGAAACTCCTTGGTTTCAACAAAATTCATGGATTCTCCATAACTTCATGGATTCATGAAATAATATTATAAAATAGGGAAAGGTGTGCGGGACCGGGCAACATAGCCGGCCGGCCATGCCCAAGCCATGGTCGGTCCCACCCCTCACAATCCCTAGCTTTTTATAATTATTATTTCCTAAACTCATGCAACTCCTCCGTTTCAACAAAAAACCATGGATTTTCCATAGCATCACGGATTCATGAAAAAAATATATATTATAAAATAGGGAAAGGAGTGGGGACCGGGCAACATGGCCGGCCGTCCATGCCCTAGCCGTGGCCGGTCCCACACCCTGCAATCCCTAGTCTTTTATAATTATTATTTTCCTCGAATTCATGAAACTCCTTGGTTTGAGCAAAAATCATGATTTCTTCATAATTTCTCAAATTTTGCTCAAATCATGAAAATTCAAGAGCCAATATGGTCACGTGACCGGCTAGCCTCTCACGACAATTTTAAATGTTAAAATATTATTATTTAAATATTTATAAAATATTGATCAATTGAGCATACATGCTCATTCCAACAAAATCAAGAATTTCAGTCAAGATAAAACTTTTCTGAAAATTCACAATGTTTCTCGAACGCACATCAGAAAATACCGAAACTCTCAGTACGGAGACACGGACACCATGGCAACACCTACATGCCTTAATGACCGACCAGGGTTATTCCTAGGTCTTGCACAAAGCTGGTCCCACATGTTTTCATAATTCTGACCTAATTTGTTGAATTGCTTGTATTGGGCCCAAACTCTCTCCAACCAACCCGGAGATTGCTCAAACGGACAACAGCTGGTCCTGTGACCACCAAGAGCCGTCCCCATGCTCTCTTGGTCGGTCCCCTATCTTTCATACTTAGGTTTTTGCCTAATGTTGAACCCAACAGTAATTCAATAAATGATGAAACCAGCATTTAATCATCATTCTTTCACCAACTCTCCAACTGAGGACCCTGGTGTATGCTCACTCGAGCAATCGAGAATCACATGGACGTCCATGGGCTCATGTGATCGATCCCTCCTCGGCTCATGACCTATTTTCATCAATTCGTCGAATAATGAGCAATCCATCACAATTAGGGTTTTCGAACAAACGCTTAACAAATCATTATTCTGAGCAAGTTCAAACACTAAATAAATTTATATATTGATCCACGGATTAATCATATAATGTTTGGCAGTCTACCAATATTTTAATATTTTTGGGTTACGTCACCAATAAATATTTCGTCGAATTGAGCAACATTTGCTCAAATATTGATCCAGCTATAAATATTTAGTAACCTATCAGTAATTTGTAGAATAGAGAAATACTTGCTCGATTGCACGTCAAATTATTAATTTATCAGTAATTTTTTGAATTGAGCAATACTTGCTCAATTGTACTTGCTCAATTGCACGTCAAATTCTCGAATATTCAGTAATTCGTCGAATTGAGCAATACTTGCTCAGTTGCTAGAATATTGACCCAATTATCAAATATTCAGTAACTCATCAATATTCAACAACTTGTTGAATTTATAACATTTGCTCAGACAAGCAACATTAATGTTCATGAATCACTGAGCATTTGTCAAACATGCTCGATTCAACAAAACCTAGGCTAGCTCATTGCCTAATCAGTCAACTACTGACAAACTAAATACACGTATGTCATGCAGACTCCACGATTCGTGAGACATCAATCACGTCAAATTGGGGGATAACAACTAGGGTTTTGGTCTGGCGGCCTACAGCACGTGGATTCATCCACGACGAGAAATGTGTGTAAGTTGTGTCAACGGTTGAAGGAGTTACCAAAGTAGTGGGTGCACGATCAGTCAAGTGACCGGTTTTCAATCCGTCAAATATAATTTCACTTTCCCAATCAACTAGATATAAATATAGTATTCGATAAGAAAGAGTTCGTATCCACAGGGAGGCGTTTGTTGTTATAAACTTTCAATTTCTAAAGTAACCCAAGGTATGTTTGTCGTATTTAAGCAAATAAAAGTAATAAAAAGCAAAATAAGTAATTGGAATTATCAATAAGGAGAGAATATTGGTCAAGGGATGGTATCATTCACAAACATGTATTTTCATCAATGATTAGAATTGGTATTTAATCTCGTATTTATTAAAAGTCCTAGGATATCTTGATCGCAAGTATAACCCGTTAATTCCCTGTTTTCATCACAACCACATTAAAAGATGCATATGTGAATTCTTCGCCGAAAGCAACCTAAAGTGTAAAAGCACAATTAAGTTTAACTCCCTAAAAGCATTAAGATTTATGGAATAAGACTCATCAATGTAAACGAATGTGTAAAAGCACTAAACGTTTTAACAAAAGTTATGATTCACTTGTGACTAATAGGATATATCACTATAAGCACTAATCACAATTATGCTACTTAGAATCGGGGATAAACAACGTTTTCGTAATGAAAACCCTAATATAGCTCTAGAGATGAACACAAATCGGATTGATTAGGACTCAACCTAACAAGTTTTCAAATCTTATAACACTATTAATTGTGAATCACAAACAATAATTACTTGAGACAAAACTAATTCATTGAATCAAAAGCATGTTGAGAAATCAACTTTTATCCCATAACCAATAATAAGTTTAGCTACTCATAGCTATGGAGTTCATCATCATCAATATTCAATAATAAAACAAGAAAGAAGAAGAACAAAACCAAACCCTAGAAGCGTAAACAAAAGTGGCTCTCCAAAAGAATTCCAAGCAAAAAGATATATCATATGTTTTAGAAGACCTTCCCTTTTATAGCTTTCTCCAACTTCTAAAATTAGGTCTAGTCTTCAAAGTCCATTAGGTGAGAATCCACCAAGCCCACAAGGATGAGAAACCCGTGTAGAAAATACGCCCCAAAAACGGTCGCCGGAAATCGGCCGGAAAATCGCCGGAAAATAGCTCCGATGACCGGCAAAGTCCGCCCGGCCACCGGTCAACGAGTCAGAACGGCCGGGTCAACGGGTCAGCTCACTGAATCGGATCGGGTCAACTGAGTTAGTGGGCTGACTAGTCTTGGCCTGAACCATTGCAGCCTTGCACAGGCCATATGCTTATGATGCACAATGATTGTGCTTCTCTTCTCAGCCAAGATGGCTGTGCCAAATCAGAATCGCATCGTGCTTGTCATCTAACAAGACATGGTTCAACTTCAACTCCTCTCCATGCTCGGATAAATAGCCGCAACTTCAAATTGACATTTGCCATAGAAAACCCTTTATTTACCACTTCATGGCATTTCAACCACCTGCACTCTATCCACCAATGGCCTCGGATCTTGTTCCCATCAACAATGACCTTGGACCAAGCCACGGCAACTCCACTCCGCAAGGCCCGTTAAAATATTCCCATCATCAATTCGGCAAGTTGGCTCAAATCCCTGGTTTAATCACGGTGAGCTCAAGAGGTTGATCCACTCCCGACCATGAGGGTCTGTATCTCACTCCCTTTCTAACCAGCCTTCCCTTCATCTTAACCTCAGTTCCACCATCACTGGCTGCAACAACTGAATCCATTCCACAGCTCAGTTCAGCCATCCCCATAATACTCAAATCTCAGCATCAGTCCCAACAGCAGTTTTCTTTCACCACCAAACTCATATTCCCAGTACAGCAACAAAGCTCTTATTCTGAGTCATAACCTCCACTTAAACTGCAGTTTAACTGCAGCATCACATCTGCAAGCCACTGTAGCAATATTCAGCTTCCGGGTGTATCTCCCCCTTCAGTATCACTTTCTTCTGCTGCTTCATAACCCTTAGTAACCCTGCCTACTTCCACTGCATAACAAAATCACCACCAGTACCTGCTGCTCAGTTCAAGCCTTAGCACATTCAGTAGCAGCATTAAACACCACCATTGTGACTTATCTCCACTAACTCACGACTCCATTTCCCAGGCAATACCTCAGTCCTCTAGCCAGCCCTGCAATCTCATTCTTCCCCTAAAATAAATTGAACTCTAGCCATTTCAGTCCTCCCATATCCTGCTCTGTGCAACATCAGAGATACATTCTACCTACAACTCCCATTCATTCAAGACAACCACCTACAATCCTTCTCCTGAGTTCAAACCCTAACATTCATCTAGGTCTTCTTCCATTCAACTCCAGCACAACTCATAAGCTATCTCAGCTGCAGCAAAACACAGCATCCAACTTCAGTTCCTGCAATATCATTCTAACCCTATCTGTAACTGCACCTGGCTCATCACCAGAGCCTCAATCTAAATCTCATCCTCCATCCATCCAATTCTCTTGCCTTCACTGCCAACTTCAACCCTGTTGAGCTTCATCTTCATTCTCAACACAGGCCAACTCTAAGTCCTTGCCATTCCATGCTAGCCACTGCTCCAGCCCACTGCAGCTCATACCCACAAATACCACTGCAGCAAATCCCCAATGTAACCTGATCAACCACACTGATTTCCCAGTGAATGACTCCAACCCCAGACCACCACTAGCATTGCAATTGGCCTGCAACTCGTTGTCACCACCAGTATTCCATAGCCTGCACTCCATCTGTTGCAGCTCAACACAGCACCATTGCTTGCTCCCTGCAACCATTGCCAGTCCATTACCACCAACACTTGCACAATTGCACAGTTCCAGAAGCAAAACCTCCACACTGTCATGACCAGCTCCAACTCCCATTAACATCACAACATCTTAATGGCGTAACAAGCCCGAGTTGCTTCTCTCTTCCTTGCCCTGAATCCAGCTGAACCAGCTTGCCTCAACTTCAACAGCCATCAATTTCAGCCCCTAAACATACATCTAAGCTGTGAATTGCTCAAGCATTTGTAGACCCCTTCTGAGCTTCATCTTATCAATCTAAAATCCTCCATTTCATGAAGAATCGCAATTGTTCTTGGCATCCATCTCCACCAATGCAGACCCTAACACGGGCTTTAGTTCCTCTCTCGCATTGAATCTGAGCCGGACCCAAGTCTTAAACAACTTCTCTCGACTCGATTCATGCTTGAGATCGATCCAAACTCAGCCGGAACCAACACGGCTCCAAGCCATTATATTATCCATACAAGCTCGGATCAAACCAATGTAAACCAATCCACCAAATTAGTCGAAGTTCGGCTCAATAATTTGACCCTCATCTCTTCCGATTCGAACTAATCCATCCCCAATTCGAACCAAGTAATCACGGCTTCAGATCCCATCCTTGATCGTGGTTGTCTCCTATTGCTCATAGCAATGGCTAGTTGAGCCGATGATGGACTCGATCTGTTCCTTGTAAAACTACGATCACCAAGATACACGGCACCATTACCTCTCGATTTCTCTCAACCTCCTCATTTCTCGATCTGTTCTTGAAGTAGCACAACTTTGCTTTTCGGTGTAAATGATTTAGAGAAGACAGCCTTCTCGATTCAGGGTTGTAAGGAATAGGACAAGATTCGGCCAACCCTAGTCCCAGATAAGGGCCATCTAGTTGGCAGCCCCCTTTAACCTTTGATCAGCTCCAGATAGTATTCCTTCAAATAGAATTGGCCCTTAACCTAGGCTGGGCTTCGGATAGTGTTCGCCCATGAAATGACAATTTTGCCCTTTTGGCTCAAATAGAGTAATTTCCGCTTATTTTCCCCCGTGAGACTCCAGAGTACTAATAACACAAAAACACACGTAAAGTACATAATTCACAAGAAAAATAGCAAAGAAAGCGTAAACTCTATATAGTAAATACGGTGTATTCTACACCTATCAGATTCCCCACACTTAGACTTTGCTAGTCCTCGAGCAAATCAAACAAAACAATAAAATACAACAACTCCGTGTCGTCGAGGCTACGGTCACTTTTAGCATAAATAACAAGCCTTTAAACCCCTAGGTGTCCCTAGTGGACGAGTTATAGTCTCGTGAGGGTTTACTAGAGATTTACCCACAAAACCTATTTTTCCAACTTACTAGTTCTCCGTAATGATAGTATCCAACGCGCTAAGAAGACATAGAGATTCTGCACACTAGTCATAAGAAGTTAGACACATAAATGAACACAATCTCATTCTTAAAAGTTGAGAGAGAAGTAACCATCCCTTCTCGACTAAAATTCGGGTTCGGAGTGATCGAAAGTCTCGACTCGCCTCACAAGAAAGGGTTTTATGATATTGCTCTCAATAATAAACAGCTCTTTATGGGTCACACATGTGTCCAGGTTGGAATGAAGAGAGAATCCTGCGACACGTTGAATGGTGGGAAGGCATAACCCTCCGAAGTATTTTGAAAACCCACATCTTTTATATATTTTTGAAAACCCATTTTTCTCGACGATCTCTTGAAAGGAAATCAAACCATTTAACGAAGGTGGGAATATGCTTACTTACGGTGAATCCGTTCGGCGTGCGGCTAGCACCACTCTCACAAAGATCCATAGAAACGTCTTCGGTCTTCTATCGGTGTCTTCATCTTCGTCTTCGGTCTTCAACTCTTGATGATAACTCTCGAACGTCGTAGAATCTTGACAATATGATTCTTTCCTTCAAATTCCTTGTCGCTTGAAACTTCATTATAAATATTCCTTCTTTCCATAGGCTTTATTGAAAGAATACAAAAATAAACTATACAAACCAATTTTTTTTTTTTTTTTTTTTTTATTTTTTTTTTTTTTTTTTTTTTTTTTTTCTTTTTTTTTTTTTTTTTTTTTTTTTTTTTTTTTTTTGAATAAGAATTAAAACAAATACAAAAAATAAAAATAAAACAAAATAAAAACTATTAACAAACCTAAAAATTTTCTCTTGTCTCTTTTTTCTTTTTTTTTTTTTAGTTTTCGATTTTTTTTTTTTTTTTTTGAGACAAGAGAAAGTAAAAATACAAATAAAAATGTAAGTACAATGCCATGGTGTAAGTACTTTACCGCTTGAATCTTCACAACTTATATGTCTTGATATCATAAACTTCTCGAACTTTCACCCTTGATAATTTCCGCTCTTGTATTATAGTCTTCAACTTATAAAAATTCTGCCCATGTTTTTGTTGCTTTACTCAAATATGAAATCTGCCCATTACTGTAGTGTTGCTTGTAAACCTCGAACATGTTCAACTTTCCTTCAAATTTGTGATGCTCCTCTTGTTGATGATGATGGTGTTTCTATGGACCTGTTGGTGTAGAGAGAGATAAGGTGGATGGTGCTAACTGCGAACAAGATCACAAGTGGAATGTAAGTTAGCAATTCGATGTCACCAACATGGTTGATAAAAATAGCACTCAAGAGATCAAAATAGTGCTTCTATGGTGGGAATTTGGACAGCTCACCATTCTGCCCGGAATTTACGTATGGTGACACACTCTAAAAGCACAATTTTAGACAGGTACAAAGAATTGAAGGTTGGTGCCTCACATTATGTAACATGGGTAGTCTCCACTATAGGGGATCACTTTGTTCTAATACCGAATTCGGTCTGCACCTTATTTGCCTTTGGCATGGTTAAATCCAACTTTAACTCTCATACAATTAAGAAACCCGATCATGTTCTCTTGTCATCTCTAAGTTGGTCACTATTGTGAGATTCTCGATGCAATCTTAGCGACATGTATACTATGTGACTCTAAATAACTACAAGTTGGAGTTTTCTTATTCACTAGTTCACAAAAAAGTTGAAAAATTGCAAAAACTTACAACATAAACCACTCCCCCACACTTAAACTTTACATTGTCCTCAATGTAAATTGAATCAAATCCAAAGTAAGTCAAGGTGGGAAATCCTAATAAGAAATCAGCAAAAACAAAGTAAAAACAAAACAAGAAAAACTAAAAAAAACAAGAAAAGAAATAAATACAAGACAAGAAATACTCATCCTTTGGGTTGCCTCCCAATTAGCGCTTGGTTTAAAGTCGTCAGCCCGACTATCTCCTTGCTTTCTATGACTCCTCCAGAGGAGCACATCCACAAAGTTAACTCCTTCCACCACTTCGGAAGTGAAGTTCTCATAATATGGTTTCAACCGGTGCCCATTAACTTTAAGTTCTTTCCCCGTAGCTATGCTACGAATTTCCACCGCACCATGAGAAAACACATTAGTAACAATAAAAGGTCCGATTCATCGTGACCTTAGTTTACCGGAAATAATTGCAAGCGAGAATTAAACAAAAGCACTTTACGCCCAATACAAAATTGTTTCCTAGAAATCATGTTATCATGGAATGCTTTCGTCTTTTCTTTGTAAATCCGTGAGCTTTCAAATGCATCATTGCGAAGCTCCTCTAGCTCTTGAAGTTGTAACTTCCTTTGCTTTCCAGCCCCATCCATCTCCATGTTGCATTGCTTAATAGCCCAAAACGCCTTATGCTCAATTTCCACGGGTAAGTGACAAGGTTTACCATACACAAGCCTAAAAGGAGACATTCCAATAGGTGTTTTATATGCGGTTCTATACGCCCACAAAGCATCGTTAAGTCGCATGCTCCAATCCTTCCTTGTCGGGTTCACCGTCTTTTCTAGAATTGATTTCACCTCACGGTTAGATACCTCGGCTTGTCCATTGGTTTGGGGATGATAAGGTGTTGCAATCTTATGCGACACATTGTACTTCGCCAACAAGCTTTGTAGAATCCTGTTTTTGAAGTGAGAACCCCCATCGCTAATTATCGCCCTTGGAATTCCAAACCTTGCAAAAATATTAGCTTGCACGAAATCTGAAACAACTTTAGAATCATTAGTTGGGGTGGCTTTAGCTTCCACCCATTTCGAGACATAATCAACCGCAAGTAAGATATAAAAATTCCCATGGGAGTTGACAAAAGGCCCCATAAAATCAATACCCCATACATCAAAAACTTCAATAAATTGAATAAAAGTTTGTGGCATTTGATTTCGGACACCTAGATTGCCGGTTCTTTGGCACCTATCACAAGTTGTACAAAATATATGCGCATCCTTAAACAAAGTTGGCCAATAAAAACCACTTTCAAGTACCTTGTGCGCGGTTCTCTTACTCCCAAAATGTCCTCCACAAGCATAAGAGTGACAAAAAGACAAGATAGAGTTAAATTTGATTCGGGCACGCACCTTCGTATTACTTGGTCACTACCATGTTTCCATAAGTATGGATCATCCCATATGTATTGGTTCCCTAACCTCTTAATTTTGTCCCTCTCAGCACGAGACAAGTTCTTTGGGATTTGTTTAGAAACTAAGTAATTCACAATATCGGCATACCATGGTTCTCCAAATGCAATCGAGAAAAGTTGCTCGTCCGGGAAACTTTCACGCAACGGGATAGTCTCCTTGTCCACAGCAAGTCGGCTCAAGTGATCCGCAACAGTGTTCTCAATCCCTTTCTTGTCTTTGATTTCAATATCAAACTCTTGCAAGAGTAAAATCCACCGTATGAGCCTCGGTTTCGCCTCTTTCTTTGTAAGCAAGTACTTAAGCGCTGCATGATCAGAAAAAACAACAACTTTTGTACCAATTAGATAAGAGCGAAACTTTTCTAAAGCAAAAACAATGGCTAATAACTCTTTTTCAGTGGTTGTGTAGTTTTGTTGAGCCTCATTTAACGTTCTAGAAGCATAATAGATAGCATGAAAAAGCTTCCCCACACGTTGCCCAAGCACCGCACCAACCGCATAATCACTAGCATCACACATGAGTTCAAACGGCTTACTCCAATCCGGTGGTTTAATGATAGGGGCTGAAATCAAAAGCTCTTTCAAACGATTGAATGCCGCCATACATTTCTCATCAAAGTTAAAAACCACATCTTTTTGCAATAAGTTACAAAGTGGTGATGCTATCTTGGAAAAGTCCTTGATGAACCTACGATAAAAACCTGCATGACCAAGAAAAGAACGTATCTCCCTCACCGTAGTGGGAGGGGTTAGAGCAAGAATAAGGTCTATCTTAGATTTATCGACTTCCAAGCCTTTAGAAGATATTATATGGCCTAAAACTATGCCATGAGTTACCATGAAATGGCACTTCTCCCAATTTAGCACAAGATTTGTTTCAACACATCGTTCAAGGATTAGAGACAAGTTGTTCAAGCAAAGGTCAAATGAATCACCAAAGACACTAAAGTCATCCATGAACACTTCGATTATGTTTTCAACATATTAGAAAAGATACTTACCATACACCTTTGAAAGGTAGCTGGAGCATTGCATAAGCCAAAAGGCATCCTTCTATAAGCAAAAGTACCGAAAGGACAAGTGAAAGTGGTTTTCTCTTGGTCCTCCGGTGCTATCACAATCTGATTATAACTTTGAATAGCCATCAAGAAAGCAATAGTAAGAGTGTCCGGCTAAACGTTCAAGCATTTGATCAATAAAAGGTAAAGGAAAGTGATCTTTTCTAGTGGTGGCATTCAATTTTCTATAATCAATACAAACCCTCCAACCGGTTTGCACACGAGTTGGGACAAGTTCATTCTTATCATTCTCCACCACCGTCACACCTGATTTCTTTGGTACTACTTGTAGGGCTTACCCACTTGCTATCGGATATGGGGTAGATAACACCCACTTCCAAAAGCTTGAGTATCTCCTTTTTCACAACTTCCATCATGGGAGGATTCAAACGACGTTGCGCTTCCCTAGTAGGCTTTGCATCATCCTCCAAACGAATTTTGTGCATACAAACGGCAGGGCTAATACCCTTGATATCGGCAATTGTCCATCCTATGGCCGTCTTGTACTTCCTTAGCACCCTTAGAAGTTTTTGCTCATGTAAATCACTAAGCTTGTTAGAAACAATCACCGGTAACTCTTCATTATCACCCAAGTACAAGTACTTAAGGTGGTGGGAAGAGGTTTCAATTCTAAAATCGGAGATTTAACAATTGAAGGTACAAGCTTTTCATCACCGCATGGTAAAGAAATAAAAGAGATATTATGAGTTTTTGGGCATTCTTGTAGTGAATTGAGATCACCAAGAGCTTCCTTGACTTCATTACCACACTCTACACCATTATCCATGGATGTAGTTAACACGGTTTCCAAAGCATCATCACCGTTTAATTCAAACATTTGTTGTGCCAATGTATCCATCACATCAATGGAGAAACAAGAGTGGACATCGCTAGGATATCTCATCGTCTCGAAAATGTTGAAACGTATTATTTCTCCATCAAACTCCATAGTTAGCGTTCCCTTATCCACATCAATTATGGTTTTCGCCGTTTTCATGAAAGGACGCCCAAGAAGCAATGGAAGAGATGAGTCCGGTGCACCTTCATCCATCTCTAACACACAAAATCGCAGAAATACAAGTTGATTAACCTGCACAAGAACATCCTCAACAATACCCATTGGGTAAACATTAGAGCGATCGGCTAATTGCAATACAATTTCAGCCTTTTTAAGAGGACCAAGATCAAGTGAATTATATACATCGACGCAGGCATAACATTAACGGAAGCACCTAAGTCCAACATAGCTTTGTTAAAAGTTGTGTTACCAATTGTGTGGGAATGTCAAAACTACCCGGATCCTTGCACTTAAGTGGGAGTTTGTGTTGTAAGATTGCCGAGGCATTCTCCCCACACTAAGCACTTCATTACCTTTGAGCCTTTGTTTGTTGGTACACAAGTCCTTCAACACCTTTGCATACTTTGGAACTTGCTTGATAGCATCAATGAGTGGTATGTTCACATGGATCTTCTTTAGAACGTCTAAAATCTCCTTTTCTAGTTCCGCCTTCTTAGAACTTGCAAATCTGCGAGGGAAAGGTAGAGGAGGAACATAAGTAGAAACCGGAGTTTTAGAGTTAGAAATAGGTACCTCAGAAGTTTGGGGAGAATCCTCGACTTTCTCCTCCAAAACAGGTTCCTTGGGTGTCTCCACCTTGCCCGAATCAGCAACTTCGGGTTGCACAAGTTGTGTACCGCTTCTCAACGTAATAGCATTGACACCCTCTTTTGGGTTAATAGGTTGAGAAGGAAGTCTCCCACTATTTTGTGCCTTCAAATTGTTGATATCAACCGCCATGGAGCCCATTTGTGTTTGCAACTCCTTAATAGCACTCTTAGTCTCTTGTTGACTTTCCTTGAACATGGTGGAAATACCTTGCATAAAAGTTTGAAGCTTTGCATCAATATCAGCACCTTGAGTTTGCATTGATTGTTGTGCTTGAGGTTGCTGAAATTGTTGTTGTTGTGGTTGAAATCCACTAGGACGGTTGAAAGTAGGTTGTTGAACGGCTCCTTGCTTGTTAGCATAGCTAAAATTGGGGTGATCTCTCCATCCCGGATTGTAAGTGTTGGAGTAGGGATCATACCGTCTTGGTTGATTTGGAAAGATCGCATTAGCTTGCTCGTCTTCATAAGATTGAGGAGAAGTTGGTATAACCGCGGATGCAACTTGTTGCAACATTGCTGTCATGTTTCCCATTTGTTGACGAAGTTCCTCCACCTCGCTCACTTCACTCACCCTTCTTAGAATCACATCCGAACCACGACTTAAGAATTGTTGTGAGTTCGCTGCCATGTTTTCAATCAACTCTCTAGCTTGTGCCACCGTCTTGTTCACCAGTGCACCACCACCCGCGGCGTCAAGAAGATTCCTATCACTTGATTGGAGCCCTTCATAGAAGTATTGGATAATCATCGCATCACTGAATTGGTGGTGAGGACATGACTTCCAACCAATCTCTTGTATCGTTCCCAACATTCATATAAGGATTCTCCCACGTTTTGCTTCATCCCGCAAATCTCCTTTGCAATTTGAGTAGCCTTGGATGCAGGAAAATATCTCTCCAAGAAGAGTTTCTTAAGCGCATTCCATGTTGTGACACTTAGGGAGGTAGATAATATAACCAATCCTTAGCACTATCCATTAAAGAGAAACGGAAAACCTTCAACATTGCACCATCCGCCTCTACATCCGCTGGAAGCATAGCCATGACAGTGGTGTGGAAGTCCATAAGATGTTTGTTTGGGTCTTCATTCACCATGCCATGGAACTTTGGTAATTCTCTAAGCAACCCCGGCTTAATCTCAAAAGTAGAGTCCGTTTGAATACATCCCTGTTGGGTATTAAGCTTGTGAGAAGCCAAGTCCTTAAGTGTACGATTTGCATCACCCATTGCTATTTCAACTTGAGGTACGTCTACGATTGGAACCTCTTGTTCTCCTTCTAAGTGTAACTCTCCGTCCACCTCTAACTCGTGCTCGTCCGTTGCGCCTTGACTTGGTTGGAGTATTGTGCCTCTCCGAGTAGCTATCCCGCACCTTGGATAACTCCAATCTTTAGTAGCCAGGGGATTGATACAAACAAAAAAGCAAAGATAAAAACAATTCTAGCAACCAAGTGAGAACCAAGACGACAAACAAAAAGCAAAGATAAAATCAGAAATTGTAAAAAGAAACTAAAAACTCAATAACAAGCATGTTTGTTGTATTTGCCTAAAAGCGGGCAAAATAAGTAAAATTTGATCGGTTGGTCAAGGGATGGTATCATTCACAAACATGTATTTTCATCAATGATTAGAATTGGTATTTAATCTCGTATTTATTAAAAGTCCTAGGATATCTTGATCGCAAGTATAACCCGTTAATTCCCTGTTTTCATCACAACCACATTAAAAGATGCATATGTGAATTCTTCGTCGAAAGCAACCTAAAGTGTAAAAGCACAATTAAGTTTAACTCCCTAAAAGCATTAAGATTTATGGAATAAGACTCATCAATGTAAACAAATGTGTAAAAGCACTAAACGTTTTAACAAAAGTTATGATTCACTTGTGACTAATAGGATATATCACTATAAGCACTAATCACAATTATGCTACTTAGAATCGAGGATAAACAACGTTTTCAGTATTGAAAACCCTAATATAGCTCTAGAGATGAACACAAATCGGATTGATTCCGGACTCAACCTAATAAGTTTTCAAATCTTATAACACTATTAATTGTGAATCACAAAAAATAATTACTGAGACAAAACTAATTCATTGAATCAAAAGCATGTTGAGAAATCAACTTTTATCCCATAACCAATAATAAGTTTAGCTACTCATAGCTATGGAGTTCATCATCATCAATATTCAATAATAAAACAAGGAAGAAGAAGAACAAAACCAAACCCTAAAAGCGTAAACAAAAGTGGCTCTCCAAAAGAATTCCAAGCAAAAAGATATATCATATGTTGTAGAAGACCTTCCCTTTTATAGCTTTCTCCAACTTCTAAAATTAGGTCTAGTCTTCAAAGTCCATTAGGTGAGAATCCACCAAGCCCACAAGAATGAGAAACCCGTGTAGAAAATACGCCTAAAGCGGTCGCCGGAATCTGGGATTGTGGCCGGAAATCGGCCGGAAAGTCGCCGGAAAACAGCTCCGATGACCGGCAAAGTCCGCCCGGTCACCGGTCAACGAGTCAGAACGGCCGGGTCAACGGGTCAGCTCACTGAATCGGATCGGGTCAACTGAGTTAGTGGGCTGACTAGTCTTGGCCTGAACCATTGCAGCCTTGCACAGGCCATATGCTTATGATGCACAATGATTGTGCTTCTCTTCTCAGCCAAGATGGCTGTGCCAAATACTGTAACTGCACTTCTGTGCTTGTCATCTAACAACACCAGTTCAACTTCAACTCCTCTCCATGCTCAGATAAATAGCTGCAACTTCAAATTGACAGCCTGCCATAGAAAACCCCAGTTACCACTTCATGGCATTTCAACCACCTGCACTCTATCCACCAACAGCCTCAGATCTTGGCTGTGACTGCAACAACAGCCTTGGACCAAGCCACAGCAACTCCACCTGCAAGGCCTGTTAAAATATTCCCATCATCAATTCTGGCAAGTTGGCTCAAATCCCTGGTTTAATCACAGCTGAGCTCAAGAGGTTCAGTCCACTCCCAGCCATGAGGGTTGTATCTCACTCCCTTTCTAACCAGCCTTCCCTTCATCTTAACCTCAGTTCCACCATCACTGGCTGCAACAACTGAATCCATTCCACAACTCAGTTCAGCCATCCCCATAATACTCAAATCTCAGCATCAGTCCCAACAGCAGTTTTCTTTCACCACCAAACTCATATTCCCAGTACAGCAACAAAGCTCTTATTCTGAGTCATAACCTCCACTTAAACTGCAGTTTAACTGCAGCATCACCTCTGCAAGCCACTGTAGCAATATTCAGCTTCCGGGTGTATCTCCCCCTTCAGTATCACTTTCTTCTGCTGCTTCATAACCCTTAGTAACCATGCCTACTTCCACTGCATAACAAAATCACCACCAGTACCTGCTGCTCAGTTCAAGCCTTAGCACATTCAGTAGCAGCATTAAACACCACCATTGTGACTTATCTCCACTAACTCACAGCTCCATTTCCACAGGCAATACCTCAGTCCTCTAGCCAGCCCTGCAATCTCATTCTTCCCCTGAAATAAATTGAACTCTAGCCATTTCAGTCCTCCCATATCCTGCTCTGTGCAACATCAGAGATACATTCTACCTACAACTCCCATTCATTCAAGACAACCACCTACAATCCTTCTCCTGAGTTCAAACCCTAACATTCATCTAGGTCTTCTTCCATTCAACTCCAGCACAACTCATAAGCTATCTGTTGCAGACAAAAACAAACATCCAACTTCGGTTCTGCGCAATATCATTCTAACCCTATCTGTAACTGCACCTGGCTCATCACCAGAGCCTCAATCTAAATCTCATCCTCCATCCATCCAATTCTCTTGCCTTCATCGCCAACTTCAACCTCGTTGAGCTTCATCTTCATTCTCAACACAGCCAACTCTAAGTTCTTGTCATTCCATGCTAGCCACTGCTCCAGCCCACTGCAGCTCATACCCACAAATACCACTGCAGCAAATCCCCAATGTAACCTGATCAACCACACTGATTTCCCAGTGAATGACTCCAACCCCAGACCACCACTAGCATTGCAATTGGCCTGCAACTCGTTGTCACCACCAGTATTCCATAGCTTTGCACTCCATCTCATTGCGACTCAACACAAAGACCATTGCTTGCTCCCGCAACCATTGCCAGTCCATTACCACCAACACTTGCACAATTGCACAGTTCCGAAGCAAAACCTCCACCTTTGTCATGACCAGCTCCAACTCCCATTAACATCACAACATCTTAATGGCGTCACAAGCCCGAGTTGCTTCTCTCTTCCTTGCCACGAATCCAGTGAACCAGACTTGCCTCAACTTCAATGACCATCAATTTCATCCCCTAAACATACATCTAAAAATTGTGAATTGCTCAAGCATTTGTAGACCCCTTCGAGCTTCATCTTATCAATCTAAAATCCTCCATTTCACCCAAAGAATCGCAATTGTTCTTGGCATCCATCTCCACCCAATGGACCCTAACTCCGGGCTCTAGTTCCTCTCTGCATTGAATCGAGCGGACCCAAGTCTTAAACAACTTCTCTCGACTGATTCATGCTTGAGAATCTGATCCAAACTCGGCCGGAACCAACACGGCTCCAAGCCATTATATTATCCATACAAGCTCGAGATCAAACCAATGTAAACCAATCCACCAAATCAGTGAAGTTGGCTCAATAATTTGACCCTCATCTCTTCCGATTCGAACTAATCCATCCCGAATTCGAAACCGGTAATCACGACTTGAGATCCCATCCTTGACTGTGGTTGTCTCCTATTGCTTTCCTTGGCTAGTTGAGTGATGATGGACTCGTCATTCCTTGTAAAACTACGATCACCAGCATACACAGCGCCATTACCTCTCGATTTCTCTCAACCTCTGTCTGTTTCTCGATCTGTTCTTGAAGTAGCACAACCGATGCTTTTCAGTGTAAATGATTTAGAGAAGACAGCCTTCTCGATTCAGGGTTGTAAGGAATAGGACAGGATTCGGCCAACCCCTAGTCCCAGATAAGGGCCATCTAGTTGGCAGCCCCCTTTAACCTTTGATCAGCTCCAGATAGTATTCCTTCAAATAGAATTGGCCCTTAACCTAGGCTGGGCTTCGGATAGTGTTCGCCCATGAAATGACAATTTTGCCCTTTTGGCTCAAATAGAGTAATTTCCGCTTCTTTTCCCCCGTGAGACTCCAGAGTACTAATAACACAAAAACACACGTAAAGTACATAATTCACAAGAAAAATAGCAAAGAAAGCGTAAACTCTATATAGTAAATATGGTGTATTCTACACCTATCATCAAGTCTCCACACGACATGGAACTGACTTTACCACGATCTCCCACTTTTCCACTCTTTCACTCAAGAAACCGTCACACTTACAGGGATCAGTGGTTCATCATTCTTGCAATATAAATAAGTCTAAATCGAAGACAATATCATCATCAGCATTATCATTATCCGTCAACAAAACGATACAAACTTATTCACATAACTCAACTTCAGCAGTTCGGCAATATTGCAGAAATCTTCAACACACCCACAATCCTTGATCATCACCGATCCCACACAATCCTCAGCTTCCCTCCTACAGATCAACCCATCTCCCTCTTTGCGGCCGAATTGACTCTGGAACGGCCATTGTCTTGGTTTAGGCCGGAGTCATACAGATTGATTTCCCGAATCTAAGCACCCCCTTTGTAGCGGTGTATCTATGTGAGGATTAACATTTCTCCCGGTCGAGGAGTCTCGACAGCATGCTCGTCTCTCCACTTCCCAAAAAACCGGCAAACCGTTTTTCCCCATCCATAGATTGGCGACCACAGTGGGAGATTAATCTCTCGGCTGCAATCTCTCATTTTCACAAAATGGTTGATCTTAGGTCAGGTTCAGTTACCAATCCTAACCCAAACAATGCTAGCACTAGCAACAACGGTGGTACTCCAGAAACTACTCCTACTTTCAACACCGGTGTTGTTGATACTACTCCTCCCAAAACCAACGTCGGCAACCATCCTCTTTTCGGTCGGTCTTCCGAAGAGATCAGAGAAAATCCACCTACTATCGTTGATCTCATGAAGGTTCAAGAAGTTCTCTCCAAGAATCAAACTAATATGGCTGCTACTCAGAAGCTATGTAACTACCTCAAAACTCTCACTGACAAGATGTCAGATAAAACTCAGGAGAAGGGAAAAGACAAGGAAACATCTCCAACTACGGATCCTGAAGTTATTCCAGTCCCTGACGACGATGAAACCCGCAAAGCTGCATAACCTGAACCTGCCAGTTTCATCACCCGTGAAGATCTGGAACGTTTTATGGAGAATCGAGGAAAGGGCCATACACCGTCCGTGCACCGTCATCAGCCTCCATATCCCGCTGCTACTCAAAGAATCCCTCTTCCAAAGGGCTACACTTCTCCAACGTTCACACTCTACAACGGAACGGGGAATGCTCGAGAACACGTCTCTCGATTCCTGGAAGCATTAGGAGAGCATGAACATAACCATGTTGTGCGTTTGAAGGAGTTCTCAAAGTCTCTGACCGGCCGAGCCTATACTTGGTACAACAACATCGCACCAGGGAGCATAGCCAATTGGGGAGAAATGATTAATGCTTTCTACAGGAAATACTTCTTTGTCTCTGAGCAAGTTACTCTATCCGACTTGGGAAGGATGTCTCAGAATAATAATGAACATACGAACGACTACGTAAAGAGGTTCGAGACTTGTGCTCGGATTGTCACGATCCAAATGTCACTGAACAACAACTGGTAGATTTGTGCATCAACGGGATGATCCCAGTTTACAGAGCTTTGCTGGAAAATCTTCGTTTTCAGACCTTCTCAGAACTTCATGAAGCGGCCAAGCGATCAGAAACTACCGCTCCCGCCTTGCTAGAAAGAACGAAAACTGTCAAAGTAGAGGAATCGAAAGACACTCGGAGCAACAATGCCATGCGTCTAATCAACAAGCAGTACAGCGTCGAAACCTCCATGAATGTTGCTTAAGGGAGCAAAAGAAAAGCTGAAGCTCAGCCACGTAAGAATTCTCCAGCCTCCAATCCCTCAAAAGCACCAAGGAAATATGGTCAAGCCAGGAATGCACAATCGCCTACTCAACATCAACAGAGTGATCAAGATTCATCTGACTTCCCCTTTTCTATTGAAGAAGTGATTGAAATATTGGAGGTTTGGATCCAAGACGGTGCGATCAAATTGCCTTCTGTCAAAAGGGAACCGACTGAGGAACAGATGGAAAATGCACGCTACTGTTATTTCCATAGGTATGTCAATCATCCGATAAGTGATTGCAGAATCCTGAAGCGTATATTCAAAGAAAAAGTTGACTCGGGAGAACTGAGGACTGAAGGAGTGCACAAAAATCCTCTCCCAGTCAGAACATTCACACTCTCTGAGCAACCGGTCAAGGAAGCATTTCAATCCCTGATTGAGCATGTCTGTGAGTTACTATACTTATCAAAAGCTCAAAGAAATTATATGTTTGTTGCATTAAACCACATTGTATCTGGGAAACGATTATACATCCAGGAGATACGTCCTGAACCCCTAGTAACGGACAAGGAGATGTACGACTGGGAACTTCTCACCACAATCCACCTCAAGGGAAATGAATTCAGGCAAGCGTTAGTCGATATTGGCACCGCTGTTAACATCATCCCTCTGAAGACTCTCAGGGCTGCTGGTATTACTCGTAAAGAATCAACTCACACTCCTGTCTCAATCAGAGATCATGAAGGAATCTCCAGGGATGCTTACGGTTACATCATTCTCAAGGTGAAAACTAACTCAACTTGGACTGAAACCAAGTTTTTCATAATTAGAGAAGATCCAGGATATGATATGGTTCTTGGACGAGCATGGATTCATGATGGAAAGGTCACTGCAACATCCTCTTCGATGGCACATTTCTCTGTCGAGGAAAGCTCCGACTCGGAGGAAAGCTCCAGTTCAGAAGAGATGAAAGACTCTCCACCGTTTGGACATTTGGGAAAAGTCGAAACCTTGATGGAACTCACACAAAAACCTGAAGAAAGCGCACATGAATTTGTCAAAAGGTTCCGCACTCAAGCAAGTCTCATTCCCGCTCATGCATCTATATTACCAACTTTCAAATATGCTACTCTGGTCAAGGGACTTGATCTTGCTCATGACTCGACAGTCACCAAACGTTATGAGTGGTTAGTCTCACCTCAGGAATACTTCACCAAGTGGCTGGATGACAAACCTCTCAAAATTCAGCATCTCATCAACACGGTCATTGACAGAATAATGACCGAGTTCCACAATTAGTATCCTAAATTTCTTCCCTTGCACGAGTGTCCATATGTGCCGCAGAATTGGAAAGCTCCACTAACGTGGAATTCACGAGGAATTCCAAACCAGTATAAGATATTCAAGGCACGGGCAACCAAGCCTAACAAATTTCATGAAGGAGATTTGGTTCTTGAGGCAACTAGGCGCAATTCGCATTCTGCAAAGAGTTATAACTAGGAGGGGTCTTTCATGATTGCTAAGTCGGCCACTGGAGGATATTACAGATTGGCTACATGAAAGGCAAGACGAGTGTACCAGTGATCCATGAGAATTGGCTCAAGATTTTCAACGCATGAAGTATTCAACGTTGTATTTTAGGATTTTCTTTACATGTATTTCAATACCTCCAAAACATTTGCAATACTTGCATTCAGTATTTGAATGGGCTATTTGAATTCAACAATCTATCAAAGTTCTTTATTTAAGAAAAATCTCTATCAAATCCAAAATCCAAAAGAAAATCCTCAGTCACTCATAAATTCAATCCAGAATTCAAAACCAAAATCTCACATCTCGCAGAAGTTCAAAGTTCAAGAAATTATGGAAAGAAGACTAAAGAAAGCCATCAAAGTACGATTTCTGCTTCTCAACATCCTCCAAGACTTGCAAAGCTACTTTCTCTAACTCCAGCTTTTGAGTCAACTCAGCAATCTTAGCCATTTTCTCCACTACAGCATCACTGGTAAAAGGTATATTCTTCACTACTGCATCCTTGATGGTGTTGATCTTCTGACGAAGCCACTTCAGATTAAAGCCAAGTCTCTCAGAATTCTCCAAGTTGTACTCCCAATCAAAGAGTACATCTCGAGTAACAATACTTCTAGGCTTGGTATGGATATCATCTATAACACGCAATATGTTTCCTAATTGCATGGTCAAGAAGTAGCTACGGTCGGGATCTCTTGAAACGACGATATGGCCATACATCTTCCACAACTTCTCATACATGCTGGCATACCCTGTGAGGACGCTGAATCCACCAAAAAATACATGATATGGGAGTGAAGCACCAAATGAAGGCTCACAAACAACCCATGCAGTAGAGTATTCATGCACTATTATACGGTTCTCAATCTCAGGAGCAACTTCAACAATCATAGGCACAACTTCTTCTGTTCCTGAAGCAATCACCGTTGGTGTTTCAATCGCCTCAACAATATCAGCAATAACCATCTCATGGCCTTGAAGTGCATAGATTGTTGTCTCACTATCAACAGCGCCAAGATTGCTCAAATCATCATTATTGGTCTCATTATTCTCAGCTTCGGCATTTGGCACCTAATAAGAAAATTACCCGGGATTAGAGAGGTCCAAGCATGAAAACTAAACACAATCATAAAGTCCATCATGTAAGTGAGCTAACATTATCTAAATTCTCTACTATACGTCCAAGACATGAGAAAATAGCATAAAAGTTATAAGACACGCTTTTCAATTAGTCCGTCAGGAAAATTTTATAATACTCTGTATAAGACGACGAACTGGGAACAATTGGTATGGATGTCATCTACAACATATTAAAAATTCAAAGCAATTGAAGAAGCGAGCAAGGAGATGTGGCCAAAATATTGAGCAACACGCAATCTGGAAGAGTTCTGAAAGTCTCATGGAAGCTTGCTGTTTCGCCTTTTTCAGGCCCTAAACATGCTCAAAACTCAAAAAGCTTGGAAATTTTCCGGGATTGAAGATACATATGCAGATCGCGAAAATCCGACTTCGAACGAAGATTCTACAGCATTTTCACTAAAACCCGGGGTCCGGATTTTTCGATGACGTATTTGGCAAAATTTCTTGTATATTCATTGGGATTCTCATTCATCCATTCACAAATCAGCAATCCTACACTTCTATGAAGATGACACAAAGTGGATACTTAATTGGGGAATCTCCAATCCATTCGAAGGGTTAACAGGGTCGGCATCCACATGAGGAGCACCATTATTTCCATTCAGTCGCGATTCTGGAGAATTCTCTTTCCCACTACTATTCGAAGACGAATGGATAGCATGACCGTGTTGGCATTCCAAAACAATGTCCTCATGGATCCAGCAACAATAATTATTATTATTTCATTCAAAGATATGCCGAAATCACTTACACGAAAGGATACTCACATCAACCTCTCCGTCAACGCTGGATTCCTGAGTTGTTCGTATAGAGGAAAGATGAAGACCGTCAATAACCGATGGAGCAAAATTCTGAAATGAATTAGTAATACTTTTCTAAGATCCTGATTATATGGACAAGAAAGCCGCAATGATAAGGGGAATGCTAACAACTTACCAAAGAAACGGCAGGGGACTGCACTTTATTCGGTATCATTCTATGAGCTATTTTACTCCTTCCTTCTCCACCCTGGGGACTTTCTTGAAGGTCTAAGAAGTTTACACAGATTCGAGGCCTCACAGCACGACCATCCTACACAAAATCAACGAATGATTAAAAATACGTCTATCTTACTCTCACCAATCGTGAAGAAAAGAGGCATACCTGTGCACATTCCGGGGATGTTTTCCTCTTGTCACCACGAGAAAGGTACTTTAGTCTTGGTCGAGCATTAATGGAGTCAAGAGAAGGAAAATCTTGCACTGGGGACTTAACATCCATCACGAAAGCATACAGACGCTCAAGTTGCTGACGCCAGAAGTCTATGTAACTCGGAGTCACGAAACTAGCACGATCAAAGCATGGGGATAAATACTCATTCCCCTCCACGTGAGTGCAATCCAGATTGGCCTTCAAATACTCAACTGATGGTTTGTTCATTCGGTAACCTGGGGTACATTGGTCGACGCCCATTTGCCGAGCTTCCCTGTCAATATTGTATTCCTTTACTCTGAATTCTCCATGCATTACTGATACTAGGTGGCCAGGAGTGCAACTTAATATAAAGGATCTCTCTCCATCATTCAAATCAGCACTTGAGTCTTCAATGTGATATTTTCTTCAGCAGTGTTGAAGGTGATCAATTGTGAGAAGAGATCAGGGACCGACACCCAAGGGAGAAAATTGAACTCGGATTCAATATCCAGAATATCAGTGATACATATCTTGTATTGCGACTGCTTTGTAGACCACCTCATGATCCTGGCATTGTCTTTCTCGGGAAAAGCATGGCGAGTGTCGACATTGGGCCCTTGCAAAATACTACGGGGAATCGGAGCATACTTATCAAGATGCTCCCACATCAGAGCTTGGAGGAACATGGTATTAGCATATGTCTCAATTTTCATGAAACCGTTAGAGAAACTGGAATCAATAACCAAAGAGTCCAAGTTGGCAAACAGTGAACCTAAAAACAAGATACCAATCGGAAGTTTCTCACCTTTGGCCATCCTAATGGCGAAGGGTATCACCAAAGGCTTCAACAAATGTCCACTGTCCTCGAGAACATCTCTGGAAATCCACAAGCACAAGAAAGCGAACAATGAATGAGTACTATCAACAGGTTCTTCGGGAATTCCATCTCTCGGCCACCAATGTATCTCAACCGTTGAGCATAGCAAAATTTAGGAGACTCGTTAAACTCGTGCATCTTAGTTTCCAAAGTACGAGATATCGACTTCTCCTCGTCGAGAGTTCTCCGGGGGAAATTTCCGACGACTGGAAGATGCAACAAAGCGACCACATCTTCTAAAGTAATCGTGAACTCTCCCCATCTGCATATGAAGGTGTAAGTAGGAATACACCAACGAGCAAGCAAAGCCACGATACCTGGTATATCATGAATAATGATCAAATCTCCAGCATCTTGAATGGCTCGCATCACCTGCGCACTATCCAGTAAAGTCCTCACACGGCTGTAGCCTAACATATTCCTTGCCCATCCAGAAAAATGCGTCAATGGCTTCCGAGAAAGTTTGAGTTCCACATGAGAAGCTGAATAATGTTTCCCCTCCAAACAGAACCGAATTATTGCTGGAGGAGACACCAACTTATTCTGAGTAGTATTCCTGGGATTTATGAGCAACCGAAATGAAGAACCTAAAGGACGTTTTTCAGGCCTATACAAATATTCAAAGAATCTATCTTCGATGTTTGGAATGTTCTTGGGTTTGGGAATTTCCTCATTCCCCTGAGAAGTTCCAGAATCGTCATCCATGGAGTAGTCACCATCTCTAGAAGTGTCTTCTCTAGAAACGTCGCTTTCAGCATCATTACGGAATCGAGTCATCTCTGCCAAACAGCTGCAACATTCCACGCGAATTTCATCAGTACAATGGAATTAAAGCAATCAAACAATTACGATGCTCACAATCAGCGTCTGCAAAATTGGTAATCCTAAACTCTTACCTATTTACGATTTCACGAACTTAGTGATAACAACGTAAAACCCCGAGACTTGTTCATTCTTTCAAACCTGCAAAGTCGAGCATAAAACATATTATTCAAGAGTCAACACTGACTTTTCATGAAACTATGAATAATTCACACAACCTTCCATGTGAATATTCGCTGATTTTTACGTATACATACACTATAAAATCACCAAACTTCCACATACACTACGAATTCATCAACTCATAAATTGTTTGCTTTCAACAATTTTTCATAAATCAAAACTTGATGTATATTTAATAAATCATGAATATGTCACACACCTTTTTTTTAAAAAAAATTATGTGAGCTAATAACTCACGTAAATACCAAAAGAAAAAAAACACTTTTTTGCTCAAACGAGCATTCGTCTACGAAACCAGAGTCTTTTCTATTTTTGTAAAAGTCCACATGTTCCAAACAAAATTTTTAAAAAAAAAAGTTTACAAATAAGGTCTTTTCAAAATTTCCTTTAACCCTAAGGATTATTATTTACTACTTTTATTACGAACAATCCTACGTTCTTAAAAGTATTTACAAAATTCATGCTTTGAAAACAAACTTGGGTTTTCATGAAACCTAATAAACAAAAACTTTCACTATTGCAACCATGTCAAGTCCATGCAAAATTTTATGTATCTCTTCCATATTAGGGATTTTTGTTCGTTTCCTAAACTAACGAAAAGACGGGCATCCATACGTTTTCTAAAATTCTTCATAAATCATACGCATGCTTGCAACTAAGGGATTTTTTGTTTTGTGAACAACTCATGAATCATAGAACATACATCAAAAAAAAAAAGACTTTCGAACTTACTTGTTGCCGGTCGGAAACTGGTCGGACGGTGATCGACGGCGGTGATCGGCGCTGGTTTTCCAGCGAGTTTGTTTTTCCTCCCTGCTGCACACATGAAGGTGATGAAGAGATGGAGGTGCTCAATTGATCAAATAATAAAAATTTTAGGGTTGCTTACCTTTTATATTAGTTTTATTTCCAAAACCTAATAAAACACGAGTTTCCTTTTTTGGGCTTGGGCCCGAAAATCCTAAATCGATCAAAACTAGTCTTTTAGCTAACCAAATCAGCAGCACTTCACCTCTCCACGTCCACAAAATAACACTCTATCACACTATCAGGGTCCTCGACCGCACATTTGCTCGTACATGACACCATTGGAGCAAATCGAGAATTCTGAAACTTCCTTTGTAGACTGAGTTCAACCACGATCTCGTCGACTGAAAATCACCATCTAATGCTTACCGCGGAACATGACTGTCCCTCACTAAGCAGGGGACTTAATGTTGATAGTGGATTTTCAAAAAAGGTTAAATCCGTAAAATCATGATACCGCATGTTTCTGATACGGCTTCAGGAATGTGACGATTCATATTTTACGAAGCCATGATGAATATGTCTTTCGAAAAGC
Organism: Papaver armeniacum; assembly: GCA_023531295.1. Classification (NCBI taxonomy): domain Eukaryota; kingdom Viridiplantae; phylum Streptophyta; class Magnoliopsida; order Ranunculales; family Papaveraceae; genus Papaver; species Papaver armeniacum. The sequence goes on from JAJJWW010005264.1 coordinate 201,869, forward strand.
CTCCACTAGCTGAGCGTTCGATCCCTGACATTTCATTGTGACCTCTATGTAGAATAATAGAATTGGGCGGTCCTCCTACATAATTGTTTGTTGAGAGGGCTTAACGCCTTGTGGGACGTCGGTGATACTCACTGTTCCTCGACTACTGAGAGAGTGACCCACCTCTGCATAGAAGAACGATTGGGCGGTTCTCCGTCGTTATTGAGAGCAACAACGCCTTCGAGGACAGTGATACTCACCGATCCCGACTATGTAGAGCGACGTGTATAGACTCGGGTGTTCTCCGTAGTGTCCGAGAGCACCCTCGGGATTAGCCGTCTCCCGACTATGCACATAGATTAATTCTCGCCATGACATTCACCATCGAATTCCCTGAATAATCTATTATTTCTCCTATTCCATGGTCGAATCCAGGGCCTGATCCCATGGAATGGCAATAACAATTGCTCCTATTCCATGGTCGAATCCACGACCTGATCCCATGGAATGGCAATAACAGCTACTCTGATTCCATGATCGAATCTACGACTTGATCTCATGGAATGGAAACAACAATTTATCTCGTTACTTCGATTTCATGATCGAATTCACTGCTAATCTCATGAAATGGTAATAGGTAATTTTATTACTCTGATTCTATGGTCGAATCCACGATCCCATGGAATGGTAATGCCTATTTTATTATTCCGAGTTCATGGTCGAATCCATGCAAATTTTTGATCCTATGAATTGATAATAAATAACTACTTATTTTATTGTCTCGTTTCATGAATTATGTTACACTGAATTTCATGGATTAGCAATAAATACTCAACAACCGGGCATCTGGACCATCCCTGAGTAAGCCCCACGAAAAATGGTGTAAGTATACTCGACAATGATGCACGACTGAGCACCCGGATACACGAACGAGCATCCAAAAACATGAATAGATGAGGAATCCTATGCAAAACAAGAGAAAACAACAAATATTAATAAAATAATAATAAGGAGCGCTCAGGGGTCGGGCCCACCGGCCGGCCGGCCATGCCCTAGCCGTGGCCGGTCCCATGCTTCTTTCATTATTTTACCCTATTTTGTTATTTTCATGAACTCATGAAAAACTCCTTGATTTTAGCAACTTTCCTTGTTTTTGCAAAATTCATAAACTCTCCATAACTTCATGGATTCATGAAGAAATAATAATATTATAAAATAAGGAAAAGTGTGTGGGGCCGGCAACATGGCCGACCGGCTATGCCCTAGCCGTGGCCGGTCACACACCTTACAATCCTTAGCCTATTATAATAATCATTCCCCAATTTCATGAAACTCCTTGGTTTCAACAAAATTCATGGATTCTCCATAACTTCATGGATTCATGAAATAATATTATAAAATAGGGAAAGGTGTGCGGGACCGGGCAACATAGCCGGCCGGCCATGCCCAAGCCATGGTCGGTCCCACCCCTCACAATCCCTAGCTTTTTATAATTATTATTTCCTAAACTCATGCAACTCCTCCGTTTCAACAAAAAACCATGGATTTTCCATAGCATCACGGATTCATGAAAAAAAAAATATATTATAAAATAGGGAAAGGAGTGGGGACCGGGCAACATGGCCGGCCGGCCATGCCCTAGCCGTGGCCGGTCCCACACCCTGATTTGAAAGACTATATAAAGGAGAACTCTAGCAACTGGGAAACCTAATCCCCACACCTCCTGTGTGATACTAGTTGTATAAGCTATAGTTGATTCTCCTTTAACCTTAGGTTTCTACCGAGACCCTGTAGGTTAACGACTTGAAGACTTCATTGGGATTGTGAAGCCATACCGATACTACTTTCTTGTAGTTGTGTGATCTGATCTTGTTGTTTCTATCGTATTGAGTACAATCGTAACGATTGGCTTGAGATTGATATCTCCGATAGGCAAGATATAAAAGTAATCACAAACACCTTCGTCTTATCGTTTGTGATTCCACAATATCTTCTTTCGCCGCTTTGATTAAGATTATTGTGAGGTGATTGATAATACTAGGCTGTTCTTCGGGAATATAAGTCCAGGTTATCAATTGGTTCATGTTCACCTTGATTTATCAAAAGACGGAACAAAACTCATAGGTATTTCTGTGGGAGACAGATTTATCTATTACCGTAGACTTTTCTGTGTGATACAAATTTGTTTATTAAAGTCTTCGACTTTGGGTCATAGCAACTCTTAGTTGTGGGTGAGATCATCTAAGGGAATCAAGTGCGTAGTATCCTGCTGGGATCAGAGATGTAAGGAGCGCAACCGTACCTTGGATCAGTGTGAGATTGATTGGGGTTCAACTACAGTCCAGACCGAAGTTAGTTTGTAGTAGACTAGTGTCTGTAGTGGCTTAATACAGTGTGTGTTCAATCTGGTCTAGGTCCTGGGGTTTTTCAACATTTGCGGTTTCCTCGTTAACAAAATTCTGGTGTCTGTGTTATTTTTATTCCGCATTATATTTTGTTATATAATTGAAATATCACAGGTTGTGCGTTAGATCAATCAATTGGAATATCCAACCTTTGGTTTTTGATTTACATTGATTGACACTTGGATATTGGTCTTTGGTAACATCCAAGTTATCTCTCTTGTATTTAATTAGACTCGCAAATTTCTATTTGCTTGAGTAAGAATTAAATTGAGAGATCGAGATATTATAACTCTTTGATATACTGTTAATAAGATTTATTCTAGTTGATTCTCTTAAAAGTATATTGGAGTTAGTCCATACAGATTGCTAAGCGAAATATTGGGTGTGGTTGTTGTACCCCCGCTTTTTCAGTTTATACAGTACATACTGATATGTACTGCACCGACAAATCACTCTTTTCAAGTACATATTTTGAATCTATATGATAACTTAAAAACAAAGAAAATGAAATATCAGTCAATGAAGTATATCTGCACGAGCTAATCAACACCTGGAATGCCAAGTTCACGCGTTGCTACATCAGTACATAAAGAATCTGTAATAGATGCCAATTCTTCCCTTGCAACCTATAAAATGACAACAGAACACTAACTCTCAACATAATTAAGCAACCCTTAGAGCAGTTCCTATGGAATGAACAAACTTTGAGTTTGTTCATTTTGCTCCCACTATGGACTCAACAAACATGAAAAATGGATGTTCAAACCAACAAATTTGTTGGTTTGTTCATTGAGTTGGAACATGTAGCGTGCGCTTGATGAAAGGTCGGGCGAGCTTCGCTCCAGCGCTGGTGGTTGAGCCAAAAACGTTGGCGCTTGTCTTTCCAGCGCTCTCTTGATTAAAGCACCAGCGTCTTTCCTAAAAGCGCCGCGTTTTTCATAGAAGCGCCAACGGCTGAATCTGGATGGCTGAAAACTCTTTTTATCTAGCGGCTATAATTTTTGAGTTCTATAAATACTTCTCATTTCAACTCCAAATTCACATTCACACATCTAGTCTTCTTTACTGTTCTCTGAGCTTAAAAAAATTCTTCAACTTCCACAAAATTTTCAATTCTTGAACATGTCTCGGCCCTTGTTAGTTCGGCGCGCTCCGTATACTAAAGAAGAAGATGAATCTATTTGCAGAAACTATGTTTTTTTATTTACTCAGCTTGCTTCAGCAAACTATCCATGGGTGAATTTATGGGCGGTTATTCACGAAGGGTTCTGCAGTGACACCCTTAATCCGAGTTGTTGTGCTATATGCGACATAGAAAATCGTTTTCGTACAATTAAGAAAGAAGTAAGTGAGTTTGTAGCTTTAACCATACAAGCCAATTGATATAGACTGAGAGGTGAAACTGATGCTGAGATGGTAACAAGATCTTTGGCTGAATGGAGAAGATGGAAAAATGTGGCTTTTCCTTTCGAAATCCTTAAGGTGTTGAACAGTTTCAACCCCTTCTTTGAAGCTAATGTAGTCCGTCGTAATTCAGTGAAGCTAATGTAAAACGCTTAATTTTAAAGCTAATGTAAAACGCTTAATTTTAAAGCTAATGTAGTCCGCCGTAATTCAGTGAAGCTAATGTAAAATGCTTAATTTTAAACATATGTAATTTTATTTAATTCAGACCGTCCTACTTTTAAAACTAAAATTACATATGTAGCAGAATTAAAAATTATAAACAATCTCTCTAACGTCGCTCATCGCTAGCTCTCCCATTGTTATCTTCTGGAGTCAAGAATTCTCCAAGACCTAGGACATCCCCAATTTCCAACATATGAAGTAAATTTCCATAAGGAGATAAAGATGGTTGAACAACATTAGGCAATTGGAAAGCACTAGGCGATTGTTGGAAAGCACTCGGTGCACTAGGTCCTCCAAGCATATAAGATGTTTGTGGTTGTGGTTGTGGTGGTGTATAGCAATCATTTGGGTTGTAGGGAGAGAATGATGATGAAATGCGTCTAGGATCCATCCGAAATACTTGAGGTTGAGATACAGGCGCAGTTTGTGGTGAAGAAGTATTGTGTCGTATGTGTGGTGAAGAAGAACTCTGTCGTACTTGTGTTTCTCCCACCACTGTTTCATCACTATCGTGCCCATCATTTACAGTTGGACTCAATCCAAACATTGTGTTCTCATGCCATTTCCGACACACATCCAAGTGTGTAGCCCCCATTTGCCGAGTCAGCCAATACAATCGTTCAGTTGGTTCCTCAACTCTCCCTCAATGGCAGTCACATTGTTGTAAGGATAATCACGTTCCATACCTTGGGAAATAATGGGGATTGTGGTTGGCTCACCTTGTGAAGTAATACTTGGCATCTCCCAATGAATTTCGGGCGAATTTGACGAAGATGATGAAGAACTTGCACTCGTGGTGGGGTAAGTCATAAAGCATGGCTCTTTTGGATGTGGCTGGCTATGAACGATATTTGCATCATGGGACAGGTGTGATAACACTGGGAGATCAAACCCATAGATGTGGGTGTTGTGTGTCCCAATTACAGGATTCGAAATCGACTCGTACCATTTGACATACTCCGCTTCACTAATATTTGATTTGTGCCAAATATTGCATATTTATACATCTTTTTATTGGCATTTTACTCATCTTTTGTGCTCAAGAATCAGATATTATCCCAGATTCTGTGTTTTCTTTGTTTTCAAGAATAAATAATTGTACTAATTAATTTTATGTTTTTAGGTAGTGAATAAAGCTCGGAGAAATTGAGGAGCCAAAAGAGCAGAGAATTGGAGGCAAGCGTCTATGGAACAAAAAGCCAAAGCCCACAAGCACATCGATTGCAACCCAACAAGTAGCAACTCATCTACAAGACATGGGCCCAAGCTACCCACGACCCGGATTCGAGCCCATCCTTTCCGAGCCGTCAGATTTGATCCAGTCTTCATCCAACGCTCGCTCCAGCTCCTACACATCATCTCTTGATACTCCCGCTCAACACCAAAACCGCCATCACCCTGAGCCGTGAGATCTTCCACTGCCAAGATCCAACGCTCGCTCCACCTTCCTCATCAAATCCTGATGCACCCGCTTCACAGCATAGCCCCTATATAAGCTCCCAACACCAAAACCTAATCTCATTTCTTTCTCCTTCACCCGACCAAACTCAGAGAAACCCTTACCTCTTCTCTTCTTCCCCGACCAAAGTTGCAGAACCACCTCACCTCCGCCACCATCTCTCCTCCCGACAATAGCAGCTCCAACAGCACCATAGTAGCCTATTCCGCTGCACTTAAGTCGTGTTTATCTCTCACATAGCTTCTCATAACCCTAGAAGCTAAGTTAGAGATAAGCAAGACTAGGTTTTTTTTTCCATCACCACAAGCAAGGCTACCAGAGCCGAATTGGCAGAAGAAAGAGTATGGGTATGTCCTTAATTGTTGTCTAGAGTATGTGTGAGTGATATAAATTGATGTTTTGATGTAAGAGAGAGAAAGCATGTTTTTAGGGTTCATAACTTAGTTTCAATTTTAATCTGTTTTTCACCATGTTTATGATGTTCTAAATTAACTGCTAGGATTACAATGAAACCCTAATTCTTTTGTTCTGTTGTTCAACTGTTTTTGAAATGTTCATTGCATGCTTAAATGATAAGATAGTTCAATTCTAGCACTTTCTTTGCTTTGCTCTCACAATGGATGCCATGTATCCATTGTAGTTAGGATAACTCTGCATTGAGTGTAATTCAGCCCAAACTTCAATCCCTATTGCTAGCCATTGACTAGTTGTGCTTAATTAGACAACTAGTACTCTGAATTAGCAACCTTAGCTGATAACTTGAACTATTCCTTGGTGAAACCCTTAGATAAGTGATAGTCTGACACACTTCCTTATTCAGTATAAGAACATTCAAGCTAGTTGAATAACATAACTTGAATTAGAGGTGGATTTGATAATCCTAGTGCTCGTAACTTCAACACTTGTATTTCATCTTACTTTTAGCCTTGAAACCTTCAACTCAGTCGTATCGACACCAAGTTCACTCCATAATTGTGTTACAAATCCACTAGGAAATCAGTTAAGAGCCATTAGATCACATAACACACCCCAGTTCTCTGTGAAATGACCTGTGCTTGCCACTGCCTCCAAAGGCACTGTGCACTTGCAGATTAAGACGTAGGAAATCTTCTTTTACAGACCTACCGAGTTAAACTAAGTCGTTGTAGTATAGTGGTAAGTTTTTGGCGCCGCTGCCGGGGAACTGGTAGTGTGTTGTTTGCTCTTTAGTGCTTTTTCTTCACTGTTTTTCAACCCATCATTGTATATATTTTCCTTGTTATCTTCTGTGCTAGTGTAACTCAGTTTAACTCTGTATATCTTTGCATCTTAGTCTAGTTAAACTTCCTGTCAATATATGCTATCACTCAATCTTGCTTGAAGTTAGTTGCAATTATATTCACCAATATTCTACAGCTGTCATCTGTAGTTTTTGTATCTCTGCTGAAGCCTGTACAATTCTGAGAACTGACTTTCTCCCCCGAGCCAGCAGGTACTTGTGGAGCAAACCGAGCAAACTCAAGGAAAGAACAAGGAGCAAAGACAACCAGGGTGGAATTGCCTAAACCCTTAATATCGGTGATATTGTGTCTCAACCATTCCTTGCATGAATGAATGAATGATTGTCTGTTGGTATGTTTGACCTTGTGCACAAAACCCGTGAACCATCCATTCCCCGTGGTAACTCGTTGAATTAGATACCTTGCCAAGCATTACCTTGACCGCATGATAGCCCCGCTCCCTTGCTAGCCCCCGAAGCTACAAGTTTGAGCCACCACCCGTGTTGTGTGCATGAGCCGTAATTTCTTAGCTTGGATAGCCAACTAAGGGAGTGATATCTCATGCCTTGTATCCTTATGCATGTTTTGAACTTGTGCTAGACCTTGATCTGTCAACCAACTCTAGGAAACTTTGTGTTCTACTCTGCCCTCGTAGCCGTGAGTTTGAGCCACATGTCGGATAGCCCCCGTAGCCGTGAGGTTATAGTTGGCCCGTGAATAATGTGAACTTTGAGCTTAACAAACCATGTTAATGACCGTTGAATCAAGATACCGCAAGTTAGCTGAAAACCTCGTTGAAGTCAACTAAGTAAAGTGCCCCGTACTTTGCATGTTCTACCCGTAAAACTAAAGCTTTTGACACCTTTTGTGATCACCCTCTTTGCAAATCTTGCCATATTTAGTTGATATCAACCGAGATTGTGAAGTCAACTCGAGTGAGTTGATTTTATCTCGCCCCGGTGTCTTTGCATAAAAACTCTTGCCGAGTGAAGCTCATATCTCGAAAAGCATGCTCGAATCGGAGATATCCAATTCGTTGTTAACTTTGTGTTAAATGCCATCTCGTTGTGTCAATTTCGTGTGAGTTTGAATAGCAATCCCGTGACCCTCGTTGACTCTGTCATCCATTGGCTCATATGTGCATCTCGTGCATTTGCTAACATGAGCTTGCTAAACCATCCGCCTGCACCTTTATGCATGTTGAACCTTGATATCTCGTCTAAACCTTGCATCTCGTGAGACTTTGCCGTGAGCACAAAACCCCGCTAATAATTGCATTACTTTGTGCTTGAACTCTAACAACCGAGGTCAATCGACCCAATTGACATCCACCGTACAACAATATCTCGCAATGTGTGTGTGAGCTTCGATGATTGAATGAATGTTAAGTAGCGAGTTTGAGTTGTATTAGCATTTAGATTGTTTTTTAAATACACACCCGGCACATGCTTCACCATTGAGTGAGCACATCCATCAAACCCGTGCACCATACACGCTTTTAAACTCTTTTGTTCTCCTCGCCACTGAAATGTGCATCAGCTCTGCTCGTGCAGGCCGCAATTTGTATGAGAGTCTTGTGACTAAAGCCGCACATTACCCGCAATGTGCCTTGCCGTCTTTGTGTTCCCCGTGGCTGTGAATTACAAAGTCAGTGTTGTTGCATAGACCAGCCTCGCAAAACCACTAGTCGTGTCAATTTTTGTGAAATTTTTGTGAGTCGTGTGTTTCAACCAAGCCCTCAACCACTAAGCTGAACATAACCTAGAACCAACATACCTGGGCTGAACCCTAAACAGCTAAGCCCGCATCAGCTGAGCTGTTGGGCTGTCTACACAAACTGAGCCCACATCATTTGGGCTGAAATACACCTATTCAGTTGGGCTTCATAACTTCAAAAAGCCATCTTTTGGGCTTGAGTCTTGTATTAGTGGGTCATTCTTGAGTTTTTGCTTATCTGTGTTGAACGTGATTGTATGTTAACATGCTAGATGCTCTAGCTAGGCTATGATTGTGTCTTTTAGAGACCAAACAAATCGACTAGTTAGAATCCGCCGGACGAAATCGTAAGCATACCCAGGTTCTTCAACAAAGCCCAAGCCCAAACCCATCCGAAATGTAAATCATGGGTGATGAACCAAACCCACCCCGTAGTCTCAAGGACTACATATACCCAACTAGGGCAAGCCAGCCCTCTTGCATCATTCTCACACCCGATGCTTGTCGGTTTGAACCGAAAGCAAGCACCATTCACATGCTACCCGTGTTTAGAGGGGTCATGTCGAGAACCCCTACCATCACGTGAGAGACTTTGAGGATATTTGTGGGACTCGTTTTAACCAAATGACAGAGGAGTCCCTCAAATTGAGATTGTTTCCTTTTTCTCCGAAAGACAAAGCCAAGTCATGGCTACATGCCCTACAACCACAATCCATTAGAACTGGGATGACCTCACAAAGAGTTTTTCAAAAGTTTTTCCCCAACCATAAGATCGGCGACAATTCGCCAAAGTCTAAATGGTTTTGTGCAATTAGAAGACGAAACTCTAGCAAAATACTTGGAGAGATTCAATGAATTATTACTCCAATGTCCCCACCATGGTTTTGAAAAAATGGAGACTCGTCCAAATCTTGTATGAGGGTCTAGATGTTAGAACCCGTACCACAGTCGAGTCAATGTGCAATGGTGCATTTATTGACAAGAGTGCTTTGATGACGCTTGGACTTTCTTAATCGAAGTCGCCGAAAATACTCAATGCTGGGAGTCCATCCGTGAACCGAGAAGGACTACTCCTGCACACAATGTTCATAGAATCGAGTCTGACTTTGAGGGAAATGCAAAAATGGCATCTTTGGCCCGGAGAATAGAAGTGCTTGAGTTGGAAAAGAATGTAAAATCTAATGCCCCTACTCTCCGTGACCAAATTGATATGGCCACTTGTGCCGCATGCCATAGTTCCGACCACTTAGTGGACAACTGTCCATACTTGCACGCATTTCAAGAGTCTAAAGCCGAGCAAGCCAATGCATTATACCAGAGGCAAGAGAACAACCCTTATTCTCAAACCTACAACCCAGGGTGGAGGAATCACCCTAACTTCTCATGGTCCAAAGGACCGGTACAAGGGGGACCAACAAATAACAACCAAGGATACTCATATCCTAGAAACCCCCAAGTACCACCACACCCTCAGTACCACTGTCAGAGAGAAAAAGACTAGCTTGGAAGATCGTGTCGTTCATAACCTAAGGTCTTTCAAAACTTGAGAAAACTACCGACCAACGTCTCACAAACCTAGATCTTAAGATAGGGCAAATCTGTGATGCATTGAATGAGAGAGAAAAAGGAAAACTTCCTAGTCAACCCCAACAAAATCCAAAGAATGTGTTTCAAGCAGGCTCCTCTACCTGCAATGAAACTTCACATAGTCAAGCGAATGCTATCACCACTCTCCGTAGTGGTAGAATTGTTGAGAACCATGTAGGTGTACCACCGTCAAGCGAGTCTACATCAGACTCCCAAGTACACACAACACCACGTAAAACATCTACCGTAGAGAAAGAATCGAGCCCATTGATAAAACCAAGAGTCCTACTAATGTAGATGTTCCTCTGCCAGTCATGTTCCCGTTGCTCCATTTCCACAACGGTTGGTGCAAATGTATGGGGGTACCCAATACAACGAGATTTTGGAAATTTTCAAAAGAGTTAACATAAACATTCCATTTCTCGAAGCAATCGTGCAAATACCGCCTATGCTAAGTTTTTGAAGGACCTTTGCACACAAAAGCGAAAGCTTCATGTGCATAAGCGTGCCTTTCTCACCTGAGCAAGTAAGTTCAATTATTCAAAACAAAACCCCACCTAAGTTTAAAGACCCGTGTAGCCCAACTATCTCTTGTACTATAGGTGAGCATACAATCGAAAAGCTTTATTGGACTTAGGAGCTAGTGTGAATCTACCGCCATATTGTGTATGTGCAGTTAGGTCTTGGGGAATTGCAACCCACTCCCCCGTCACGCTACAATTAGCGGACAGATCTCATGAAAGTCCCTGGGAATCGTTGAAGATGTGCTAATTAAGGTTGATAAATTTTATTTCCCGTGGACTTCATTGTGTTAGATACTCAACCCGTGCAAAATCCTGAAAATCATATTCCCGTTATCTTAGGACGTCCTTTCTTGGCAACGTCAAACGCTATCATAAATTGTCGTAGCGGGATATTGAATTTGTCTTTTGGCAACATGACTGTAGAACTGAATGTCTTTCGTGTGAACCAACAACCCATAGAGTGTGATGATGATGAATTACACGAGGTTAACATGATTGAGAGTCTGATTCAAGACTCATTGTCTGACATCTTACCTGTGGATCCTGTACAAGCATTTTAGACAATTTTGACTTAGATCTCTTCAGTTCTCAGTACATTAGTGAAGTCCACTCTTTGCTAGAGTCTGTGCCACCCATGGATATTGCTAAATGGCAGAATGCAGTGGAACCCTTTCCACTCTCTGATACCAAATCTGCCCACCTCTTGACACACCACCTAAGCTTGATTTGAAACCATTGCTTGATACCTTGAAGTATGCTTTCTTAGGTCCTTATGACACTTTACCTGTGATTATTGCATCATGTTTAGACACGGAACAGGAAAGTAGACTCTTAGAAGTACTTCAAGAACATAAAGGAGCCTTAGGTTGGACCATCTCCGATCTTAAGGGTATAAGTCCCACAATTTGTATGCATCACATAAACCTTGAGGAGAACACTAAACCATCTAGGGAAATGCAAAGGAGACTTAACCCCAACATGAGAGATGTTGTCAAGGGTGAGATTCTGGAATCGCTTTGATGCGGGTATCATTTACCCTGTCCCCGATAGCCAAATGGGTCGAGTCCCATTCTGTAGTACCCAAAAAGTCCGGCATCACCGTAGTTCAAAATGAAATGAATGAACTTGTCCCCACCCGTGTGACCACAGGGTGGCGAGTTTGTATTGATTATAGAAAACTGAACACAGTGACCAAGAAAGACCATTTTCCCCTTCCCTTCATTGACCAAATGCTGGAAAGGTTAGCAAAACATAGTCACCATCGCTTCTTAGATGGCTATTCTCGCTACAACCAAATTCACATAGCACCGAAGACCAACAAAAGACCACATTTACATGTCCTTATGGAACATTTGCTTATCGTCGTATTCCTTTTTGGGATGTGCAATGCGCCCGCTACTTTTCAACGTTGCATGATGAGCATATTTTCCGACATGGTAGATAAGTTTCTTGAGATTTTTATGGATGATTTTTCGGTGTTTGGTTCTTCTTTTGATGAGTGTTTGCATCACCTCACTTGTGTGCTTTGATTAGGTGTAAAGAAAAGAGTTTGGTCTTGAATTGGGAAAATATCATTTCATGGTTAACTCGTGCATTGTTCTAGGGCATATCATCTCGGAAAAAGGCATAGAAGTAGACAAAGCCAAGGTAGATCTCATCCAACACTTGCCTCAACCTCGTTCGTGAGGGACATCGATCATTTCTAGGCCATGCGGGTTTTTACCGCCGATTCATCAAAGACTTTAGTAAAATTTCACGACCTTTGTGCAATCTTCTTGCAAAAGATGTTGCATTTGTCTTTGATGATGCTTGTAAGGAAGCATGGGAGCAATGAAGGCTCTCTTACATCCGCCCCTATAGTCGAGACCCGATTGGTCATTACCATTTGAGATTATGTGTGATGCGTCCGACTATGCTTTGTAGGAGCTGTTTTAGGCCAAAGAGTAGACAAACTCCCCTATGTGATCTACTATGCTAGTAAAACACTTAATGATGCTCAATGAATTATTCCACTACTGAGAAGGAGTTGCTAGCTGTTGTGTTTGCATTAGATAAGTTTAGATCTTATTTGATAGGGTCTAAGGTCATCATTTACTCTGACCATGCTGCATTGAGATATCTTATGTCTAAGAAAGATGCTAAGGCTCGTCTAATTCGATGGATACTCTTGCTACAAGAGTTTAACCTCGAAATTCGAGATAAGAAAGGGTCAGAGAATGTTGTTGCCGATCACTTGTCTAGGTTGAATGTCGAACCTTCTGATGAATTGTGCTAATTAGGAATCATTCCTTGATGAGCAATTGATGCTTGTGTCCGAAATGCCCTGGTTTCTTCGATATTGTGAACTACCTTGCTAGTGTAGAATGCCCTTGCATTGGTCTAACCAAGACCGTTCTAAGTTCTTGGCTGAAGTTAAACACTTCCTTTGGGATGACCCATATTTGTTTAAGTACTGCCAAGACCAAATCATTAGGAGATGTGTCCCCAATTCTGAACAAAGGGACGTCATCTCTTTCGTCATGACCATGCATATGGAGGCCACTTTAGTGCCAAGAAAACCGCCGCAAAGATCTTGCAAAGCGGTTTCTATTGGCCAACTTGTTTAAGGATAGCCATGCGTTTTGTGTTGCTTGTGACCGATGCCGAAATTAGGAAGTATCACTAAGAGAAACATGATGCCCTTACAACCCATTTTGATTGTCGAGTTGTTTGATGTTTGGGGTATTGATTTCTTGGGTCCATTTCCTAACTCGAAGGTAAGTTATACATTCTTGTTGTTGTTGATTATGTCTCTAAGTGGGTAGAGGCCATTGCATCCAAAACCAACGACCATAAAGTTGTTCTTTCTTTTCTTAAGGAGAACATTTTCTCCCGTTTTGGAACCTTAGTGGAAATAATCAGTGATGGAGGTAGTCATTTCTGCAATAGACCCTTTGAATCACTAGTGCGCAAGTATGGAATCACTCATAAGGTCGCAACACCTTACCATCCTCAAACCAGTGGCCAAGTAGAAGTTTCTAATAGGGAAATTAAGCATATCCTTGAGAAGACCGTCAATCCTTCTAGGAAAGATTGGTCTTTGCGCTTAAACGATGCTTTATGGGCCTATACAACTGCATACAAGACCCATTGGGATGTCTCCTTACAGACTTGTGTACGGGAAAGCATGTCATTTACCTGTTGAGTTAGAACACCGTGCATACTGGGCTGTGAAGAAGTTGAATTTTGATCTTGCTAAGGCTGGAACCCGTAGGAAACTTCAACTCAATGAGTTAGAAGAATTGAGAAATGATGCATATGATAGTGCCAAAACGTACAAACATAGGATGAAAGTGTTTCACGACAAGCGCATTCTCGCGCAAGTCTTTCACCCTGTGTCGAAAGTTTTATTGTACAACACTAGATTGCATTTGTTTCCGGAAAGCTACGTTCTCGATGGTCATGACCATTCTTGGTACGCACCGTTTTCCCCATGGAGCTGTAGAAGTTGAAAACCCAAAGAAACAAGAACATTTTCAAAGTCAATGGTCGTGAGATTGAAACCATTTCCGGAGCATCTTCCACCGAAGTTGAGACCGTTGACTTGGAAGACCCCATCTATGTGGACTAGACTAGTTCACTTGTGTACATACATATGGACTAACAATCCATTCTCTTTCCCTTTTCTTTTTCTTTTTGCATAGTTTTTGATGTGTGCTAACCAAACTTTTTGTCTTGCGCTCTTGATTGTTTGCTTTCAAAGCATTCATCTTTCTATGGTTTAGCAACACCTTCTTGCATCCGGTAATCTCTTCCCTTTTCTCCTCTCAACATAGTTCTCATGGTATGTGACTGTTTAAATTCTTTATATCTGTTGACACATTGAGGACAATGTTTGATCTAGGTTTGGGGGTGTGATTTGCATTTAGAGTTTTTAGTCTTTTTGTTTTGATTCTAAAAAAAAAAAAAAAAAAAAAAACTCTTTGTAAATATTTGCATAAAAACCTCCAACTTTTAGAGATTTTAGAGTCACTAGCATGCTTCTAGCTATGTTTACATAGAGAGTCTGACCGAAATAACAGAACTTGGAAGTACTTTGGAGAACGCAATCAGGTTTCTTAGTTGATTAGAGCGTTAAAGTTGGATTTAACCATACTGGAGGAGGGCGAATTAGGTGTTGTTTAGATATTCGGTAGTAGAATTGTGATCAACCATAGTGGAGACTACCCATTTTACATCAAGCGAGGTACCGACCTTCACTCTTTGTGACTTTCTAGAAAAGCTTTTAGAGTGTGTGTCACCGTACGTCAATTCCGGGTAGGAATGGTGAGCTACCCAACTTCGCACCACTTTCAGCACTACTTTTGATCTCTTGAGTGCTAATTCCGTCAATCATGAGGGTGACGTTTAAAGATGAAAACTTCTTCTAAATACCGATTTGCAGTTAGCATCACTCTCTCTCCCTCTCAACAACATCAACAGATTCATAGAAACACATCATCGTCAGCAAGCGGAGCATCATCAGAATATTTGAAGAAAAGTTGAGATAGTCCAAGGTTTATGTGCAACAAAGAAAAGAAAAAGAAGATGAGAATTAATGAAGTTTGTGAAATCAAGACAAGTGTGAAAAATTGAGTCTTATTGTTTTATTGTTATTTTCATTCCAAGTTAATGTCAAAAAAAAAAAATAATAATAATTGTTGTTTGTCAAGTTTTTGTGAAGTTCAGAAGTTCATCATCAGCTATTGAAGACCGAAGACCGAAGATTGAAGACGTTTCTATGAATGCTGTGAGAGAGTGATATTAATTGCCGATCGGGTGAGAAGGTAAGTGAGTACTCCCACCCTTGCTAATGGTTGATTTCCTTTCTTAGAGATCATCGAAAAAGATTCTTTTGTCCACACTTCGTGGAGTCTCCGAAATTATTTCGGAAGGTTATCCTTCTTACCTACAACGTGTGCAGGATTTCTCTCTTTATTCCCGCTCGCACACATGAGAGACTAAAAAAGCGGTCTTTTTGAGTGCAATTATCATAAAACCCTAATGGTGAGGCGAGAAGTCGAGGCTTATGATCACAATCGAATCCGAATTCTTTCATATGGTATGGTTACTTCTCGCTCAAAGACTTAAGGATGAGAATGCGTTCTTTGGTAGTTCTAACTTCATGTTACTAGCATGCGTAAACTCTATGTCCTCATAGCTTCTTGGATGCTTGAGACTCTTTTACACTCAAGTTGGAGAAGGTTTTGTGGGTACACCTGGTAAACCCTCACGAGACTACAACTCGTCCACTAGGGACACCTAGGGGTTTAAAGGCTTAGTGCATACGCTAAATGCATTCGAGAGACCAACGACGGTGGTATAGTTAGGATTTCTTCATTTTCGTTTCACTTGAGGACAAGTAAAATTCAGGTTTGGGGTATTTGATGAGTGCCAAATATTGCATATTTATACATCTTTTTATTGGCATTTTACTCATCTTTTGTGCTCAAGAATCAGATATTATCCCAGATTCTGTGTTTTCTTTGTTTTCAAGAATAAATAATTGTACTAATTAATTTTATGTTTTTAGGTAGTGAATAAAGCTCGGAGAAATTGAGGAGCCAAAAGAGCAGAGAATTGGAGGCAAGCGTCTATGGAACAAAAAGCCAAAGCCCGCGCGCACATCAGTTGCAACCCAACAAGTAGCAACTCATCTACAAGACATGGGCCCAAGCTACCCACGACCGGGATTCGAGCCCATCCTTTCCGAGCCGTCAGATTTGATCCAGTCTTCATCCAACGCTCGCTCCAGCTCCTACACATCATCTCTTGATACTCCCGCTCAACACCAAAACCGCCATCACCCTGAGCCGTGAGATCTTCCACTGCCAAGATCCAACGCTCGCTCCACCTTCCTCATCAAATCCTGATGCACCCGCTTCACAGCATAGCCCCTATATAAGCTCCCAACACCAAAACCTAATCTCATTTCTTTCTCCTTCACCCGACCAAACTCAGAGAAACCCTTACCTCTTATCTTCTTCCCCGACCAAAGTTGCAGAACCACCTCACCTCCGCCACCATCTCTCCTCCCGACAATAGAAGCTCCAAAGCACCATAGTAGCCTATTCACGCACCTAAGTCATGTTTATCTCTCACATAGCTTCTCATAACCTAGAAGCTAAGTTAGAGATAAGCAAGACTAGGTTGTTTTTTCCATCACCACAAGCAAGGCTACCTGAGCCGAATCGCGTAAGAAAGAGTATGGGTATGTCCTTAATTGTTGTCTAGAGTATGTGTGAGTGATATAAATTGATGTTTTGATGTAAGAGAGGGACAGCATGTTTTTAGGGTTCATAACTTAGTTTCAATTTTAATCTGTTTTTCACCATGTTTATGATGTTCTAAATTAACTGCTAGGATTACAATGAAACCCTAATTCTTTTGTTTTGTTGTTCAACTATTTTTGAAATGTTCATTGCATGCTTAAATGATAAGATAGTTCAATTCTAGCACTTTCTTTGCTTTGCTCTCACAATGGATGCCATGTATCCATTGTAGTTAGGATAACTCTGCATTGAGTGTAATTCAGCCCAAACTTCAATCCCTATTGCTAGCCATTGACTAGTTGTGCTTAATTAGACAACTAGTACTCTGAATTAGCAACCTTAGCTGATAACTTGAACTATTCCTTGGTGAAACCCTTAGATAAGTGATAGTCTGACACACTTCCTTATCTGTAGCAAGAACATTCAATCTAGTTGAATAACATAACTTGAATTAGAGGTGGATTTGATAATCCTAGTGCCTGT
Organism: Papaver armeniacum; assembly: GCA_023531295.1. Lineage (NCBI taxonomy): Eukaryota > Viridiplantae > Streptophyta > Magnoliopsida > Ranunculales > Papaveraceae > Papaver > Papaver armeniacum. The sequence continues at coordinate 219,200 of JAJJWW010005264.1, forward strand.
AACTTCAACACTTGTATTTCATCTTACTTTTAGCCTTGAAACCTTCAACTCAGTCGTATCGACACCAAGTTCACTCCATAATTGTGTTACAAATCCACTAGGAAATCAGTTAAGAGCCATTAGATCACATAACACACCCCAGTTCTCTGTGAAATGACCTATGCTTGCCACTGCCTCCAAAGGCACTGTGCACTTGCAGATTAAGACGTAGGAAATCTTCTTTTACAGACCTACCAATATCCATCTTTGTATTTAGTTCATACCTCGCCCAATTGGTTCTTCTCAGCCGTTCAAAATCTGATCCAGAGGTTTGCATCTGTTGTGGCGGGTTAATTGCAATTGCATATATACCTTGCATTTGGTACTGCAGTATTTCTCCCGGGTACCAAACCCCTCTATCCAATGGTGGATTGTAAAAAACAACTCTACGCAGAGAATAATCAAGAATACGTTGTCCAACATCAGCATCATACTGAGGAAAATCAATGTAAGGGTGAACAACGACGTTGTTGTGGCTCTGAGTCATCTGATGAAACCTCTGAACAAAACTGGAACTCGAGATGTCGCTGCCAGTGACCTTCGCTAAGTTGATCGAGATGTACATATTCAACATTGGAAATCTTTGGGTATCGTCTTTAAGGATTGGTTTACTAACACGGAAGTAGGTATACCACCAATACTACAAATCACTCCATAAGTTTAGTATTTTGACTTAATCTACATTTGCTCATAAAAATTATTTAAATTTTAAAATAATAATTTTGATATTTACCTCTATGATGCCCCAGAAACCAGTGAAGTTATCTCCGCCCGTAGATGCATCATCCAGCCCACAGTACAATTCTGCTAAAATTGCAGATCCCCGGTCATAATCTGGTGTTTTGTCAAGATATTCTAACGATTCAATCCAACCAACACGAGCAACAAAAGTTGAGTTTGGAAATAATGTCTGACCCAATACCCATAAGATAAACATCCTTTCGAGTTCAGGATAGTCATCTACATGCTCTGGGTTTCTGGGTTGGTTAAGGAAATACTTCAACGCTGAACATTTATCCCACCTCCTTTCAATTGTTTATAATCTACAGGTATTTCTGAATCTATAAACGAGGGAAAAAGCGTCTCCCATTTACTATTTGATATCCATTCGTCTTGGTTGAACGGTGGCGGCTCTCCTATTCCACTTGGGATCCCACAAATGAAATACAAATCAAGGGGCATAATTCCTATTACAAGTATAATATCAACTATGATTAATTATTTTGATTATTTAATAATTATTTAAAAAAATATAATTTAAGTTAAGTTAAACAAGCTTACCAATTTCAAAATCAATGAAATGGAATGTGTGCGTCGTCGCCCACCACCTTTCTACCACTGTTGTCGGAATTTTTTTGTTGTGTCTTCTAGGCTTCACACTATAGAGCGCACGCCAGGGATATCTGTCAACCCTTTCTCGGACTTGAGGGGGTAAAACTAGGGGTGTCAATGGGTCCGGGTCCTCCCGGGTATCACTAGGCCCGGACCCGGACCCTACTTATAAAGGTCGGGTCCGGTTCCCAAATTTGTGGACCCAGAACCGGACCCGTTTAAAAACCCGGTAGTTGTCTGTCCGGTACCCATTGGGTATTAAGAAAACTATAAAAAAAGTCTCAAAAACTTAATATTTTTCACTTTTTGGCTTGGATCTAAATTATTTTTATAGAAATTTATTATTATTTCTTTATTAATGTACTAAATAAGGATTAAGTATAAGAAAAAAAATGAAAAATGAAAAAAAATCAAAGCGAAAACTAACAAAATACTTGTAATATTGCTAAAAACATGAATAAAAGAATAAATAATCGGGTACCCGATACCCGCCGGGTCCTAAGTTCTTAATGGGTCCAACTTTAGGACCCGGAACCGGACCCAAATCTACCGGGTCCGGTTCCGGTTCCGGGTAATGGGTACCCATTGACAGCCCTAGGTAAAACTTCATAAATAGCCTTTAAGTCTGAAAATCCACCTCTCATTTTAAAATAGTCATCAGACCGATCTTGATGCCCCGACACATGACCTTGGACTAATGATGGACCAACAACGACACTCGGCGCAGCAAACTCTACTTCCCAATTTTGAGAAAAATCTACAATTGTGGCAGTCGCAGTCTTAGGTTCATTTCTTCGGTCTCTTTTCTTCTTTACACTATTGACCGCTTTTCTTAAAAGGCCGCTCATATTGTATCAAAATTTTTTGATTTAGAAGAAGGAAATAGTAGTGGTGTGACAGAAATGAAGTTAGTTTAATCCAATTTATAGGTGTTGAAATATAGACGTTGGAATTATGGCCGTTGGAGATATGAATGTTGGAGATTTTGTATCTCACGCCCGCGTTGGTAGGACCAAAGCGCGTTTATAGTACCAATGCCCGAGTTTGTTTTACCAATGCTAGAGTTTGTATTCCCAACGCCCGCGCTTTTTCTTTAAACTCCAGCGTTTGTCACAAGCACGCGCGCTTGGTTATCTACAGTGGCGGAGCCAAGAAAACAATTTGAGTGGTGCTAAAAATATTTATGTACAAATATGTGGACCTTTGTGGACTAGATTTGAAAATTTAGTTTGGCTAAATATGAAATATCTGATAAATACAAGGACTTTTTATTGACTTTATAGATTTTAGGGGGGCTAGAGCCAGGGTTAGTCAACCCTTGGCTCCGCCCCTGGTTATCTAACTCCCAGTGCTTTACCATAGTGGAAAAGCCAGTTTGGCCATCCACCTGGCTCAACAAAAAAATGGATTTGGCCATTGCCATGGGAATTGCCCTTAAGAACAAACCATTCTCGTTGATATTATAATTTACCAAGCTAATTCATTTTCCCATGAATACGAATAATGGAGCGATCTTTGAGAACAATAAATTCTGGAAAAAAAAAAACCTAATAGTCAAAATTATGCCCTAATCGCAACATTCTCAAAGAAATTAACATGTTACTGAAATAGAGTTAGGGTTGTTGAAGAAGATTGACTAGAGAATTTGGTTTTTACTGCTGATGATGATCGACTTTGAGAGATGATTAAGCATGGATTTAAGTTGAATTAGTTGTTGGTATTGTTGATTGAGAAGAAGAAGTTTCCATCTAAAAAGTAGATGAAAACAAGAAAGAAGTATTCTTCTTCTGAAAAAGTAGAAGAAAAATGAGATATACGGTCCATACGTCATTGGTGAGGGTAATGTAAGTTTAACTTTTCGAAAACTTTTTGGACCTCCGGCTAATTGCTTCCTGCTGGACTATAGAATAAACTGGATCGGGTTTTGTGGACCAACCAACAAATTTCTCTTAGAGCAACTCCTGTTAGTCCTGTATTTGGATTAGAAGAAACATCATAGTTAATAGTTAAGAAAGGGTATATATCAGTGTGCTATAGTCTGGATGTTTCCTTGAACTCCAGTATGGTTTTGGGAATTTTAAAAAAATGCCCATGGGATATGCATTTAAGAAAATGCCCATATTTTCTTTGTTATATATTTAATGTCCATACCGTTAGTCATTCCGCCTGGTCCCACCAAAGTAGTAAAATTTAATGGGCTTAGTCAATTTGTCGTTTGTTGAGATGAGATTTTAGTGGGCGTAATTACTAAGCTGCCCATTACTTTAGATTATTATATTATCATCTTTCACCGTCCGTTTGACTAATCAATGGCTTAAAATTCCTAACTCGGTCTCGTGCTATAAATGGGGACGTGGCGGGTCTTGAGGAAATGTTGAAAGCATCGAAAGGATAATCATTTTCTATCAAAACCTATGAAGCACGGACACCTCAAAACCGGTGACGTATCCGTGTCGGACGCCGTATCAGTGTCGGACACTTGGGGATACGTATCAGACACCCCATTTAAAGTGTCCCTTTTTATTAATTACGAAAAGGGTAGGGGATACTTCTCGGATACTCTAGAGGGGACACTTCTTATATATATATATATATAATATATTGCCAAATATTTATATACAGAATATGTTAAATATTTTTAGATATGTAATATATTCGTATTTATCAAAAATTATTCTATAGAAGCAGTATATAAATGTCTAACCTAACATTCTTATTCAATATTGATGAGTGATGGATTATTTTTTTTTTTTTTTTTTTTTTGATATTCCAGATAGTACTTTAGAAATTTTCTTAAATATTCTTTTCACTATTAATAAATTAAATATTTTTTATTAATACACGTATCCCAACGTATCTGTATCCACATTTTTTGAAAATTGACTAATCCTCGTATCAGTATGCGTGATTCATAGATCAAAACAAAAGAGCCCAATTTCTTATCCGGATGCTTATGTTCTTATCGAGTAAAGAAAAATGGATCTAAGCTTAATTTCACCTCTTAACCAAGCAGCTGCTGATACAACTATTTCCTATAGTCTGAAATGGAGACTTGGATTTAGCTTAATAATAAGCAGATGGCATCATCTGTAAAGACAAGAAAAGGGAGAAGTTTATAGCGGCAGTAAATGAAGATGGGATGAAATTGGGGTTTTGGTGTGGTGGTGTTCTGTGATCAAATTGTTGTTGGACATGATTTTGGGTGTTTTGAAGTTATATGCAACGGGAGCAATGCTTGAGATGTATATGAAGATGGAATGGGGAGTTTTATTGTGGTCTGAAATTGAATTTAATTGCAATTGAAGTACTAGCCTTTAGAAATTAGATATCTGGTCCAGTTTGGAGTTTTGGTAGCACTTATGAATAGAGATCGAAGAAAAACGCAGAAGGGCTCAGATGGCTTTGAATTTGGGGATTAAATTGCAACTAGGGTCAGTCAAGGTTTGTTCATTTTGATCACGAAATACATTAAATTTTATTTGTCTTTGTCGATGAATTTTGGTTATTCAAGTTGGCATGAAACTGTAGAAACGTAGTTTGATAAGGCTTGTGGATTTGGATCACTCTATTAACAGCTGTTTACCCAAATAATTCACTGATTTGGGCAAAGATAAGCATCAGAAGTTGAGTTCGTGATGATTGTTTGTGAAATTTGTGACAAACGAATATATTTTTAGCATGTAATCCGTATAAAAAATGTGGCATGATCAATCTTTTTGTGATGATTGTTTGTGAATCACAGACTTCTGTTGTGTTAGGGTTTTGTCAACCAAAAAAAAATGGGGAGAAGAAGATGAACAGTGGTAGTTGGGATTTGACTTAGCTCGACACTTCTGACTCACTAATCCAACTCGGTCCTAGTCAAAGTATTAAGGGCATGAACGTCTTTTGATATAGCTCAATTAATGCCACGTATACACTAACGCCTGTCATCCGTTTATTCAAAAAAAAAAAGAAAAAAAAGAACGGGATGGAAAATGTCAAAGTATGGGCATTTAATATATAATGAAAAAACGTGGGCGTTTTCTTAATAACATTTTTCCACATGGGCATTTTATTAAAACCCCTAAATTTTATACAGCCTGTCAATGTAATTAGCAAAAAAAAACAGATGGCTTTCCTAATTTTAAGAGGAAAAAAGAAAATAGAGCTGAAAAAATTGGGGTGAAGAAGTGAGACAATCCATAGCGTTTGCTCTTAGACTCAGTCGACGGAAACGCAGGGTGTGCACCAAAACCCGCGGGCATCCCGTATCACGGTTCTTTTTGATTTACAATAGTAGTTGTTTTGGATGGACTATTTGTCTGTAACCAAAATGGAGAGCGGGGACGATTGGTTAGCCCTAGACAAACTCTATCATGTCTTATTCTGTTTCTTCATCTCGATACTCGTTTCAACAACAATTGCTATTACAGCCACAACTCGATATCCTTTCCTCAGAAGATGGAGTATTTGGATTGGATCTCTTGTGTCCATGTCTGCTGGAGCAGCTAAAGAAGCTGGAGATGAGATTGGATTATGGAAATCTGCTGGTGCTTCTACTAAAGATGCCATTGCTGATCTCTTTGGAATATTACTAGCTTATTTATCTATGCTTTTCTACAGTTCCTTTTTTACTTCTTCCTTCAAAAAGCCAGGAGAAGAAGTGATTCATGGGGTTTCACTGGTTTAATAGGATCATCAGGTTCGTGTTGAGGATTTTATCAGGGATTTCTCAAGTGAGTTCAATTAACTAATACTTTTTGTTGGATTGTTTTATACCATTATTTTCTGAAATACGATTTTCTATTTATTAGGGTTTGTTTTTTTTAGAAATTAACTTAACCTATACAAATAAATGAATCCAGTACCAGAAGAGTGATCTTTTTATGCAATGTATAAGAATCCTAAAGGATGCATAACATGATGAAATATGGCAGCAACCAAGTTCCAGTTGCTAAATCCATTTTTGATTGATAATTGATACTTCTTATTTCCGCAACTCCTTCAAGAGCGGACTACATTGGTTCGTACATAGTCATTCTTCTAGTCAATGATTTCTCGGGAAGCATGACTAAGTTTGTTTTTATTCACAGGACTACTACATTTTCATCAAAATCAACAAAAGGGATACTGATGAGTGATGGCAGTTAAGAAGTAGATATCTTGTTGCAAAATCAAGGTACCGTGGAATTAAACAGTAAATCATTTCTCTACTCAGATAACATGTCCGTGTCTCTGCCGGTGTATGTGCATTTGATGCTGTTCCTAGGATGTACATGTACATTTTATAAGATTGATGCAATCACTAAATGCTGGTAACACGATGAACATAAACATTTTTAAGCATAGTAGGAACGTGAGTTCCTCCTAGTACCTATATCCATTAGCTCTCCATGACAAGGTTACACTTATATCTGACAGACACAAGTCGTTATCAAAACTACACTATATGTAGTATGGATACTGTACATCTAACGTAAATTTGAACTCTGAAGCTCTTGTTTTATTGATGGAACCTTGCCAAAAGCGAGAGAAACCCCATCTCTCTCTTCTTTCCTTTTTGCGCCCCCATGTCACCATACGCCTATCAACTTGTTCCGACCTAGGATAATAAGCTCATGAGCTTGGTTTTACTTCACCGTATGTCTTGATTTAGGTACAACTCAGAGAATATGAAGTTGAAACCACTAATGGGGATATTATAAAGTGTAAAACAGAAACACGGTCAAGTTGGTGCATTCATTCACCTCGAACTGCGGAACCAACCTTGACACCTTTTATTCACACATTAATTAGAGGTGATAGGGGCATATTGCTGACTTAGTGACTTATAGATTTTGTTAATGTTACTCTCTTTTTTCTTTCTTTTCCTCCCCTCCCCTCCTATTCTTGCTTTCTTTTCCTTCCTAATAAAATCTCTTAAAGGGTTTGGCAAAAAAAAAAAAAATCGCCTCTAACAAATCTTTAAGGCACTAAGTCGGCAATATCTTATTATTAACAGGGCATTTTGTAATCAGTTACCGCCATATTTTATGTTTGTCCTTAGCACTCTATAATACAAGAAAGCATTAGAAGACATTTTTCCGAAAACTAGGGCCAACAAGGATGCCATGAAAGTAAAAGAAATATATAGAACTTGATTCCGGCTTATCATCTCGAGCTGTATTTTTCTCGTCTCAACTTCCCTTCTTTCTGGATAGCTGGTTGCAATATGTTTGGGCTCATATGTTTATAAAAAAAAAGAGATTTGAAATTGTGATCGTCTCTTTTAACTGCACATGGTGCTTTGTTTATCTACCTCGTGTACTGTAGTTTCCTTACCCCACGTTTACTGTTCATGTTTAAGAGAATAAGGTTCTCAGTGGAAATCCTACCAAGTTATCTACATGCTTTAGCTTCTCGAGTCAATGGACAGAACAATTCTGGCTAACTGTTCGAGAAATTCTTGGTAAGCTGTGATTAAGGGGTAGATAGTAATATTAAAGAAAAGGAAAACTACAATTATGTAATAAGTTCTTAAATGACGACAAATAAAACACATCCGACTTCTTAATTGCAGTATAGAAGATATTATGTGATTAAGGAAAACTACAATATTAGTATGTATAGAAGATATTGAAACCGATTTAATATTGGATCCTTAATGTATGTCCCTATGATGTGTTTATTTCTCTATGCAGGTATAAAGGGAGGTAACCAGCCACCATTCAAGTATAGGTGTGATCCATGTTCAGTAAGGTTATTGTTCTTGATTTGCAATGTCACTGCTGCAATCTGTGGAGATAAGTACATCAGATTTGGACTCTCTAACTGCCACAGCATTGTGGTTCCAGGGAGAGAAGAGCACTGCCACAACTGCAGGTTTTAGTGTTGGATTAGTTTGCCAAATCTGATGAACTGTCAATATACCGAATGCTTACATGCTTAGAAAATGGAATTACAAACTGATATACATGCTTAGAAAATGGAATTACAAACTGATATTTTTGGTTTAGTCAACTGAGACTTACTGATCTGATGATCTTTAAACTGTCCAGATGTTTTGTAATACGTACTATCAGCATCTTTAAAGCTTTAGCTGGTATCACTGCCAACTTCATGAAAATCTGTGTAAGCCTTGTGAAAATCTCTCTGAGCCAATCGTTCTCCTCCGTTGCCCATCCTCTTGTTAATGGTACGCCATGATTGCAGTGATCAAATCTGAACTTACGGTTTCAATTGTGCCTACTTGGCATAAACTCAACGGCCGCTCTCCGGATGTAAAATTACAAGAGAGGAGTAAGATATTGAGGTTATGGGCTTATTTACTGTAAAGCTTTTGGGATATAGAACATATGGAATATCAGTAAATTACAAACTTCACAAGGAATCAAAGGAATACAGTTCGGTTTCTATCTTCAACTACCTTTTCTCTATAATGATAATTATTACTCTACTTCTCTATAAACAAGGCAAAGTAAACCTGTAACTGAAACAAAACAAACTTCATGAAAATCTGCGTAAGCCTTGTGAAAATCTCTCTGAGCCAATCGTTCTCCCCCGTTGCCCATCCTCTTGTTAATGGTACACCATGATTGCAGTGATGAAATCTGAACTTACGGTTTCAATTGTGCCTACTTGGCATAAACTTAACGGTAAAATTACAAGAGAGGAGTAAGATATTGAGGTTATGGGCTTATTTACTGTAAAGCTTTTGGGATATAGAACATATGGAATATCAGTAAATTACAAACTTCACAAGGAATCAAAGGAATACAATTCGGTTTCTATCTTCAACTACCTTTTCTCTATAATGATAATTATTACTCTACTTCTCTATAAACAAGGCAAAGTAAACCTGTAACTGAAACAAAACCATTGCAAGAATAAGGGCCTTTCCCTTGGAGTTCATGTAACACCTATAATCACTTGCGTGGTGTGTTTGTGGAATCAATCTACATTCGGATTGCAGTACATGATCAAGCACTTCTCCTACGAATTCTGCCACTCTGCATTATGCTATATATTTCTCATAATTAATCTATCTTTCCCCTGTTTTAATATATTACTTCAAACAATCTTTCGGTACTCCATACTCTTTCTTTAAATAGCTAACTTTTTGTCTCCAAGGATCGTGGTGTAACTTGTAATGCAATACCTTGTTATATCAAAAGAAGTTCAGAAAAATCAGGCATTTGGAATTAAGATTTGAGAAACATGTAAAATATCAAGAAAAAAAGATTTGCTACTAATTTTTCAAATCAGACAGTTATTCACAGCAAGGAATCTTTAAGTTATAAGGGCAGTGGTCAGGCCAATAGAGCGGGTACCTGAATGAACGTGGAGAACACATCATCTTCAGTTAATCTTAAGAACTCTACAGCCCAATCTTCCACGTGACCAAAAGTAGTTTTCTGTCTCTCAGCCTCAAGTAGAATTGAATCGCGGTATAAGAACCTTTGCCAGATCCTTTTAACATTTTCTAACATAAATTCCAACTCTGTCTCATTAAATCCCTACGACGAAGAGGAACAAAAATGATATAGTGTAAGTGATTGCAATGCATTTTCAACTTCGCATGATCCAACTTAAGTTAGTTTTAACTGAACAGTTACCCGAAGAATCTTTATCAGGTTTGGAATCTCATCTTCACTTATTCGTACAGCAAAACTTTGATAGTTGAGCACATTTTCGTATGGCAAGAAGATACCATCCTGAAACAAATATTGGTATAAAATGAAACGGGGAAGATGACTAGCAAAGAGATCAACTGAATGTGACAATCTAAAGCATCCAATTTCGAGAATCATTTATATTAACCACTCGAGCACCTGCAGTACTAATAGAATCGGATTTATGAAGTAATGAAAACTTTACTATGTTGTTTTTTATCGATCCTTTCACACACACACAGTCACAGAGACAGAGAGGGAGAGAGAAAGAGAGAGGAGAAACCTGAATGACCACAGGAATGCAACCATGCAAAACACTATCTTCCATACGACCACTCCAACCATCTCCAGGTAACACGCCGCAGAAGACGGAGCTGGACAAGTCCTTGTAATAATGATCAGAACGTGCCGGAGTAACAATCACATCGTCTGCATGTTGTCTCCCAAGTTTTCCTTTCGTGTCTGGGGTTGACCCAAACTCTTCTGCTAGTTTTTGCCTGATACCCATACTATACCTGAAGACAGTAATCGCCAACCACTATATTAAGTTGTCTCAAATGGGTATGTAAGAATGTTTTTCAAATTTACTTACGTTGTTTCAGGCCTGCCTTTTTCGTAAGCAGGTCCTAGATTTCCATTGAAATAGAAAAGTTTCTTACGATCCTTAAGAGACCTGCACATAAACATTCAATCAGTACTAATTTGCTGGAAACAAACAAAAACTTCAATGTAATTTGGCAGCTTCAAGTTTCACAATTGTCAGTACAGGAACTGCTACAAACCTGTAGCTGTATCATCAAAAAGTAATCCTGTTCTGGGTGATATAACATTCAGAGAAATTGGGAGAAAACAGATAAGACCAAGAACCAGTTTACAGATTTTGGTATTTCACTTGGACCCTCTGATTCCTATCCTTTCATACAGATCCTTACAAGAATTAAAAAGTAAATAACATGAAGACATGCAACGAGCCAAGTGGAACTGGAATTCGATTAAACTAGAACCAGTGGGCAGTAGTTGAACAACCAATCCAAACTCAACATCGACACCCCTACCTGGTCCAAAATTTTAATCGTAAGGAATCTGGATCAGGCCGTTTCCATGCAGGAAGCACAAGATCTTTCTCCGGATCATAGCATGGATGGTTGCCTCTACTAGAAGAAGGAATAGGGTCCCAGTTGTCTAGCCAATATGCACTTGTTGAGTGATTATGCTTAGAGTTTGTGTTTCCCCAGTGAGCTAGCATCATGCTGTTCCATATCTCCTTAGGGGCATAACAGGCACCTTCGTCCCATGAAAAAGACTGCCATCAGACCTTAAAATGAACAGCATTAGAACATTGACTATGAAACTCAAAAAATTAGTTCTGATTTCAAATATTATCAGAACCAACAATCCTATAAAGCTCCTATACCTACGTCATACCCAAATGTGGTCTCTTCCAGATGAACGGTTCCAGAAAGGATACTGTTCAACAATATGATCATATGCCTTCTTGTAGAAGTCAAGTGTAAGTGAACTCCTTAAGCCCATGTGTTCCTGAAGTATACATATTAGAGCCACTGAGAATCTATGGTACTGCTGCCAAAGCACGAAAGACAAGCATATTAACATGAACATGATATAATAAAGAAAAACATTGGGTCCCATTATTTATTTATTTATTTATTATTGTTTTTTTTGTAAAAAAAATATTGCGTCCCAGAAAGGTATGAGATGGCAATGCACTGGCGAGTGGCAAAAGCACCAACGGCTGCTTGTGACTATAGGCCGGTCATTAAAACATACTTTTTTTCCTTGTTTGATCAACCAATCTAGGTATCCAATGTTTAGTAACACAATTCAGGTGTTGTAAACAGACAGAAACAGTACCTCCATACTCAAGTGAGGTGCATCATCAGCACGAGTTATAATACAAGAATCAAGAACAGGAACAAAGAAATAATCAGCTTCATCACCATTTAATGTACGATAAGGGCTAGCGAGCATGCTCTCAAGTAGTGCCATCTGCAAAGAATGTAGTGTAGCAGGATAAATAAATGACTTGGTAAATGACTTTTATAACATTATCCTGCTTGAGCTTCAAACTTAAGTGGATGTGATACCTGAGATCCATACAATTGTTCTGTCCACACTGTTGCGTTCAAGTCGTCATAGATTCTATTTACACATTCAAATTTAAAATGCCGTCCCTGTAGCACACAGGCAATTGGGTTTTGAAAAGAAGATCAAAACAAGGTTCATCGGTGCTTGAAAAAATAAAGAAAGGGGGCTATAAATTAGAACACTGACCTCAATAAGGTGACTATTGAACTCTGGCGGCAAATCGTAAACATATATTAGGGGTCTTTTCTTTTTCACCGTAGCTTTAATGCCAAGAAGAGCTTTTGTGAGATGTGAATTATCAGGTATATCAACCGTGGAAGGTCGAAGCCATTGAGGCCACTCTTGTACAGATGAAAAAACTGACGGGATACTGCAGTCTAGTCCATACCAGCCATCCTTGCACTGAAATTATGTATTACTTGTTTTAATTATATCAGTTTGGATAAGAAAAAGAAGTACGACAAAGAAATGTCATCTACTTATAAAATCAATAGAGAAACTATTGCCAAGCCTTAAAAAGTTTTGATATTTTTGATGTGCATTTCTGTAAGTTGTATTCAATATCACCATGTCTGTGTGTTGCGGTTTGATATAGATCATTTGTTATTGACATTACTGTACATTTTGTATATGGCAAGTGTATCAACTATCAAGTGTGGGCTATGGAATTGAAATATATTCTTATTACATCTTATATAATAGTGTATTGACTTTCTATAGGAATTGGCCTCAACTGAAGAACCATGTTTCTTGAAACCTGAACCGCAAAGTCTTCCACTTGCTAGATCCAACTGGTCTGAACTAAAGTATTCATCGATACTAATTTCTCCTTTCTGATCAAATAGTCTTACTTTGTTAATTCTGATTGAATGTCTTATCTTGTATGTATAATAGTTAGCATGAGAGTTCCAGTCGCATACCTGACAAAATCCACCACGACAACCCCCACGGCCAGAGCACTGGTTGATGCAAACAGACAAGACAGGTATTTCACAGAACCGTCCTGAAATACCATCATATTTACAATCACATTCCTCTTTAAATTTTACAGTGTTAGCATAAGCCTCTTTAGGGTCCACATTACACCATCCAGGTTTGCTACTGTTTGTTGTAAGAATATTATCCAGATCAGCTTTAGCCCAGTCAGTCCACTTGGCACCACCCGGTTCTGAAGGTTCGCTGAAGAACATTTGATCATGAGTCAAATTGTTTCTCCAAAGTGGAAGTTTAAGAATTTGGTCATGGGACAAGGATTTTATCTTTTTTGAACGGGTATAGTATAATGTATTCAAGGATTACAAAGCTGAGAGTATTTACTTCACTTGAAATCCACACGTTTCAGCTACAGGACGGTTTGGATATTTTGTTCCTTCTCCGCAGAAGCACATTGCCCTGGTAGTATCGCAGTAGGTTGGGCATATTGAAACAATCCATGATCCATAAGGAAACTCTGGTGTTCCTGTACGGTTGCACTTCATCTCCAGTTTCTCCGTGCATCCTTCTCCTGTGAGAATATCAATAATCAGTAAACCTACACACTGAATCACTGTTGGAGCAACTAAAACACTAAAAAAAGATAGAAAAGGGTTAGTGGTCTGAGTCTGATGATTCCGCTGAATTTCAGCTAAAAACAAATAGTAGTCCTTGATTCAAAGTCACGACTCACTCACGAGAATAAATTCTAGACACTGCATTAAAAACAGCCAAATCTGAACTACTTATTCTGCAAAGTTAAAGGGATTGACAGATACATTGTACTCACTGGGGATAGTTCGCATATAAAACTTGCCCAAAATAGCTCTTAGAGCAGTGTTACCAAACTCAATTGCCATAAAACGTGGATTGCAAAGAATGAGATTTTTTCACAGAAATCAGTTTTAGAACAGATAATCAACAGGTTCAAGTATCAAATCTCGTGACTGAGGCTTAAGGTCAATATTCATAATATATGGCCATGAACTGAAAACATATATCTGGCCATGAATTAAAAACATAGCTGTCAGTTTCAATATTCTCACAACATAGCTGAGAAAAGTTGGAGAGACACAAAAGCCTACTTGCCTGAAAACCCATGAAAGCACCTGCATTCACCCAATTCCTGGTTACAAATACCTTGACCACTACAGTCACTCTTGCACGCTTTCCCGCCGATTGTCTGCATAAATAAGGATTCGTCACTACTGAAAACAGCGTAAATGCAAACATCTCATGTTTTCGTGCTCAACGCAGATATTCCGAGTGAAATAGCATCCAACTATTACATGTTAATTTTTTTTTTAAAACAGCAGCTTGTCCAAGACATATCACATTTTCGTGTAATGACAGTATAAACAATGTTCCGAAGTCTTGTGAAATCAAGAAATTTGTTAAAGTTAAATAGACAGAAAATAGCGATTAAAAATCTGCACATCTCTATAAGTACCTCAACAATGCTGACTGGCTCCGTGATTGAATCACAACCAGATAACCACCGTCCAATTTCTGATTTCCATGGTGCACCACGATAAACGACAGCCTTGTGTGAATCAGCTGGAAACCTAGTATCTAAATTAAGAACTGGTTGTGGGTTTGTTCCTCCAGTTGATCCATTAATTGGATTACATGAGTCTTGAACTTGTCGAGCACTAAAGAAAGCTAACGAAGACGGTGATAGCGGAAATGAATACAAATAAATAAATGATACTATTGCTATGAGAGACCCAATAGTTGCTATCAAAGACCAAGAACCTTTCCATGTCTGAGTCTTAGTGAACATTGTCTCCTAAAATCAACCCCGAGACAAGACTAGGCTAGAAGAATAAAAAGGGCTAATCCAAGGAAAGCTTTGAGTGTAATTGCTCATCACCCACCCACTAAGACCATCAATCAAGATATACAAAATAAAGCCTCTTCTGAAAACTGAATGACTGTTGCACCAAATTACCTACATTTAAGAAATTAATTAAGCAAATTTAACTCTAGAATTTTCCAGTAAATAAGAGGTTAGTTTCTAGATTTTAAGTTGGTAAGTAATTCCCATAGAATAAGAATTCAGATTCCTACCCCAGGAAGATGAAAACAGTTAGAAGATTTAAAAGGGACTTGTATAATAATAACCTCAACGAAATTCACCAAAAGAAGGAATGAATTGTAGAAATTGTCATAAGCAGAACACTAACCTTAATCTGAATCCAAAATGAGAAAACAGGGGATACCGCAAGACAGAGAATTGGACCAAAGATTTAGAGGAGAGATGATGTAAGCTGTAGAAGAAGCAGCAGTGATTCTAAGAAGAATCCATCCAGATTGAGAAAACAATTATAAAATTTAAGAAAATATAAAAAATTCAGAGAGAGAGAGAGAGAGAGAGAGTATCGGCTGCTTTGAACAAAACTAAGTAATGACTTTCAAGTTAAATGTCATAACATGACTTTCTTCATTTTATAAAAAAAGTTTGGTGGTATATGTGAGTGACAACTGACAACGACCCAAAATGAAGGAATCATGGTATGGTATTTTAGGATGTTCTGTCTGTACTGCCACTACACCTAAACTTCCTGATTGTTATTCATTCTCTCTTCTTTTCCCTATAATTGGCATTTCTGTTGGAAAGGTTAAAGATAGTTTCGTCGTCGCCTCTATGGGAAGAGTGTGCCAGTCCATACATACCCTTCCTGCCAAATGTTAAAAGTAAGAAAAAAACAAAGTTAAATTGGAAGCCAACTGCCAGGCACTGATATGATATGAGGAGACCGGGCCAGCAACTAGTGTTAACTTTCCCCAAAGTCAAAAGCTACTCTATGACCAGTCACGATGGTTTAAAACTCAAAACGGTATGTTGGTATCTTGTGACTTATCAAAAAAAAAAAAAAAAAGTGTAATAAAGCAGCTGCAGATGCACTATTAATGTAGTATAATATTAATATTAATTAATTTAATTTAATTTAATTTAATTTAATTTAATATTAATTTAAAAAATAATATAATATTATATTATTATATATAATATAAATGTGATTTTGAAGTGAAAATTTTATTTAAATTATTATTTTAAGTAAATATAATATTAATAATAGTCAGTCTTGGAATTGTTTAAATAAAACTACTATTTTTTAATAAAAAAAATAATTTATCAACAATAATAATTATTTATTTATGTAAATATAATTTTAGTGGAAATAATTTTATATTTGAATTGAAAATTTATTTAAAATATTAATTTAAATAAATATAATATTAAAAATAGTCATTTTTGGTATTTTAAATAAAACTATTATTTTAAATTTCAAATTGAATAATTTATCAACGGTACTAATGTATTTAAATAATGAGAAAATATATTTATTTTCATTTTTGAAAATGCGAAAAAACAAAATATTATTAAAGTATTAAATTAGGTGTTTTATTTTTTATTTTTTTGTGAGCAATGACGCCAGTAGCGGCTTAGGTAGTTTTATTTTTTATAGATTAGGTGTTGCAATTCAAAGAGGAGTTGGAGCCCAGCTTGTTGCTAGGTTACCAACCAAAAGCTCTGCATGAGTTATTTTATTCACAAATTAATCTAATAAATATGTATTTAAATAATATTATATTTATTTAATTACTAATTAAAAAAATATTATAAATTCTAAAATAAAATATAATATAATTACATTTTAATTATCATAGTAAATTTATAAGTATAAGAAATTAATAATGGATAACGATTATTACATGAAACTAGTTGGAAGCCTAACTAGCTAAGCTCCAACGACATATTACTACATTAATTGAACAGGTTGCTACGCTAGCCTACCAGCGAGCCTCATGGGTAACCTAGCCAAAGAAGCCGAAGCGGATGGGGGCTGAGATTGTGTCACAAGGGGGCAAACTAACTCTACATTCCATGTTAATTTCTGCAATATTACGCCATTGGGGACTCGAACCTGGGAACTCCTCGAACGCATGAAACTTTGGGGAAAGGGGATGACCAGCTGAGCTAGGTGCACGTTAATTAATAATTGTTTAAAGAAAAAAAGAAAGTAAAATGTCAAAATGGTCAATGGGAGGAGTTGGAAGGATGGAGTTCCAAATTCCATGGGGGAGGTGTCATATGATTTTCCACTGAATGAAGGAGTTTCAACTCCCTGGAGTTCCAATTCCACCCATGCCAAACACCCTTAGAATTCAACTCCACCCTTGACTCCTCATGTTGACTGAACTCCACCCTCAACTACCTCTGTGCCAAACGCACCCTAAATGTGGTACGGAGGGAGTACTTGATAAAGCAAAGGGGTTGACAACAAGTCAAAACTAAAGCTTCAAAAACAAAACTAAGATCTGGACCATGTGGGCATCCATAGATTCCAGAATCTAACCCCACAAGTTTTTTTTTTTTTTGACAAAAAGAAATATATTAAATATTAGAAAAAGGATACATCAGTAGCTAGTTGTACATTTAGAGCAGATGATGGAACTTGCCACCATTCTCCAGGATTACAGTTTCTTAGGACAGATTTGACTAAGCAATCTGCCACCTTATTACAAACTCTAGGAACATAAGCACAAGATCAGTTACTGTGATTTTTACAAAGTTGAACACACTTATTTAACAAAGGAGAAGATTGCCAGGAATGAAGTAAGCCTTTATTGACAGACGATATTACATTTTTAGAGCCAGACTCAAAGATGACCTTGTTCCAGTTGTGATGCATTGCCCATTGCATAGCTTCTAATAAGGCCCAACTTTCTGCTTGATGAACATGAATCACTCTTCTAAGAACTCCTTTTCCTGCAATATAAGACCCTGTAGAATTTCTTGTTAACATAGCCATACCAGCTAGATAAAAGGGTTTATGAAAAGAAGCATCTATATTGATTTTTAGAGTATCTGTTTGGTGGTGGAGTCCAATGATGCTCATGTCCTACAGTATAACTATCATGAGATGTATGAGAGCTATGAATCATGTCAGCCAGATATTTAATAAGAGATGTAAAGCAGAGTTAGGATTGACAGTTTCCTGTTGAAATTGAACTTTACACCTGTATTTCCAAATATGCCAAATAATTGCAATCATTCCATGTAGAGAAGCAGTATCTGAAGTAAAATTGATGACTGAATCTGTGGTCCATGAAGTAATCCAATCCTGAAGGGTAGCAAACTTTTGAAGGTGAGTAAGGTGTTGTGGCAGACAAGCTTTCCAAATTGCAGTAGCAAAAGGGCAGGTGAAAAATAAATGATTTATGTCCTCTGTTTGATGAGTATTACAAAGAACACAAATATCTTCATTAACAGTTAAATTGTGCAAGTTAGCTTTCACAGGAAGTGCATTATGTATAACCTTCCACATAAAAATCTGCAACTTGTAAGGTATTTTCAATTTCCAGAACTTCAACCAGAAAGTAGTAGTAAAGCAAGAAGATGTTGATGGAGAATTAATGGCACATAGATGATGATAAGCAGAAGCAGTCGAAAATTGACCAGTTGAGGTAATAGGCTAAACTAACATATCTTGAGATTGTACATTGATAGGGATAGTTAAGATAGAGTGCACCTGAATGGGAGTGAATAGCTGATGCAAAAGTTGTACATTCCATTGAGATGTATCTGTATTAATCAGTTCAGAAACCCATTGAATATCATTAGTGTTGAGATCATTCCGGGTGTATAAAGCTGAGGATTCACTTGGGATCTGGGTTGCACAGACGCGGACACGACACGACGCTGACGCGGACACTACAAAATTTTCAAAAAACTAGGACGCGGACACGTATATACATATTTTATTTGTATATTATTTATATATATAATCATGTATTTATACAGCAAAGTCAAGTATTTCGACCCTAAAAATTTGAAAATGATGTTACATATGTATAAATTTCAAAAGAAAAGAAGATATCGTTGTTTATACACGCCGAATGTCAAATAATCAGTCACTATTAAAAACACATAGCACAATCAAAATGCATTCTTAGATCAACACATGTCCAACTAAGGGTATACGTGATGTCATTTCCAATTACAAAATCCTAATAAAGACCTAAATTATTGATCTAAATGTTTGTCTTTCTTCATTCGGTTAATAATAGTAAAAATAAAGGGAAAAGTTTGTATGAAAATGAAAAAAAAAAATGCGTCGGACACGCGTCATCGGTGCGTCCAAACCAGACGCGCACATGACGCGCAAATTGGTGCGTCGGACTCGCGTCGTGTCAGCGTCCCACGCGCGTCCCGTGTCCGCCGCGAGTCGGACGCGGACACGGCTCAAGAAATGGAGCGTCCGTGCAACCCAGCTTGGGATCCAATTGTGCTTCCATATATTTATAGTTGTGCCATCACCAACTTGCCATTTGCTGAACTGCTGAACAATTTGAACACCATGCACAATACTTTGCCAAATCCAGCTAGAATTTTTATTGTCATGTGGAGGTTCATATTTAAGATCATGATAAGGAAAATATTTGGACTTTAACAATTTCACATAAGAGGCATCTGGATTGTGAATAATATTCCATGCTAGTTTGGCTAACATGGCAGAGTTATAATGATGAAGTTGTTTCAAACCTAAACCCCATTTTAGACCATGAGATAAAGTGTCTTTTCCTATGATTAGATGAACTGTTCCACCAGTAGTTCCGCTGGAGTTGATCCATTTGATGAATTGTTGTGTCTGGTAATTTTAAAACTTGCATATGATACATACTCATTGTGCTAAGAACAGAATTCAGATGAGTTGTCTTTTGACTTGATAATCTTGCTACTCCAACCTTGCAGTTTCGCAGACATATGGTCCAAGATAGACTGACAATTCGTTGTTCTTGATCGATGCATAAGTAAAGGTATACCTAAATACTTTTCACCAAGACCCATAATCTTCATATGCAAAATGTTAGTAAAATTGTTCCTGGGAGAAGGGGAAACATTTTTACTAAAGAAAATAGTGGATTTTTGCAGATTAACTACTTGTCCAGAAGCTCTACTAAACTGATCCAAAATATGTTGTAGATTTCTAAGATAAGTTGGAGAAGCTTCAAGAAATAATAAGCAATCTTCTGCGAAGAAAATGTGGCTTACCTCAGGGCTATTTTTTGCAACTCTGATTCCTTTTAAGTTACCTTGTAAAATTTGAGATTGGATGATTCTTGAGAATGCTTCCATAATGATAAGGAAGAGATAGGGTGATAATGGATCACCTTGGCGAATTCCTCGAGAAAGGGAGAAGGAAGCTGAAGGTCTGCCATTAATGAGAAGAGAGACACTTGTTGTGGTAATACATTGCTCAACTAGTTGAATCCGATCTGATGAAATCCAAGCTACAAAAAAAAATACCAAAAAGAAAGGGTCATTCAAGTTTGTCGAAAGCCTTTGACATGTCTAACTTGAGTTCAATATAAGCAACTTTTCCTTTTCTTTTTTTCTTCATAGTATGGATGAGCTCATGTGCAATAATAACATTGTGTTGAATGTGTCTGCCAGCGACATAAGCACATTGAGTAGGTGATATGAGGTTATTGAGTAAAGGCTTCAATCATTGGAGATAATTTTTGAAATAATCTTATAACTAACATTACACAAACTTATTGGTATGTATTCATTAGGAGTTTGAGGGTGTAATGTTTTAGGTATAAGGACTTGAAAGGTACGATTAATATCTCGAAGCATATACTTGTAAGTAAAGAAGTGCTGGACCATTGAAGTTACCTCTGAACCTACGGTAGACCAACATTGTTGGTAAAAAGCTGCTTGGAATCCATCGGGACCTGGTGAAGCCCACGGCCTGATTTGGAAAACCACTTCTTTTATTTCTTGTTCAGTGGGTATTTGAAGAAGGGCATTGTTATCTTCATCTGTAATACAAGTCTGAAACTGAGACAAAATAGAAGCATCGGTAACTGGATGTACAGTTGTTGAGATATTAGAGAAGTGTTGTAGCAGGGTATTTTCAATCTCTTCTTTAGAATCATGCCAGATACCAAAGGAGTCTTGAATTGCATCTATCTGGTTCCTTTTCTTGTTGTAGTTGGCGATTAGAATGAAAAAAAGATGTGTTCACGTCGCATCATGAACATGAGTTCTAGCTTTTTGCATGTAAAAATATTTTTGTATTGATAACCAGTTCTCAAGAGAGTTAGTTAGATTGATGATAGTGGGATGAGAAGTGGGAAGGTTTAAACGGGTGAAATGTTGAAGTTCTTGATTAATGGACTGGATTCTAGATTCTATGTTGCCAAAAGACTGATTTTTCCAGAGTTGAAGTTAACGCATAGTATACTTGAGTTTGGAAGTTAAGCGATATGAAGGAGATCGAAAAAATTACGAGTCCATTTATTACTGATAGTATCGGAGCAAGAAGCTTGAGAGAACCAGCATCAGATAGACGAAAAGGAATATTTCTAGGACCAAAATCACGACAAGTTGATAAAATAATCGGCGAATGATACGAAGCAACAACGGGCGGGATATGTTGTAAAAAATATGTAGTATAACTATTCATCCAAGAAACATTGACTAAGGCTCTGTCAAGTCTAACAAATGATATAGGCACTATCGGTTACGTGATTAGACCAAGTTGTTGCCGATCCGAGAACCCTAAATCAATCAAACCCAATTCTTGGATAATAGGTCTAATTAATCTAGAGTGTTCTTTGATGAGAATTGTGAGAACTTTGAATTTACGAATCGGTCGGTGTGAAGTTAACATCTCAATCAATACCCACGGCAAATTTACATGAGGTTGCATATCTAGTAAGTATTGCCATTGATCATGATTTTCAACAGTGGTCATGAGCTCCATACATACAACTTAATAAAATATCAGGATGATGAGAATGGGTATGCAAGATGGCATGAATGTTATGCCTAGTTGTATGCATAATTTCTAGGTCAATACCTAATTTCCAAGCAATAGATATACCACCAGACAATCCAACAGAAGGAGCATGCCAGAAATTTGGATAATTGAATTGTTGTAAATAAAAATGCATTTTAGGGTCTTGTGTTTTAGTTTCAGACAAAAGAATATGTCAGGGTTATGTTTACTTATACAAAATTTAAGATAACCACGAGTGGAAGGGTTTCCAAAGCCCTGACAATTCCAAGCTAGGAATTTCATGATAAGAAGATGGGGTATACAAAGTAAAACAAAAATCCAGGATGAGAATAAGACGAAGAGTAATGGACAAGTACTGTTGATCAAAGCATCGGTGAGGTTACGATTAAGCAATCGAGACTTGGCAAGCAATGTCCGCGACAATTGGCTCAAAAGTAACATTGGTTTGAGTTTCCCGGTGTACATTCCCTTCCATTGATTGAGTGAAAGATAGCTCATTAGGCGATGACTTGTCGAAGCTTGTGCAGTTACATTTTGATGATAACTATTAGAAGCATGATTACTTGTAGTAGCCTGTTAGAATCATCATCGGAGAGAACAACGGTATTCATATTCCTGCATCTTTTGCGACGAGTAAAAGTACGACATCCACCTCGGAATGAGAGCTTGTAGGAACCAAAGCATTGTAAGCATGAGGAAGTGCTCGGTCAGGTGGTGCAATTGAGGAGTCATTTTGTGAATCAGTAGTCGTGAAGTAGGAGATATGCATCCCATCTAACGGACCAAGTTGAGAAGAAGTTGGTTCTTGTAAATAAGATCTTCGATGACCATGCTTTGCATAAACAAATTAGCCGAGTTCTTGAGGATTTCTTTACGGTAAAATAACCGGTTCTAAAGCAGGTCCAAAATTCCTCAAAGTTCTTTCCATGTTAATCCTACGAGTCTTACGACGACTGCACAAAGTCTAGTATCATGGTGGAACTTTACACTCAAAGACAAAGCTTATACTGGCTGCTTTTCAAAAAAAAAAAAAGAAGCCAACCCATCTTGCTACTCCTGCAAAGATTAGCAAGCATGGATACCTTTTATCAAAGGGGTAGTTACTCTTACCATAACTAAAGATCTCGAATTTATTTGAAGTAGTTGGATGAACACCATCGGGTTCAACTACAACAGTTTCTCCAACAACATTACCAAAAAGACTAAGAATTTTTGGGTATGTAAATCGGGAGAAGGTATTTGTATTCAAGCCAAAAAGGAGAGGTGTCAAAGTTCAATTTTTGGTAAGGATAAGAAGGGTGCCAATCTCTAAGCACAATTAGATATCCATCAAAATTCCATGCTCCTCCAAACAGGATAGCATCTTTGTCTTGTTGTACAAAACCTAATAGCAAAAATATTAGGTTCAAGAGATCTCACCATAAGCTGCCACTGATTATCCCTTTTAAGATGAGGCCAAATGAATTTAGCCGCCCTTTCAGCGTTTTGCCATAACATGATGCCAGGAGCAAAGAGTTTACTGCTAAAAAATTTTCCAATCTTTAATACCTTGAGATAGAGCTGTAGAAGAGTGAGTAACAACTCTAGCCTTTTCGGGATGATCTTCTTAATTGATACCTTCCATATGTTCGGAGATGTTATTGATATTATCGGACATTGTAAAAGATGTAAAGAACTTCTCAAGTTTAGAAGAGTGAAAGGTAAATGAAAAATAAAAGATGAAAAGGTATTTAAAGAAGAAGGATAGCAGGTAGGTGTAAGGATCTCGATGATAGTTTGAGGATAAGTGTTATCAGTTATTGATAAAAGAGAAGGTGAGTAATAGTAATGGGGAACAGGTAGTGTTGTACTTTAACCCCACAAGTTTTTTTTTTTTTTTGAAAGTAAGGTAGATTAAGAGAAGAGAGACTTCTAACCATTTGGTTCGGTCTCGTTTAAGGCTAACTCTGTTTGAGTATGCCCAACAATGCATTGAATTTGATGGATTAGTAGTATCACGGTTGTACATGATCAACATAATTTAAATTGTTTGCATCATAAGCTTTTACATAATCAAAAGTAAGTCTAGGAATGATAAAAAGAGGTGCCGATTCTTCCCAAATTTGATTGGTATGGAATTTCTTCCTTTTTTTGCCAAAATATCTGCTTTGCTCCATTTGCTTTCCCGTCCCTGACTTTGAAACCCAAAAAAGACACTAAGCGATTTACCAATTTCTTTACTTCATCTAGAACGCAATACACCGCCTTTGGATTAAGTTGCTTTTTCCTTGAACGTACATAATTGTTGCTAGATTGTCCCCTTCAATGACCAAATTTTCAATCTTCTTTTGTAACGGCCCATTGGACGAGTGTAAGCGAGTTCGCTTACGCTTCTTCTCGCCGATGAAACTCGAAGCTTCCAATTCCTGCTGCCTTGAAATTTCCTGTAAAATTTCGCATGATAAAACCAAAACCTGCATTAGTCTGTGCTGATATCCAAGATGCGTCACAATTGATTTTGTAAGTATCTTTAGGAGGAAATGACCATAAAGTGTTTCTCATAAGATGGGAAGTATTAGGTGCTCTGTTTGAGAGTATTGCATCGAGGATGCCAATAAGCATAGTGTTTTATGATTGACATTGCTAATTGAGTTGAGGAACAAGATTTATTTTCAAAAATTCTAGAGCATCTCTCCTTCGGATGAACCAACATTTGGTAGAAGCTAAGGCCATGGAAATAGAGTCTCCATTCCTGTTCTCCACTTATTGTATACATCTAAGAAGGAGGGAGAAGAGGCCGAGTTAGAAATTACTCCCGAATAGCACAAGGTGCTAGACTCCACACATCCTTTGCATAAGCACAATCAAAAAATAGATGTTGAGTTGTTTCAATCGCTGTTGACAAAAAACACATTCAAGGTTGAGTAGATCCTAGCTTATGTTTTGTTGGTAGTGCATCCCGGATGCATTTCCGGATGAACAATTTTATCCTTTGAGAGGTATCCATGCTCCACGGAGATCTCCAAAACTTCTTTGATTCTGCGATGCATGAGTTAGTAGGATCTTGAAATTTTGCATATAAAGATTTGTAGAAAACTCTCCATTCCTAGTAAGGGTCCATCGTAACTTATCTTTTTCGAAGTCCATTTTCTGTGAAATAAAGTTTGATATTCGAATTTCATTCACTATTGTGTTGTCAAAAGTAGCATTAAGAGTCTCCAGATTCCACTTTTTAGTATCGAAATTAATCAATTACGACACAAGTGTTAGATTGTTGTTGTTTTGAGTATATGTTTCAGATAAGATGATATCCCTTCACCGGTATCCACTTATCTTCCCAGATATTAATTGACATGCCATCTCCCACTTCCCATACACTATATTTCTTTATGTGTGCTATACCTTGTAATATACATTTCCAAATCCAGGAAGAGCTATTTTTTTTCTTTGACAGAAGAGCACCAGTTCTTTTAAAATATTTTCCTTTGAGAATTTTTGCCCATAGATCATCTGGACTACTGACAAGTCTCCAGGCAATTCTGCTTATCATAGCATGGTTAACCTTGTTAGCATCTTTAAAACCCAAACCTCCCTGGTTAATTGGTTTACACAGAAATTCAAAAGATTTTATATAAATACCTTTGGAGTTAGATTTTTTACCCCACCAAAAATCACGTTGAATAGCATTAATTCTAGCCGTAATTTTCTTAGGTAGTACAAAGCAACCCATACTGTAAATAGGCATTCCTGATAGAAACTGATTTATTGAGGACCATTCTACTAGGTTGAGATATAGTATTTCGTAACCAAGTTTTCATTCTCAGTTCCATTTTTTCTATAATATTGTCAAAAGTTTTTAGTTTTGATCTGTCTATGAAAAGAGGAACCCCCAGATGAGTGTCTTTTATGTCTATCTTTTTTATTTTCATCAATCTTGATATGATCCCTTGATGTTTTTTGTGCACTTTTTTACTAAAAAATATGCCCGATTTTTCAAAATTTACAACTTGCCCTGAAGCTAGACTGAACATATTAATGGCATCCATAAGGTTTTTACAACTATCTAAATCAGCTTTAGTGAACAAAAGAAGGTCATCAGCGAAGAATAAATGAGAAATATTTGGTGCAGTTTTTGTTAGTCGAATGCCCTGAACTTTCTTTTTTGACTCTAAGTGCAAAAGGAGCCTAGAGAAGACTTCCATGCACAAAATGAAAAGATAAGGGGATAGTGGATCCCCTTGTCTAATTCCCCTTGAGGGGTTAAAATTTTCACAAGGATGTCCATTAAGCAAAACAGCTATGGAGGAAGTAGAGATACATTGGAAAATCAAATCACACCAATGATCACTATAACCAAAAGCTTTTAGAGTTTTAATTATGAACTGCCGATTGTTGACTGTCGAAGGCTTTCGACATATCAACTTTGACTCCTATATTTCCGATTTTCTTCTTGCTTCTTTTCATAGAATGGATAATCTCATGAGCAACAATGATATTGTCTGAGATTTGTCTAGAAGACAAGAATGCAGATTGCAGAGGCGAGATTACTTGTTCTAGAGTTTTCTTAAATCTATTAGCCAGAAGCTTGGCAATTATTTTATATGGAGTATTTGTCAGACCAATTGGTCTGTAATCAGCAGGGGTCTTTGGGTTTTTGCCTTTAGGAATTAGGAAAAGAGAAAAAATCCTGGATAACATGGACCATTTGAGGACCAACTACATCCCAATTGTTTTTAAAGAAACTTACCGGGAAACCATCTGGTCCCGGAGCTTTATTTGGCTTTAAATGCTTCACTACAAATTAAAGCTCACTATCTGATCCTTATTAACCCCACAAGTTAAAGCTCATATAATGTTACTGATTTTTATTTTGTGACACCACCACCAAATCTGCTTGGCCATTCAACTTCCAGGCCCTACTATAATGTTGCAAAAAAATATATATATAAAAACGAGTCCAGTGAGAAAATAAATCAGTCCAGAACCGTGTACAAAGCTTCGATAGTCAGTCCTATTTATAATGGAATTTGACACCACTGTTGGTAAATCAACATAACAGCCCCGTAGGCTGCCCATGACTCCAGAATACAAATGACAAAAAAAAAAAAAAATCTATAATTAGCAGAAGAAAGACATATAAACATTTCGCCATCATAAAGTCATAGCAACAATACAACATACAATTCAAGATTTTGCAGTACCTTGACATATATATATAGGTCACTTAAAATTGCTTCACCAGTCTGTTATGTACCTAGATGTACATAACAGGATTGGATAGATAAATTGAGGATAAACCTCTCCCAATTCCGAAGAATCGAGCCTCTGAGTTCAAAAGAACACAGCCTGTAGAACAAAGTTCTATTTGGATTAATATTCAGATGAACATTTCATTACAGACTTCCAGCTTATAAGCCTTACTCAGACTGACCTAAAACCAACGGCTAGTAGTCCCCCAGCTGGTTACATCTAAACCACTTATTACAAATGATAAACACACCCATCAATAAGCTAATTACTACTAATAAGGATAATACTAAACACTGACATTGAATGTGATATGGGCACCCTTCTCTCAATAGTAAGGTACATGACACAGTCTTCTATCCTGTGACCAATTTCTGTACACAAGTGTTTACTTTCGCATCCGTGGTCAGGGTGGTGGTCCAAGAGTGTTTTTAGGTGCACTTATCCATGGGCTATCAGCAACCGCAAACCTCCATAGTGCATTCACATGCTCTGGTGAAGCATATGCGATGCCAACACGTGGACCAATTAGTATCTTTTCCGGATCAGGACCATCAAGAACTTCTAAGCCACCTACCAACCACCATTAGTCGTCATGAGTACCAATTATCCAATTTGGCCATCCCATCTTTAATAATGAACTCAGCGGAAGTAAATAAAAAGAACCTGTGTAGCCTTAAGTACCAATCAAACTGTTCTTAAATTTTATTAACTTAATAATAAACCTATGCTACATTCCGTTTTTCATAATTGTTATAATAGCTGTTGTCTCCTTGTCATGTATATGTGTGAATTGTGTAAACATTTTCCATTGGTCAACTTCATCTGACCAACAACC
This sequence comes from Papaver armeniacum, assembly GCA_023531295.1. Taxonomy (NCBI): domain Eukaryota; kingdom Viridiplantae; phylum Streptophyta; class Magnoliopsida; order Ranunculales; family Papaveraceae; genus Papaver; species Papaver armeniacum. The sequence goes on from JAJJWW010005264.1 coordinate 247,165, forward strand.
AGTGACAAAACTCAGTAAAAAAGCCGATGCCTCTCTACTATAGATGCAAAAGTCATTGGGTGTCCATACCAACAACCAGAGTTTGAAACAAGACAACACCTTAATTCCCTCGACAGATTAAAAAAAAACGTGAAGTACTAAAGACAGATAGAATATATCACCAGGAGTGTAAAGTGGATGGCTTGACCAATCTGTTGAAATTCCAAGCGCTTGACCAATCTAATAAGTGAGATCAGAGACGTGATGAGAAGGCTGAAGCCATCATAATTGTTATCAAACCAAAAAATGTGAGGTATATAATACGTAGACAATCATCTAAGATAACATTTCTGAAATATCTGCAAATAATCCTGTGGTATTACAAATGATATGTGAAGCAATATGATTCAACTAAATATTTCAGCCATAGTACAATTGTGGTATCACACTAGAATAACAGTCATGATTTACTTAATCCTGTTTGCATCTAGCTGATCAATCTTATCATTGTTAATGCCCCAGAATAATAACGACGACTGCAAAGCGCTTCCAAATGCACCACAAATATGGAATTTTTACCCAGTATTATTCCTTCGTGTTATTCAAATTGTATTGATAGAAAATTTTCATTTGACGAAACTTAAGTGGAAGATGTGGGTAAGAGCATTAAACCTTATTTTAACTATATTTAGTCTTTAATGTAACCATGAGGCTAAAATGGGTAAACTAACATAACTCAAATACCAGCTTTATAAATTACAGTATCAATGATAGCCAACATACGGATTGTACCTAATCAACAGTAAATTATTCAACTATCGGACATGAATAGATAGAAAGATGAAGAAACTGACCTTACCAGGCCCTGCAAGGAGAACAGGCTTTTCAGTCTTCTGCCCACGACGTAGCTGAATGGTCTCTAAACCTGTAATTTGACATATTGACATCAGAAGAGTGACCTTTCACAAGTCATGGTGTTTCTTACTTCAATGGTAGACAACGAAAAATTCTCTGGTCCAGGTAACACTTGTGAGAAATGAGCAGACCTTGTGATAATTGAAAAGGTTAGGTACTGATAACAAAGTACACAATAAAAGCTGAACATAGTAAATGTTAATAGTTTTAGTATATTATAAATGGAAATAAATGACAATATAGCTGTTATACCTGCGTATGGTAAGGTTTCAATACTAAAAAACCTCCAGTAAGGATATGCTTTATCCAGTTTTGGCAGATTTTGCCAAGTGAAAAGGTTGTTCACATTTTACCAGTGATGCATACAGATGAGACAAGTTAAAATGATTATATAGCTTAAAACAATAGTTATAGACGCATTATCTTATACTCTAGTCTAATACAATAAAGTTTTAACGTCTTCTGAATAAACAGTTCTGTACAACAAACTTTAACAGGAGAACAGAAGAAATGTCACATTCTCCATTATCCATCTGTTACTAAAGTCTATAGATGTGAACATTTCTCAACAATGAGACCTCTTGGATGATCAAGGACTGCTGATGAATTCGACTCACCAGACATTTCTAGAAAACAAGCACAAATATTCTTTTTCTTTTTTTGTGTCTCACAAACTAATCTTATTTTCAGACATTCCATACTACCTAATGAAAGGTTTACACACTCCGATCTGTATGGTCGTAAATACATGTTACTAGTTCACATGGTTTTTCATTTTTCTAGAAAGAACATATCCTGTATTGCTTGTACACCAGGTGTCCAATTACAACACCTAGACCATGGTATGGTATCAAAGCTGGCCACCTTTACGTTCTTATCTTTTATTATTGATGCCTTTATATCTACTTCTAGTCGCTACATAATCCTTCACCTTCTTTATAATACGATATATAACCATATTCTCAATGAAAAGTTTCTATGTGAGAAAACATAACCATATAATGGTCATATCAGCTTCAGGGTTAACAAGTACTAGCTTAAGAATTAAATTAACTTACCATCCACAACCCTGTTTTCCAAGGAAATGACTTTCCTATGTCCGGACAATATGTACTTCAGAATCTTGCTGTCACATCACTTACCGAAACAGCAGAGATGCAATTTATATAGAAAAAATTGGTACTTCACAAGCAAAGTATTTTGCACAACATTCTTATGGTTGATAAGTGAAATTGCAGGCTGCATCCAAAATTAAGTGAAACAGCTAGTACATTTCACATCACAAAATAATGAGAAAAAACAACATAAAGCCTAGTAAACCTATGAAGATATCTTAGTTATAACTTTTAACCTGAAAAGCACAAAAAAGAAAAAGAAAATTACCACAAACAGGAGCACAAGAACGTATTAGTACAGCAGCACCCACTCCTTCTTTGTCTGCAACAATGTTAAGCATTGTATGGAGACCATAGCACAAATACACATAGGCGTGTCCTCCAGGTCCAAACTAATGGCAAAAGAAATCGACCAAATCAATAACCACAGACAGTATATTATATACATCATAAGATTTCTGATTAATATGTTTTCGCATCAAGCAGTATATTACAGTAGTCAAAAGTAAGGGGATTGAGGTCCACAAAAAAGGGGTTTTGCCAGTATAAAATGCCATTTGAAAAAGCTGATCAAAAGCTGAGAAATCAGATCTTACTACAGGGGCTGTTCTTGGTGTAACTCCGAAACGACCATGGCAAGCTGAATCATTTGGCCTATAAGCCTCTACCTGTAATTAATACTAACCCATTCTAAATTAGGGTTTTGTGGTAACATAAATAACTGAACAACGAAACTAACAGACGAAAAAAAAAAACGATTTAAAGGTTTTGGGATGCATTACCTCTGTAATCTGAAGAACAACATCATCTCGGCGGAGGAACTTACCTAATAAACGTGGGGCAAGATCAAGAGCATCAATCTGAAAGAAATCTTGACTTAAGATTGTAGATTTTTCAAAAGAGATGAGCGATGATGATATGGGATATTGGGGTTTTAAATTACTATTTGCCCTAATTAGTGAAGAAGATGGTTTGATTGAAGATGATAAAGTCATTGAAGTTGTTGCTGTGATATCTTGTTCATTATTACTGTTTGTGAGTTTTATGTCAAGTGATTTTTTGGGTTTAATTGACCGTTTAAATCTATGCGATCTCTTCATTTCATGACGATTTCAGCGTCGTTCTATCCTCTATAACTGTTTTAGGTTTTTCAACCTTTTAACAAATGATGATAAACAATGAGTTGAGGAGGGAGTCAAGTGTACGCGATTTGGCGGGAGATGTATGTCATACGAGTAGTCGCCCGGCTGAGGGATTTGGTCTCACGCTGGGAACACGCCTCGGCCAGCGGCATTTGATAGTTTGCAGTAGCATATTTCCTACACTTCTCTCCTTGCATCCGAAAATTCAAAATTCAAAAAATTATGGTTATAAAAATGCAATCATTTTTAGGAATTAGGGGCGACACAAAAGACAAAATAGGATGAAAATACTTGTATGCCCCTTCATAATCGGTAGTTTAGTTAGCTACCGATTGCAAAATCTCATTTTTGGGACAACTCTATATTTGGTAGTTATATGAACTATTTTGACTACCGAATATAGGCTCAACCAAATTAGAAAAATAGAGGATTTTTGCAAAATCTCATTTTGGGGCAACTCTATATTCGGTAGTTATATGAACTATCTTTGACTACCGATTATGCTAGGGTTTCGGTAAAGAGGACCACTGTATAATCGGAAGTCGGGGATACCTTCATTTGCTACCGATTATAGGCTCAACCAATGCGGTTGAAAAGCTCGGTGCGGGCATGGACGTGGTATGAATACAATGTCTACGCTATACGAGAGTGCAGGGGGGCGTGGCCCTCCCGGGCTGTGTTCGACACTGGGGGTACAGTCGAGGTCGTGGGGTCTAGGGGGCGCCCCCTATGTGAGAGTGCGAGACAAGCGTCTCGTAGAAATTTTTTTTTTTTATACGAGAAAATTGAATTTCGATCCGTTTTGGATTTTTTTTGGTTTTCGGTCCCACTAAGCATGATCATTTAATTCTCGAGAATAATTGAATCGGGAGTCGAGATAACTTTATTTACTACCGATTATAGGATTTTGGCAAAATCTCATTTTAGGGCTACTCTATATTCGGTAGTTATATGAACTATTTTGACTACCGATTATGATAGGAATTCAACAAAAAGACCTAATGTATAATCTAAGTCATGATAACTCTTCCTTTCTTACCGATTATATGCTCAACCAAAATTCAAAAAAGAGGATTTTTGCAAAATCTCATTTTGGGCTACTCTATATTCGGTAGTTATATGAACTATCTTGACTACCGATTATGGTAGGATATTTGCAAATAGAGCCATTGTATAATCGGAAATCATGATAACTCTTCCTTTTTACCGATTATAGGCTCAACCAAAATTCAAAAAAATAGAGGATTTTTGCAAAATCTCATTTTTGGGCAACTCTATATTCGGTAGTTATATGAACTATATTGACTACCGATTATGGTAGGATATTTGCAAAGAGAGCCCTTTGTATAATCGGAAGTCATGATAACTCTTCTTTCTTACCGATTATAGGCTCAACCAAAATTCAAAAAAGCGGATTTTTGCAAAGTCGATTTTGGGGCTAATCTATATTCGGTAGTTATATGAACTATCTTGACTACCGATTATGGTAGGATATTTGCAACGAGCCCACCGTATAATCGGAAGTCATGATAACTCTTCCTTTCTTACCGATTATAGGCTCAACCAAAATTCAAAAAAGAGGATTTTTGCAAAATCTCATTTTGGGGCTACTCTATATTCGGTAGTTATATGAACTATCTTGACTATCGATTATGGTAGGATATTTGCCAAAGGTCTACTTTAATCGGAAGTCAAGATAACTTTATTTACTACCGATTATAGGATAATCAAAATTCAATAAAAGAGGATTTTATTTTGGGATACTT
>JAJJWW010005265.1:0-20578 GCA_023531295.1 Papaver armeniacum
AGGAGGAGTAAGTGTTTCTTTCCCAGATAGCAAAGGATTTCATATTTTGCCCCTTCCCCTTCACGTGTAAACTGATGAGAGCGTCACCCATGCCCAAAAGAAATCACAGAGCGTTAAGCCCCATCATTATCTTTAAACTTCTTTAAGTTTAGTATTCCTTTTAACGTAGTGCATCATCACCCTCTTTGAGAAAGGGTTCTTCTTGTTAATTTCCCTATTACATGTGTGTAGAGCCAGAAACACATCTAACAATGATTCTCCAAGTGAAGAGGCTGCCCGAGAGTCTAACACTCTTGCAAAGCACCTGACTAGGATTATTAGGAGCTATGGAATCATCTTGTTTGTTTCTTATTTAGCCTCATTGTGTTATCCTCTTTTATATGTGTATAAAATATGATGGAAGCCAGATCATTTTATCTTTTGCAGCGTATGATGGACCCTCCAGAGATGTTTGCGCTGCTTTCTAGGAGAAAGGCGAGAATTGCGGAGATCGATCTTCTTCTCTTGAGAGGCATTGGTTGGGATTGAATCTCCATTCCGGCTAGTGGAATCATTAAGGACCTCCCTTCCATCCCTATCCCCCATAAGAAGCAGTCGTCATTGGACTTTCTGAGCTCAGTAGGCATGGGGAGGCGAGAGAACAGGAAGAATCTTGGAGATGTTGAAAGGTTTCCCCGGTGTAGCAAAGCCTTTCCTCACAATCCGGGTATGGGAGGCGGATCGGGCAGATTCACGCAGAGTTGAAGCAGCGGAAAAGTCGAGGCGTGTGGTGGTCTTGGAGGAGAGCGCCATGATTCTTGGCTTCGGATGTGGATGAATCAAAAAACTTTCTCCGAAGTATATTTGAAAAACCAGAAGGGCATATAATGATGAATACCTTAAGTTGATCACCAAAGAGTGTGGTTGGTAATCTCGGAGGAGTCATGAAGAGTGGCGTATCTTCCAGGCGTCGTTGGTAGAGACACTGCCATTATCATGAATTCAGATCAGATATTGAGTTGCTTTCTTGCTAACACCCTTGAATGGAACCTTGTTGCCAGGGATTCTTTGGGAAGTGCTTGAAGATAGTCTGCAGGGGACTTGTACTCCAGATCCTTGAGGGCTAGTTCTTCCGCTTTTATTGATATTCCCTATTGTTTGCTTTAGTTCACAATTCCCCCCTTTTTTTTTGTAAACTCGTTTTCCTTCTAACCCATTGATCGACATTTGTATATATATATTTTTGAAGAAATTTGTGTGTGTTAGCTCTGCCAATGGATTTTTAAGGTTTTGATGTATTTCTCGACATCGGAGGAGTTCGCTGGAAAGAAGTGTATTTATATTTATTTTTTTTTTGACAGGGAATCTGAAAAGTACAAGCAGTGCCTTCTGTCTTGAAATTCAACTATAGAGAGGAATTGTTAAGGAAATATAAAAGAGAGTGATTGAAATACATTTAGGAATTGGATTCCTTAGCGAGCCATCGAGTGAATTCTCATGGAGTGTGTCACGTTGTTATTTTCAATATCCTCTGAAAATGTCACTTATTGGAGATAAACAATACTATATTATTGAGCCGTCATTTCTGTCATCTTCTCAACGAGAAAGCCTTGGCTTTTATTAACACTCATCTCCAGTTGACAGTTGACCATTATTCGTAATTTGATCTGGCTTCGTTGGATTCAATAAGTTTCAGCTTCACTTGCAATCATTAAATAATTGACTCCCGTTCACATTCTTATTATTTGTTTATTGCGATGTGCTTGTAGTCCCCATGGCGAGAATGGATGAAGGAAAGAGCCCCGGTTGAAAAGTTTATAGTGGACTGCTGCATTTGAAAATCGCAGTCCTGTGCAGCGGTTCCTATAGAGCACGAGTTCCTTGATGCTTCGTTAATCGATAACCCATGAGATAATTGTTGAATTAACCAGGCGTGGGCGTGGCGAAGTGTACAATTTAACTTGTTATGAAACCCTTTTCAATCGATATCATCGCAGTCGTTCTTTGAAAATGTGGAGACTTGCTATAAATTATAAGTCTCCCACGTCTTGATCTCCTAGGTTGATGTAGCCATGGTCCAAAGTTTCTCACCTCTGAAACTGTAATCACAGACGGGGAATAGAGTGGCGTCTTGTTTTATACGTCTTGCCTTTAGTGTCTTAAAGTAATGATATTGTGTGGGCCGAGTATCAAATGACGTGTAAATCAAATTAAATTTACTATTCAGCAGGATGTGATGTGGAGTCCCGAGTTCTCTTTGCTCACTTTATTTGAAAACAGCTGGCATTGATTAGGAAGAAAAATCGTTCTTAGGATACAACACGATTGGTGCAATATCTGCTTGCTACCTTGGAAAGATAGAAATTCGCATACATGTTGCATCATGGATTGCATGAGTCTCAGTGCGGAGTCCCCGAGAGGACCGCGGTTTCTTATTGGAGTGGTCTCAGATGCACTCTTTTCATATCACGGTTGGAGTCCTCCAGCTTCTATCCTTTCTTTAGAAAATATATTCAGTATTGTGTTGAGTGGTGTGGTGAAAGAACGTGTGTGGCATTACTTGGGTTCGCCATCTATTTCAGTTGGCAGAGCGTCGGGAGGTTGCGATCCCGATAGTAATATCATCTTGAACCAAACCTGATCCAATCACCTCCCTGCGATGTGAAACAGAAATCAAGGTATTTCCTTAGGTCTCGCTGATCTTTGCATGGAGTTTAGTATGTGGTCTTTTCTTACGTGGGAGTTCATTGTGGCCTTACCCGTTTAGTGGTAGCTCGTAGTTGGGGCTTTCCTTTTTCCCCTTCGTTTACACTATGTTCCACGGAGGATGGCGAAATTAAAATTGTTTCTTGATGGGCGTCTACTCAGCGAGTTTCACGCGTGTCTTCGGCACGGTTGGCTAACTCTTTGAGTAATCTTTGGTCTTTGTTGTTCTTGAGATCTTACGTGGCTTCATGAGTTGAGAAGCGTTTGACATAAGTTTTCTATGGCGTAAGTGGAACCATACCATTGATGCGCTCGTTCACCGATTTGTTCATCGCGTTTGGTGCAGTGACAATTCAGCGCTTGAACCACGAACCTTTTAGCCGAAGTAATTCGGATGTTAGTTATCGGTAGTGTCTTGAAGTGCAGAAGAAAGCCAGCATTGGAACGCAGTATTTCTTGTAAAGCGGTGACCATCTTTACTCGGTTAGAATCTTTGTTACAGGTGAGATCTTTATTATACGCTGTCGCCCTTCCGATCAAGTGATTTTGAGAATTCTCTTAAGCGAGCGTGAGTTATATTCTGTTCACAAAGTTCGAGAAGCGAGAGACATGCTCATTGCATTCGGTACCATCGTACGGGGGGTAAATTGAAAATTGCCCTTGGAAGGAGGATTCCTGCCGCATTTTATTCGGATGGTAAAGGGTTGGTGATGATGCACGTCCGACTCATCATTCTGATTCAAGTTCTGGAAGTTGTTCCAAATCTTCCCTAAGCGTGACGAAGTTATTGGTGATTTCTTTCAAGCCCCGGATTCTGATCTGAGTTCCTCATCCATGGCGATGCTCAGCCAGGAATCTTGGCGTCGGGAGTTGTTGAAGGCGTTCCTAAATGGCTCTGGAGGGCTGCCCCAGCTCGCGTGTGGCGTTCACAGCCGGGAGTCTTCGAAGTTGATACTTCACCTACATTGAAGCCTGTAATCCCAGGCTCTTGTGAAGCATCTCTTGTCGTTCCATCAAATGGTGATGGTAGCGTAAGAGGCGACTTCTGTAGTCTCAGGTCTCTGCGTCCGTCAGTAAGGATGGTTGGAACCTTAGTTGTGGTCGGAGCGCCCATCTTCGACCCAAGCATTTGGGGTAAATGGCGTGGCTCAGCCATAGTGAGCTGGTGGCGCCTTTTGAAGGATATTTTCGTTGCCATGATCGTTAGAGGTTACGTCTGAACTTGCTAGAGGAGCAGCGTGTGCAGACTGGTGGTGGCGGTGTTACGCCTGAGGGAGTGCACGTTGAGTGTCCCTTGTGAGTCGGCGGCGTGCAACAACGCGTTATTAGGAGAAGCGCTACATCGGGGATGCGTTATGTCTTCGGTGTTCTCGCGCGGCGCTGGTCTGAGTTCCGCCATGTTGGAGACTGGCGTTAGGAAGCGAAATCGGAGTCGGAGTTGGTATTGTAGCGATAGATCAATCTCTCTAGCTGTGGTCGCCAATTGTTTATAGGTAAAATACGTTCCTATGCGATTGATGAGAATTCAAAGTAGAGTGGTTGAGTAAGCTGGTCTAAACCACCAAACAAATGTCTTTGCCACGTGATGGAAACTTTCTGAGATTCGAGAGATCAATGCATGCCTGGTCAGGCCTAAACCAATAGTAGCATTGAGACTTGCTTCGGTCTACAAAGTGGAGGAGGAAGAGAGTTAGATTGCTGCCTTTGGACGCACGCTTGCTGAAAGGTGTTTAGGGGCGAGTAATTGAGGAGAGTAGTATGTCTCGATCATTATCGAGAAAGTGAGAAAGCTTAGGAAGCTTGCAAGAGATGAAATCTTTGGATAGCTTACGAGTTGCCTTTCCACGAGTGTTGCATTTTTTCTCGGCGAGACTGACCATACAGCGGAAATAGAGTAAGACCTATTTATCAGGTGAGGTTAAAGCATGTGCCAGCTCTCATGAAGGAAGAGAAGTAAGGTGAGGCAAATAATGGGAGGAGGTGTGTAGCATTAGGTGATATGGGTGAAACGATTTTCACCATTATTTCCCTCATTTATTTGGCCAGCTTCTATTACTTTTCACGCTTTCTTAATGTAGCGTAGTGCTCTGCGCTAGCTGTGGCCTGTAAACCAAAACCACAGAGGCATCCCCAGGTTTGTGTTGATGTCTCGAGTGTTGTGGTTTTGCGCCTTGAGGTGCAGTGGCGGCTGCTAGTGGCATGTGCTGTACCATTGGCATGTAAGTCTGCCTATTGTGAGTTGCATCTTGAGTTACAATCATAAATGCAGTACTAATGGCGTGTGTAGCATGTCTGGAATACCTTAGTAGTGGTTCTCGATTAGTTGCAGTGAAGTATTACATAGTGACGTGTGTGTGAAATTGCCCAATTAACGTGTTATTGTTAGAAGTGATGGCACAGTAGAAAAGCTACAATGATGCGTGTTGGCTGTGTGTAGTAGCATGTAGCGTGGGCCATGGCACAGTGAAAAACTTCTGGCGGCTGAGTGTGTTGGCATGTGCCAATGGCATGCGTGGCCAATGTTGGGTCGCGCCTTGGTAGAAAAAAGCTACCCGTGACGTGTTGGCATGTGCCGATGGCATGCGTGGCCAATTTAGATCTCGCGCCTTGGTAGATAAAAGCTACCGACGAGCGATGTTAGCATGTGCCGATGGCATGCGCGTGCAGGTGGAGTCGCGCCTTGTAGTGAAAAAAAAAGCTACCGAGCGAGCGTGTTGGCATGTGCCAATGGCATGCGTGTGATTAGGATCGCCTTGGTAGAAAAAGCTACCCGGCTGAGCGTGTTGGCATGTGCAGTGGCATCACGTGGCCAATTGGTGGCAGCCACAGTAGAAGCTACGGTAGCGTGCTTATATGCCCAGCATCAGTGGCCAATTTAGGTCGCGCCTGATAGAAAAGCTACCCAATGAGCGTGTTAGCATGTGCGATGACATCGGTGGTGGTAGCATACAGTAAAGCTGCAGTGTTATGTGCTGATGGCATGCGTGGCCAATTTGGAGTGCGTACTTGGTAGAAAAAACTACGATGGTATTAGTATGTGATGGCATCATGTTAATTGGGTGTGTCAGGTATAAAACTACACAAGTGAGCGTGTTGGCATGTACCCGATGGCATCGTGGCCAATTTAGGCGCGCCTTGGTAGAAAAAAGCTACGCGATGGCGGTGATGTTGGCATGTGCCGACGGCATGCGTGGCCAATGTTGGGTCAGCGCCTTGGTGAAAAAAGCTACCCGGCGGCGTGTTGGCAGTAATACCCCGATGCATGCATTAATTTAAAGGTCGTAACCTTGGTAAAGCTACAGCGTGCGTGTTATGGCCATGGTGCATGAGTGCGGCTTGGTTTTGGAATTAGGGTTACGTATTTGAAAACCTAATCTGGTATTTTGAAAAAAATACCCCTATTAATTATTTACACCCGAGTTAAATGCTCTTAGTTAATGTGTTGTGGGTAACACTAGGTCATGGGGTTTTACGGTGATTTTACCCCTTGTCTAAAAAAACCACCATCAACATTAAGTCCCTGCTAGCTCGGAGCAGGGGGCTTTGTTGCGATGTAAGCATAAGATGGTGACAAACTATTGTGCAAACCATAAAGAAAATTGAAAGAGGATTGTTCGACCTTTTATAAATAGGATTTGGAATCCTTGCCTCACGGGGTAGTTTTGCACAAATCGGGAGGTGGCATAATTGGTGGGCTTTGATGCATCTTAGGTGACGTTGGGAAGTTAGCGTGAGTTGGGAAACTGAGTTGGCTAGCTAGTGGGACCGGCGCAAAGTGTAGAAGCCGTGTGTGCTTGCAGTCCGGTACAATTGGTGGGTAGGTGCGGCGCGACGTTGGGGTCGGCGTGAATTGGGAAAGTTTGAGTGTGCTAGGCTGGTGGGACCGGCACAAAGTGTAGAAACATTGCGTGCTTGTAGGCGTGACTTGTGCGGCCATTGGGAGGTCGGCGCAAATTGGTGGTGCAACTTAGGCCGTTTTGCGGGCGTGATTTATGTAAATAAAGAGGAGTTTCTTAGAAAGCAAAGTTTCCTTATCTTGCTTTCCTTGGTGCGGCTTCAATTAGGGCATTATTCATGCTAAAACGGAAGCGTTATGTCTCTCATTGCTTCCTTTCCCTTTTTAAGATTAGTATTCATATCAAAAAATAATTGCCTCGTCTCGTTTGAGAAAAGGGTTCTTCTTGTCAGATTTCTCTCTTTGTCATGTGGCATGATTCGAATCATCTTCTAACCAGTCGGAGTTCCCGGATGAAGGTGCGGTCGACTCTCGTATGGGCACCCCAACAAAGGTTATTCGGGTTAAGAAAATCATCGGTATGTTCTCTTCTTCTTTGTGATTGCCATTACACTTTAACGCTTGTTGTATAAATGGAAAATTTCCATTTGTGCGGGAGATATCCCGTTGGAGCATGCGTTATTGTTATCGACGAGGATGACCTAGTCGTTCCCCTTCCTTCAAGCCCGACTTTGTTGACTGCTGCGGACTTGGAGGATCTGATTTAGGGCTCTCTTGTCATGAATACCCTTAGCGGGTTTGTCGTTTGGGACTCGTATGAGGTGTCTCTCCTCCAATTATCGGAATGTTGGTGGTTTCACAGTGCGGGGAAAGAATTCGTGGCCCTTTATACGAAGATATGGAGAACATACGACCATATTGCTACCGGGAGCGTGGTGAAGTCTTTGTTCGTCCGCTTTGGTTTCCGTAGTGAGCTGTCTTTTGCCAATGATTGCTTTGAGATGGAGAATGTGTCCATTCATGCTGCTTTGGAATCGGCCATTCAAAAGTGGGAGAATATGGTGTCACTGCGAATCCTTGGAGTTTAACGTTAGGCTGGTTGCGGCATCGCCTCAATATTGTGAAGGTTGGCGAAGGCTGGTATTCTTCTTTGGTGTGATTCTGCCACAAAAGCCATCTTTGGAAGAGGAGAAATTTTGGCCCCGGAGTCTCGGAGGATTGAAGAGTTAACTCAAGATTTAAAGAGTAGGGACTGAAAGATATCATGGTCGATTGAAGATGATATTTTGTAGGAATTATAATTTGCTAGATGGGCTTTTCTGATTTGTATTATGAGATTTAAAAGCTCCTTTTTCTCTTTTTTTTTTTTTTTGAAGAAATAAAGAGATTCTGTTAATCTGTTGGATTGTATTGAAATTCAATAACTGGTAAGAAAGTAAAAGCAGAGAGAGTGCCTGGCCGTTCACACTTATGATGTAGCATGTTGCGGGAAGCGATTGGCGTAGTACGCCTTAAGCCACTTTCCGTTGATGACCAGCCTCTAGCTTTCCCCCATCTTCTTTGATAATCTTGTAGTAACCACTTTGTTATATGCTTTAGTGATTATGTACGGCCCTTCCCATTTGGGAGAAAACTTGGTGCCGATGCATCTTCTTTGGATGTGTTTGGCGGTTTTTAGCACGAGATCTCCTTCCTTGAAAACCACCGGGTTTTACATGGATGTTATGCATGCAAATCCTATTTACGTATGCTTGTGCATGTTCCCTGCCGGGATCTTCCGGAGTCGAGTGTCTAGTTCGCTGATTACGGCATTGAGTGATTCGGCTTCATTCCAATGGGGTCCGCTTGCTGCGGCAATTAAAGGTGACGGGATCTTGATTTTGCGGGGGAGGATCGCGTCGTCGTGTAGACGAGGGAATAAGGAGACATGCTTGGGTGGAGCTTCTAGGAGATGTTCTCATACGCCCAGTGCCATTGGCAATTGCTCGTGCGGATGCAGGATTGTCGTGCCTTTGTCCTGGGTGAGGATTCGGATCAAAGTCTTGTTGGTACATTCGGCTTGCCCATTTCCTGGGGATAATAGGCGGTAGAGAAGACTTGTTTGATCCGTACCTTTCAAGTAGTTCATGTGCTTGTTAGCAAAAGGCGTGCCGTTGTCGGTGATGATGTGTTTAGGTATGCCAAAACGGCGGATGATGTGTTCCTTGATGAATGCCGCGATTGTGGCTCCGGTGGTTCCTTTCGGTGGGACAGCTTGACCCACTTGGTAAAGTACTCGGTCGCGGTTATTATGTACTCATCTTTGTCTTGAGGATGGTGGGTTGATCTTCCCAATGATGTCGAGTCCCCGGCTATAAAAGGGCCACGGGCTACTTATCGCGTGCAAGGGTGTTGGAGGCACGTGGATGAGGTTTCCGTGACTCGGCATTCTCGGCATTTAAGCGAAGGTAGCAGCGTCGTCTTCCATGGTCGACCAGTAGTACTTCTCGTGTATCTGCGGGGAATAGCCTGTTTCCCTTGGTGTTCGCCTTCGTGCATTTATCTTAGCATAAGCGGGATTTACATACCACTCAAACACCTTAGTAGACTTCCCCAGGAAACTCTTGCGATATAAAACCCCATCATGGAACACGAATCTTTTGGACTTACTGCCTCGGCTTGGACGCATCCTCTTTGTTAGTAGGAAGAATGCCATCGCGAAGGAAAACCACGTACGGCTCCTTGATCCCAGTGTGACTGATGTTGAGGACTTTCGACATGGGGGCGCTGGCAATTTGGACACGCTTTGCAGGTAGTCGTGACTGGGTTTCCATCTCCGGCCAATAGTATCCAAGTCGTTGTAAACGACGGTGAGGGTTACTACGATGTTATTCCACAGGACTTCGGTATGAACATGTTCAAGTTGTTGTCGTGCTTCCTCTTTCAAGAGACACCTCTGTCATCTGGATTTCGATGATACTGAGGACACCTTGAAGCATAAAGAAATTCCGCAAAGTCTTGAGGTCGACCTTCCCTTGGAAAAGCGAGTTGTTGAGTTCTTGAATGATAGGAGTTCTCAGTCATCGTCTTGGCTTTCTCGGGTTGTGAAAGCCATGTTGAAGCTATGGTTCGCCGTTTCTTGTTAGGGTTTCTCGGTTCCTTGAGGCTGTAGCTTTGAGGCTAGTGTAGCTAAGCGTCGGCATGCTTATTTTTGCTACGGCCGACATGTGTGATGGTTGCTTCGGCGAAATAATTTAGTAGTTTTTGTGCTTCCATTTTGTATGGCGCCCGAGTGTTAGTTCTTTCAATGCATAGATCCCGTTTACCTGGTTGATGAGCAATTTGGAATCTCCTCTTATCTCCAAACGTGTGGCCCCCGGCTTGTTTAGCTAGTGATAGTCCAATGAGGAAGGCTTCGTATTGGTGAGTTATTGGTGCACGGAAAGTCTAGCTTGAAAGAGTGCGAAGACTTCTCCGGCGGGAGATACTAGTACCACACCCGCTCCTCCGGTATTAGTTCTGGGGGTGGAAGAGCCATCGAAGAATAGCAGCCATGTTTCTTCTTTGACTAAAAGATATCTGGAAGGTCTCCCGGGAGATCTTCTCGTAACTCTGCGGTGTTTTCTCACGGGAATCACGCTACAGTGCAATGACCTGTCCTTTTATGGCCCTTGGGAGACGCACGTTATGTCGAACTCGATAGCTGCAGGAGCCACTTAGCCGGCCTCCCTATCAAGGCGGGTTTTGAGAGGAGAAACTTTCTGGTCGATTTGGACACTAGCACTACCTTATTGGAGAGGAGGTAGTGTCGAACTTCTGGATGGAATAAATCAGTGCTAAACACGCCTTTTCCGCCTTGGGGTATCTTAGTTCAGCGTCTCTCAACGTTCGACTGAAATAGTATATGGGGTATTCCATTCCTTTGTCGTCCTCTTGCGAGAGAGCTCAGATGGCGAGATCGCTAAAAGGCATGTGTAGAGACATAGTGGTCTCCCTTGCATAGGAGGCTTCATGACGGTTGGGGAGGACAGATATTTCTTTGGATCTTCTGGGTACGCTTTTTCCGAGACGTAGTCCATGTGAAATTCGCTCCTTTTTTAGGAGAGGAGTAAACGTAGTGGTGGCTGTGCCGGCCCGGTATGAAGCGAGCGGATGTAGTTTACTTTGCCCATGAAACTCTGGGGCTCCCTCACGGTTCGTGGTGGCGGCATTGTGAGGATAGCTTGCGTTTTGACTGGATCAACTTTTATTCCTGCAGCTGTTACTTGGAATCCCGAGAATTTCCCCGAAGAGACACCAAAGGCGCATTTCAAAGGATTCATCTTCAACTTGTATTCGCGGCATCTTTCGAATACTTGTCGCGGCGTTTACGGATGATCCGCTCGAGTCTTCGATTTAACCACCACATCATCTACGTAATCTTCGACTTGCTTGTGCATCATATCGTGGAAGATGGTAGTCATGGCGCGTTGGTAAGTGGCGCCGGCGTTCTTGAGACCAAAAGGCATTACGGTGTAATAGAAGTTTCCAAGAGGGGTTGGAAGCGGTCTTGCTTGCGTCGTGCTCATACATCTTTATCGGTTGTAATCGCTATATCCATCCATGAAAGAGAACATACCATGTCCCTTTGGTAGCGTCTACCCGGCATGTCGATGTTAGGTAGCGGGAAATCGTCTTTAGGGCGCACTTGTTCGGATCTACGAAATCGACGCAACATCGATCGACCATTCTTCTTTTAAGGGGAACGATATTGGCTAACCAAGTAGGATGGTGAATAGGTTTGACAAAACCACGGCTAGTAATTTACGGACCTCGCCTTGATTTGTTCTTCTACATCGTGTCTGAATTGTCTTGGAGGCTGCTTGGTGGTTTGGATCCGGGTATCACATGCGAGATGGTGGGTGACAGTTTTCCATCCAAGCCGGGCATTTCTTCATAAGTCCATGCGAAGACGTCACGATATTCTTTGAGTAGGTCGACTAGCTTTGAGCGTTAGCGAGATATAGAGTCGAACTGATCGGAATGGGTCGCGGAAATTCCTCATTCCCTATATTGACAGTTTCGAGTTCGTCGGTGGTTAAGTCGGTCCCATCTTGTAGCTTCAGGGGCGTACGGAACTTCCTCTTGGTTATTGTGAAGATATTCCTTGGGCGGAGAGACAGGGCCATGGTCTTCCTGCTAATTGCTAACGGCGGTGATAATGTGTGAGCTTTCCCTTTTTGCTTCGTCTTGCGGTGAGGGTGTACTCTCGCTTGGTGCGGGCACGGGTTACGCCGGTGGCAAGAGGCTGGCGAGTCTTCTTCGAGGAGGTGGTGGGAGGACGGTCTCTCTGCGGGGTATCTCAGGTTTGTCGTTATCTACGAGCGATGTCCATTTTGGTAGCATAAAGCGTGAATCTTGGTCGCCATATTTTTGAACCCTCCTTCGGCCCATGTGCTTCTACGCGGTAGAACTGGTGCATAGGGGGACGTGTGACGCGGAAATGCGAACGACTTCTCCGTTCAACACTTTTTCGAGGCATTGGTGGTATGTTGAAGGGACGATTTTGAGATTGTGCAGCCACGGCCTTCCAGGTATCATGTGGTAGTCTGGTTCTTTTCGATTACTTCAAACTTCACGCTTGATTGGATTGGCCCTCTTGCCCGGCTCCAAGTTGATGTAGCCGTATGTGCTAGTTTGGTTGCCCTCGAAATCCGTCATCTATCGTACGATCTCATTAGGTCGCACCTTGGCAGACTTGAGTGTCTTGAGAGTGATGACATTGGAAGATGCACCCGTGTCAATGAGCGCTCTTGAAACTCTATGTTCTTGACGAGAGCCGTAACATGCAAGGCCGGTTGTGGACCGTCTTCTACCATCATATCGTCGTCGGTGAAAACAATATTGTTGGCGGATCTTAGGGGATCCTTGGAGTCCCCATGGGTGCGAGGAACTAGTGATGTGTTTAGTGCTATCGGTTGATAGCAGAGAATGTTTTTATCCATTGGTCCTTGGAGAGGTGCAGCAATTCATAAGTTTTCTACCAACATGGTCGCTCTCTGGTCCGCCGGCTTCCGGTCGGTGACCAGAAACCGTTGATTTGAGAATGCTCATTCGGGATGTGAGTCCCTGCTCTTGATCTCCAGGGAAAATGAATCACTTAGCCCAGATGTTAGATTGATGAGGAAGTCGAGTATCTTTGTTAATCGCATCCTTCATTAGGTCCATGTTTTTGGCGTGGATCTCCCGAGCACGCATCGGGTCAACCAGTCTTGGGACCTCTTCGTTGGTGGTATTGCTTCCGAAATTGAGGAGTTATCATGACCTTGAGCGGGATCAATGTTTGTGGAGATCGCTTTGATGGCCGACCATGCTTGCGTGAAAGTTTAAGGATGAAAGCTAGAATTTGATATTGTAGCAGAAAGATCAATCCTCCATTTGTGGTCGCCAATTGTTTATGGGTAAAAATCGTTTTCCGATTTCGGTAAATTTGGTAGATGAGTGAGAAGCTGGTTCAAACCCTAAACAAATGTCTTGCACGTGAGCACTTTATAGATTCGAGAGATCAATCTGTACAAGTCCGGCCTAAACTAAGAAATGGCCGTTCCAGACTTGCTTCGGTCACAAAGTGGAGGAGAAGGGTTGATTTGGGGAGGGAAGCAAAGAAAGGTGTTGAGGAGAGTAGTATCTCGACTTGTATCGAGAAAGTGAAAGCTTAGGAAGCTTGCAAGAGATGAAAGCTTTTTGGAGAGCTTGCAAAGTTGCCTTTACGAGAGTGTAAGTGTAGTATATTTCTCTGGAGACTTGTTGTCGCGGTGGAAATAGGCAAGACCTATTTATACAAGTCGAGATTGAAACGTACCCTAGCCTCATGAAGGAAGAGAGTAAAGGGTGAAATAATGGGAGGAGGTGGTAACCGCATGGTTTAATGGGTGAAAACGTTTTCACCATTATTTCCTCTTTTATTTGACCGCTTTATTCCTATTCACGCTTTCTTAATTGAGCGTAGTGCACGGCTGCATCTTTGTGACCGCCAAACCAAAACCCTAAAGAAGCATCCCCCAATTTTGTGTTGATATCTCGTTGGTTGCTCCTTGAGTGCAAGTGGTGCTGCTAATGGCGCGTGTGGCATGTGCCAATGGCATGTGCGGAATGCCTTGGTGGTAGGTTGCACGGTTTGCAAGTTAGGCTACCAGCGTGTGTGTTTGGCATGTGCCAATGGCACGTGCGGAATGTTGACCTAGTTGCAAGTCTTGCAAGCCTAGGGCGCTATATTTGGCGTGTGCCAATGGCATAGCGGCTTGGAATATGGCGGTTTGCGGCACGTGTTGGCATGTGCAATGGCATGTGCGGCCATGTTGACCTAGTTGCAAGTTTGCAAGCCTAGGGCGCTATATTTGGCGTGTGCCAATGGCATAGCGACTTGGAATATGGCTTGCGGCACGTATTGGCATGTGCCAATGGCATGTGCTTGGCCATGTTGACCTAGTTGCAAGTCTTGCAAGCCTAAGGCGCTATATTTGGCGTGTGCCAATGGCATAGCGACTTGGAATATGGCTTGCGGCACGTATTGGCATGTGCCAATGGCATGTGCGGCCATGTTGACCTAGTTGCAAGTCTTGCAAGCCTAGGGCGCTATATTTGGCGTGTGCCAATGGCATAGACTTGGAATATGGCTTGCGGCACGTATTGGCATGTGCCAATGGCATGTGCGGCCATGTTGACTTAGTTGCAAGTCTTGCAAACCTAGGGCGCTATATTTGGCGTGTGCCAATGGCATAGCGACTTGGAATATGGCTTGCGGCACGTATTGGCATGTGCCAATGGCATGTCGGCCATGTTGACCTAGTTGCAAGTCTTGCAAGCCTAGGCGCTATATTTGGCGTGTGCCAATGGCATAGCGACTTGGAATATGGCTTGCGGCACGTATTGGCATGTGCCAATGGCATGTGCGGCCATGTTGACCTGGTTGCAAGTCTTGCAAGCCTAGGGCGCTATATTTGGCGTGTTCCAATGGCATAGCGACTTGGAATATGGCTTGCGGCACGTGTTGGCATGTGCCAATGGCATGTGCCGGCCATGTTGACTTAGTTGCAAGTCTTGCAAACCTAGGGCGCTATATTTGGCGTGTGCCAATGGCATAGCGACTTGGAATATGGCTTGCGGCACGTATTGGCATGTGCCAATGGCATGTGCGGCCATGTTGACCTAGTTGCAAGTCTTGCAAGCCTAGGCGCTATATTTGGCGTGTGCCAATGGCATAGCGACTTGGAATATGGCTTACGGCACGTATTGGCATGTGCCAATGGCATGTGCGGCCATGTTGACCTAGTTGCAAGTCTTGCAAGCCTAGGCGCTATATTTAGCGTGTGCCAATGGCATAGCGACTTGGAAAATGGCTTGCCGCACGTATTGGCATGTGCCAATGGCATGTGCGGCCATGTTGACCTAGTTGCAAGTCTTGCAAGCCTAGGGCGCTATATTTGGCGTGTGCCAATGGCATAGCGACTTGGAATATGGCTTGCGGCACGTATTGGCATGTGCCAATGGCATGTGCGGCCATGTTGACCTAGTTGCAAGTCTTGCAAGCCTAGGGCGCTATATTTGGCATGTGCCAATGGCATAGCGACTTGGAATATGGCTTGCGACACGTATTGGCATGTGCAAATGGCATGTGCGGCCATGTTGACCTAGTTGCAAGTCTTGCAAGCCTAGGGCGCTATATTTGGCGTGTGCCAATGGCATAGCGACTTGGAATATGGCTTGCGGCACGTATTGGCATGTGCCAATGGCATGTGCGGCCATGTTGACCTAGTTGCAAGTCTTGCAAGCCTAGGGCGCTATATTTGGCGTGTGCCAATGGCATAGCGACTTGGAATATGGCTTGCGGCACGTATTGGCATGTGCCAATGGCATGTGCGGCCATGTTGACCTAGTTGCAAGTCTTGCAAACCTAGGGCGCTATATTTGGCGTGTGGCAATGGCATAGCGACTTTGAATATGGCTTGCGGCACGTATTGGCATGTGCCAATGGCATGTGCGGCCATGTTGACCCTAGTTGCAAGTCTTGCAAGCCCTGGGCGCTATATTTGGCGTGTGCCAAAGGCATAGCGACTTGGAATAAGGCTTGCGGCACGTATTGGCATGTGCCAATGGCATGTGCGGCCATGTTGACCTAGTTGCAAGTCTTGCAAGCCTTGGGCGCTATATTTGGCGTGTGCCAATGGCATAGCGACTTGGAATATGGCTTGCGGCACGTATTGGCATGTGCCAATGGCATGTGCGGCCATGTTTACCTAGTTGCAAGTCTTGCAAGCCTAGGGCGCTATATTTGGCGTGTGCCAATGGCATAGCGACTTGGAATATGGCTTGCGGCACGTATTGGCATGTGCCAATGGCATGTGCGGCCATGTTGACCTAGTTGCAAGTCTTGCATGCCTAGGGCGCTATATTTGGCGTGTGCCAATGGCATAGCGACTTGGAATATGGCTTGCGGCACGTATTGGCATGTGCCAATGGCATGCGACCATGTTGACCTAGTTGCAAGTCTTGCAATCCTAGGGCGCTATATTTGGCGTGTGCCAATGGCATAGCGACTTGGAATATGGCTTGCGGCACGTATTGGCATGTGCGATGGCATGTGCGGCCATGTTGACCTAGTTGCAAGTCTTGCAAGCCTAGGGCGCTATATTTGGCGTGTGCCAGTGGCATAGCGACTTGGAATATGGCGTGCGACACGTATTGGCATGTGCCAATGGCATGTGCGGCCATGTTGACCTAGTTGCAAGTCTTGCAAGCCTAGGGCGCTATATTTGGCGTGTGCCAATGGCATAGCGACTTGGAATATGGCTTGCGGCACGTATTGGCATGTGCCAATGGCATGTGCGGCCATGTTGACCTAGTTGCAAGTCTTGCAAGCCTAGGGCGCTATATTTGGCGTGTGCCAATGGCATAGCGACTTGGAATATGGCTTGCGGCACGTATTGGCATGTGCCAATGGCATGTGCGGCCATGTTGACCTAGTTGCAAGTCTTGCAATCCCTAGGGCGCTATATTTGGCGTGTGCCAATGGCATAGCGACTTGGAATATGGCTTGCGGCACGTATTGGCATGTGCCAATGGCATGTGCGGCCATGTTGACCTAGTTGCAAGTCTTGCAAGCCTAGGGCGCTATATTTGGCGTGTGCCAATGGCATAGCGACTTGGAATATGGCTTGCGCACGTATTGGCATGTGCCAATGGCATGTGCTTGGCCATGTTGACTTAGTTGCAAGTCTTGCAAGCCTAGGGCGCTATATTTGGCGTGTGCCAATGGCATAGCGACTTGGAATATGGCTTGCGGCACGTATTGGCATGTGCCAATGGCATGTGCGACCATGTTGACCTAGTTGCAAGTCTTGCAAGCCTAGGGCGCTATATTTGGCGTGTGCCAATGGCATAGCGACTTGGAATATGGCTTGCGGCACGTATTGGCATGTGCCAATGGCATGTGCGGCCATGTTGACCTAGTTGCAAGTCTTGCAAGCCTATGGAGCTATATTTGGCGTGTTCCAATGGCATAGCGACTTGGAATATGGCTTGCGGCACGTATTGGCATGTGCCAATGGCATGTGCGGCCATGTTGACCTAGTTGCAAGTCTTGCAAACCTAGGGCGCTATATTTGGCGTGTGCCAATGGCATAGCGACTTGGAATATGGCTTGCGGCACGTATTGGCATGTGCCAATGGCATGTGCGACCATGTTGACCTAGTTGCAAGTCTTGCAAGCCTAGGGCGCTATATTTGGCGTGTGCCAATGGCATAGCGACTTGGAATATGGCTTGCAGACGTATTGGCATGTGCCAATGGCATGTGCGGCCATGTTGACCCTAGTTGCAAGTCTTGCAAGCCTAGGGCGCTATATTTTGCGTGTGCCAATGGCATATCGACTTGGAATATGGCTTGCGGCACGTATTGGCATGTGCCAATGGCATGTGCTTGGCCATGTTGACCTAGTTGCAAGTCTTGCAAGCCTAGGGCGCTATATTTGGCGTGTGCCAATGGCATAGCGACTTGGAATATGGCTTGCGGCACGTATTGGCATGTGCCAATGGCATGTGCGGCCATGTTGACCTAGTTGCAAGTCTTGCAAGCCTAGGGCGCTATATTTGGCGTGTGCCAATGGCATAGCGACTTGGAATATGGCTTGCGGCACGTATTGGCATGTGCAAATGGCATGTGCGGCGATGTTGACCTAGTTGCAAGTCTTGCAAGCCTAGGGGCGCTATATTTGGCGTGTGCCAATGGCATAGCGACTTGGAATATGGCTTGCGGCACGTATTGGCATGTGCCAATGGCATGTGCGGCCATGTTGACCTAGTTGCAAGTCTTGCAAGCCTAGGGCGCTATATTTGGCGTGTGCCAATGGCATAAGCGACTTGGAATATGGCTTGCGGCACGTATTGGCATGTGCCAATGGCATGTGCGACCATGTTGACCTAGTTGCAAGTCTTGCAACCCTAGGGGCGCTATATTTGGCGTGTGGCAATGGCATAGCGACTTGGAATATGGCTTGCGGCACGTATTGGCATGTGCCAATGGCATGTGCGGCCATGTTGACCTAGTTGCAAGTCTTGCAAGCCTAGGGCGCTATATTTGGCGTGTGCCAATGGCATAGCGACTTGGAATAAGGCTTGCGGCACGTATTGGCATGTGCCAATGGCATGTGCGGCCATGTTGACCTAGTTGCAAGTCTTGCAAGCCTAGGGCGCTATATTTGGCGTGTGCCAATGGCATAAGCGACTTGGAATATGGCTTGCGGCACGTATTGGCATGTGCCAATGGCATGTGCGGCCATGTTGACCTAGTTGCAAGTCTTGCAAGCCTAGGGGCGCTATATTTGGCGTGTGCCAATGGCATAGCGACTTGGAATATGGCTTGCGGCACGTATTGGCATGTGCCAATGGCATGTGCGGCCATGTTGACCTAGTTGCAAGTCTTGCAAGCCTAGGGCGCTATATTTGGCGTGTGCCAATGGCATAGCGACTTGGAATATGGCTTGCGGCACGTATTGGCATGTGCCAATGGCATGTGCGGCCATGTTGACCTAGTTGCAAGTCTTGCAATCCTAGGGCGCTATATTTGGCGTGTGCCAATGGCATAGCGACTTGGAATATGGCTTGCGGCACGTATTGGCATGTGCCAATGGCATGTGCGGCCATGTTGACCTAGTTGCAAGTCTTGCAAGCCTAGGCGCTATATTTGGCGTGTGCCAATGGCATAGCGACTTGGAATATGGCTTGCGGCACGTATTGGCAAGTGCCAATGGCATGTGCGGCCATGTTGACCTAGTTGCAAGTCTTGCAAGCCTAGGGCGCTATATTTGCCGTGTGCCAATGGCATAGCGACTTGGAATATAGCTTGCGGCACGTATTGGCATGTGCCAATGGCATGTCGACCATGTTGACCTAGTTGCAAGTCTTGCAAGCCTAAGGCGCTATATTTGGCGTGTGCCAATGGCACAGCGACTTGGAATATGGCTTGCGGCACGTATTGGCATGTGCCAATGGCATGTGCGGCCATGTTGACCTAGTTGCAAGTCTTGCAAGCCTAGGGCGCTATATTTGGTGTGTGCCAATGGCATAGCGACTTGGAATATGGCTTGCGGCACGTATTGGCATGTGCCAATGGCATGTGCGGCCATGTTGACCTAGTTGCAAGTCTTGCAAGCCTAGGGCGCTATATTTGGCACACGCCAAATATAGCGGCTTGGAGATTTGGCAATGTTGCCATGGTGTGCAAGATGCGGCTTGATGCAGCATTCTTTGCCATGGTCTTGATGCGGCTTGGTTTGGCATGGTTGCCATGGTGGCGAGTGACTTGTTTGGGTTTGGCATGGTTGCCATGGTCGCAGAGTGCGGCTTGGTTTTGCATTGTTGCCAATAATGCGCAGAGTGCGGCTTAGTTTGGCATTGCATGCCATGGTGCGCGAGTGCGGCTTGGTTTGGCATGGTTGCCATGGTGCGCAGAGTGCGGCTTGGTTTGGCATTGTTGCCAATGATGCGCGAGTGCGGCTTGGTTTGGCATGGTTGCCATGGTGCGCAGAGTGCGGCTTGGTTTGGCATGGTTGCCATGGTGCGCGAGTGCGGCTTGGTTTGGCATTGTTGCCAATGATGCGCAGAGTGCGGCTTGGTTTGGCATGGTTGCCATGGTGCGCAGAGTGCGGCTTGGTTTGGCATTCTTGCCATGGTGCATGAGTGCGGCTTGGTTTGGCATTGCTGCCATGGTGCGCAGAGTGCGGCTTTGGTTTGGCATGGTTGCCATGGTCTTGTGAGTCGGCTTGGTTTGGCATTGTTGCCAATGATGCGCAGTGCGGCCTTGGTTTGGCATGGTTGCCATGGTGCACTGGAGTGCGGCTTGGTTTGGCATGGTTGCCATGGTGCAGAGTGCGGCTTGGTTTGGCATTGTTGCCCAATGATGCGTGTGAGGTGCGGCTTGGGTTTGGCATGGTTGCCATGGTGCGCTTGGAGTGCGGCTTGGTTTGGCATTCTTTGCCATGGTGCCTTGCTGAGTGCGGCTTGATTTGGCATTCTTTGCCATGGTGCGCAGAGTGCGGCTTGGTTTGGCATGGTTGCCATGGTCTTGCAGTCTTGCGGCTTGGTTTGGCATGGTTGCCATGGTCTTGCAGATGCGGCTTGGTTTGGCATGGTTGCCATGGTGTCTTGAGTGCGGCTTGGTTTGGCATTGTTGCCAATGATCTTGCAGAGTGCGGCTTGGTTTGGCATGGTTGCCATGGTGCGCAGAGTGCGGCTTGGTTTGGCATTGTTGCCATGGTGCGCAGAGTGCGGCTTGGTTTGGCATTCTTTGCCATGGTGCGCAGATGATGCGGCTTGGTTTGGCATGGTTGCCATGGTGCGCAGATGCGGCTTGGTTTGGCATTCTTTGCCATGGTGCGCGAGTGCGGCTTGGTTTTGGAATTGGGGTTCTGTGTTGAAAACCATTTTGAAAAAATACCCCTATTAATTATTTACACCTGAGTTAAATGCTCTTAGTTAATGTGTTGTGGGTAACACTAGGTCATGGGGTTTTACGATTTTACCCCTTGTCTAAAAACCACCATCAACAATAGGTAATAATAAAAAGGTTATATTTGTAATCTAATTTTGTTTTAACTAATTTTGGGTTACTTATATAAACAATGTAAATAGTGACTTAGCAAAA
>JAJJWW010005265.1:20601-80611 GCA_023531295.1 Papaver armeniacum
GCGTCCAGATGAGAATACAACGATCCAAGGAACAAGGCACCTAAGGGAAGAACTTCACCTTTCGCTAGCTTTATAGCAATCTTAACCAGGACACCCCTTATGGTTTTCTTTCCAGAACAGTCGTCATATATATCTCTAGATAGCCACAAAGACAGGAATGCAATCACGTTGAGCTCGTTTTCCAACTCCTGATCCGGTTCTGGGTCTACAGGAGACCACTTCGATACCCACCAGGTGTAAAAGCATCTTGTATCTTTTTTCTCCTCCTTGTCCAGATCGTCGAATTCTGCCACCTTTTGGAGTATAGCATCATAATCACGTTGTTCCGTGTCAGAAAGCTCGTAATAAAAACTCCCAGCGACAGCAGGTTCATCAATGCAGCTACGCTTTCCAGAGTAATAGTAATCTCTCCCCATCTAGATATAGCTGTATGAGTAGAAGGGCGCCACCGAGAAATGAAAGTAATCAAGCCTGCAGCATCTTTCTTAATTTCAAGAGTAGCAGATGCCATGAATGCATTAAGGATTTGCGCTTTGGTCAAATTAGCTTTAACATCCTTATTATTCAACATGCGTCTCATCCACCCTTCATAAGAACCCAGTTGAGTATGACAAATCTTGAAGTCGATAGGAGAAGGCGGATATTCATTTCTTCGAAGACAGAACCTCATCACAAGTGTCGAAGAAGAAGATGGATCAGCTTCCATATTTTCTGAATCGGAAAGCAGGACTATCCTATGAGAGGGATGTTTCCTAATGTTTGGAAAAGACAAGGTGAACAACTCATCAGCAATGTTCGGCATATCTTTGAAGCTGTCAACACTTCCCGACTTGGCACCAGCATTATCTCCAGAATACATATCAACAGGAGTTCTTTTCTTCATTCTACAATAAAAACAGAGTCAAGATTTTGTATAAAAACACGCGATACGTGTGTGAAATGCATTCACGTTGGAATACACAAGGCCGGGATTGGGTCCAAACACCGGTATTGCTCAAGCTCCAAGTCTGGTATTGATCAAGTCACAAGTCCGGTATTGCTCAAGCTTCAAGTCCGGTATTGCTCAAGCTTCAAGTCCGGTATTGTTCAAATTTCAAGTCTGGTATCGTTCAAGTTTCAAGTACGGTATTGCTCAAGTTTCATGTCCGGTATTTCAAGTTTCAAGTCCGGTGTTGGTCAAGGGCACGAGGCTAGTATAAAGGTGACGTTCAGTCAGGCATACACGATATGGACCCATGTTCAATCGAGCATATATGGCGGGACCATATTTATTTGCACAACACGGTTCTCTTATGTCATGGGAATCATATTCACGAAATTCAAGCCGAGTTCCTTTCCAAGCTACAACCTAAGAAGCTAGGTTTTGTATGCAACAATGAAAAAGGAGGAAAGACACAACATATTCATGGATTCACGGTTTGTTTTACTAAGCAATCCTAACAAATGTTGGCATATCAACCCTGGTGGAAGAACTAAGCATAGTATATATTTTGCAAAAGGTGTTTACCTAGCAAACTAGGGTTTTACCTTAAAAAAAAAAATGCTTACCATGCTGCGGACGGACGGACGGCGACGGCGGCGGTTGGCGGCGACAGTGGAGATCACGGGCGAGAGTTACCGCACACAAAAAAAAAAAGGAAGAGAAAAAGTGAAGAAAAAAGGAAAGGGGTCAGTCCTTTTATAGACAAAATTTGGAAGAATCCCAATAGAACAAGGATTACTCTTTTGCTTGGATTCCTCTTTTGATTCAAACATGCAAGGAAGGAAACCGATCCCACCAAAGGATTCCGCGCTTGCACAACGGCATTTACATGGACAATCGCTAGCGATCGGTCAAAATTCCTCCGGTAAATTTTCTTTATCCCGTCTTCTTCACATAAGTATGTCACCATCTCATGCCTACCCCACAATAGCGCAACCATTATGCGCTAGGCATAGGACTTAATGTTGATGGTGGATTTTCATTTAAAGGCTGAAATTGTAAAAGCCAAAATTATGCGCTAACATCTTGCAAAAGATAAAGCCATTAATAAGTGATGAATACTTCTTCACTTTACTAATTCACCTGGAATGGAGCATGTGGCAACAATCCCAGTATTCTGTGAATTAAATACACAAAATTCATCCAGGTTGGAGCATGTAGCAACAATCTCATATACCCCGTGAATTTACTGAAGATTATTAATTAATGCATGACCACTTTGTATTTCGTACTCATTAATGGTGCGGCATGACGACCGAGTGTTGTTCTGCAGAGCAACACGAATCTCCAAGCATTAATAATAAAACATGTACGAAATAACCATACAGGCTACAACTCCGGTGTGTTATACTAGCCCGATTGAGCATATTTGAACTCGAATCGACCATATCGGCCTCGTAAACGATCATGACCATCCAACTCCACCAACATGATTGGGTGGCTTAGATTGAATCCATGACCCCAAGCAGGTATTGGAATATGCACCACCGACCCAACGCGGACCCTGCATGGTTGGCCTCCCCAAGGGGTGGCATAGCTTG
Source organism: Papaver armeniacum (assembly GCA_023531295.1). Classification (NCBI taxonomy): domain Eukaryota; kingdom Viridiplantae; phylum Streptophyta; class Magnoliopsida; order Ranunculales; family Papaveraceae; genus Papaver; species Papaver armeniacum. The sequence continues at coordinate 23,125 of JAJJWW010005265.1, forward strand.
CCAAACCGTCCAAGCCAAAGCAAGATGGACGAAAAACCCTAAATTAGGGTTTGCGGCACATTACATGTATTGCAAAAAAGTCTCAACCATCCATCTTCGCAGCATAGATGGAGGGTGTAGATGTAGATTCAAAAGGCCCGAGCATGTCAATAAAAACACCGTGGCCCGCCTACATACCCGATTGATCGGTCAGGACCAACTATAGTTGGTCGTCTTGATTCGTGCGCCCAAAACTGGGTATGACACACGGCCGGCAAAACTTAATTAGGGTTGTGTCGCGATCACGAGCGTCCATTTTCTCCTGCACGAATGAAGGGTCCAGGAATAGACTAAGCAGTCAGGTAAGTATCAACACGATCACTGTGGGCCCACCTGTCTCCACACCCGATCGGCCAAGACCAAACTTGGTTGTACACCTTGATTCGCGCGCCCAAGCTAGGCGTGGTCAAACTTCCCAACCACAAACTGATCTCGACCGCTCAAGTTTACCGGACAAATTGAGTGGCTTAGATCACGTTTCTATGGGACGATGGAGTACAGGTATATACACCATCCCACCGTATGCACGCCGGGATGATCGGCCAAGACCGACCAAGCTTGGTCGTCTTGGAACGCGCGCCCAAAATTGGCATGATGCGCGGCTTTTGCGGCACCAGAATTCTGTTGCAAATCGATCTCAACCGCTCCTCTTTGCCGGTCAAATTGTGTGGCCTAGATCGCACCTTCATGGGACAATGAGGTACGGACGTGTACACCGGCATGCCGTCTACACGGATTCCCGGTCGGTCCTTTCCAAAACACCTCCCATGCTTGGATTCGACCAAGCTGAAGAGTGATGCTTGCGCACCTCTTCAAAAACCCTAATTCCATCAACGGTCGCAGATAAGTGTCTCAAAGATCATCTCCGTCCAACTTCACCGGCTTGGTTATACAACCCTGGTCAGGAGTTAATTGGTCAGTGAGGCGTCATGGTAATCACCACCCGTCACTTTACCACATCATGATGCACTACCTGCATAGAATACACATGATACTTCACAAGTATCGACTTCCTAAATAACTTAGTTATTTAATCTAGCATTACATGCTAATTTCTGTGGGTCCCACGATCCACACTCTCGAGACATCAATCATGTCACAAACCGGGGGATACATACGGGGTATTGGTCTGGCGGTTTATCGCAAGTGCAGCGTGCCATCACAAGAACGTGTCGGAAGTCATGGACGGTTAGAGATGACAGGAGAAGTGGGCAAGACTGGTCGTGTAACACCAACACACAACTCCACTACTCCATCACTCCACTTCCTCCACTTCCCACGAGAGACGTGAACAAGGCTCAAATGACTTGTATAAATAGGTTCTCCTCCCTATTTCCAAAACAACAGAAGAACAAGTCCAGACAACAGAGGCAAGTGTTGATACCATCGTATTCAAACACCGGAACTGATAGCTTACATCCTGTAAGCCAGTTCAGCTTTCTGATACAAGTCATACATAGCCAACATCTTCATAATCTCAACACCTTCTTCGCTTCCCTCCCTAAGATCAACCCCATCTCCTTCACTTTGTGACCGAAACAAGTCTGGAACGGCCATTTCTTGGTTTAGGCCTGAATTTGCACAGATTGATTTCTCGAATCTACAAGCACTCCCGTGTAGTGCATTTGTTTAAGGTTTAGACTCATTTCTCATCCACACACCCCAAATTACCAAAACCGGCAGAAATAGTTTTCACCCATAAACACATATTTAAAACATTTATTTAATAAACATAAAAGATAAGCCTCTCCCATTTCAAGATAAACTTTAGGCAGAATATTGTTAAATATCCTTTCCGCCTTATCCCACTAACAGTAAACACCTTTTGTCCCTTCTATTATTACACCACCTGTTTCTACCTTTGTGCCCTTGGGCTCTTTCAATTTATTACCTATTATGTCCCCGATTCCCCTCAGCATGGAACCTTGTCTTGAAACAGCATAGAATCGAGTTGATGCAGAGTCGATACAACGGTATATTCTGATGATGTCGCCATTAATAATTTTTCCATCGAAGTCGAAGAGTTCACCACCGTGGGTATGCAAAGATAATTTTACCGACCAGTCGTTGAGGATTATTGCTGAAGAACAAAATCGAATCGGAATTAGAAAAGGCAAACTCACCGAGTCTTCGGTTGTAGTTTCATCTAGATCTTGTCTTATGCACTTTCCTCTGGATAATCTGCTTTGGATAGGATTGAGTTTTGTCTCTGATGGGGTGGTTGGATTTTGAGTTACAGTTGAAGATATCCATTTTTGAAACTTCCAGGATGAAGGAGAATTTTTTAGACTATGTCTAGTTGTTTCTCTCGTTGTTTTTTGCAACTCATGATTCCGGTCTTCAGAGAGATTGATTGAATGGATTGAAATTGATGTTGGGGGAGGTGTATCAGATGGTGGAGGGGGACATACCAAAGGTGGATTTCCAATGGAAAAGATGGTGTTGATTGGCCCTTGAGAATAGATCTTATCTATTGTTATCACCGGTAATTCTTCCTGGGTGGAGAGAGGCTTGACCAGTTGGCGCTGAGGTTGTAAGTAATCTAAGTAGCCCATATTCTGCATCAACGCTTCAATTGGAGGACCAATTTTCCATGGTGATTAATGAACCTAAAAATCTTCTCCTTTAAACTTTCCAAATCAAAACATGTTGATGAAAGGTTTGGTTATGGTGCTGATTCTCTTCCTTGCCAAACTCAGTCAAATTATCAATCCACAGTTCTTATTCCTCAATATGACGGTTCAAATCTTGATTATGTTGATTACAAAATACTGAAAAAGAACCGGAATGATAAATCTAGTAAGAAAAAATTGAAGAGCAAACTCACAGTTAAAACCAGTTGAAAATTGAAATCCAAACTCAACTAGGGTATCTTCTCTTGCTGGGTGGAGATAATTTGATTCCTATCAAACTAAATTGCAAGTAAAAAGAACACTGCTACTGGTAGTTTAAACAAATTCAATTTCATGGTTTCATCTCATGTGAATGGTTTCAATTTTGATAGATTTAATCAAGATGGATGGGTATTTTCAGATTCAACTAAACAAGTGATTGATGAATAAAGGTTGTTAATGATGATGAGATTGAAGTGATATTGTGACAGTACGAACCTTTTTCCGGTTTAACTAAACCCATTTGTCATATATTTTCCTTTAGAAGTACTCAAAAGCATAACATAGGGGTGTTTATAAACTAGTGGTTGTTTAAATCTGAAACCTTGGTGCCTTAATATGCCCCATGCAAGATATCCACGTGTTACTCTTCTCCTAGTTTTGAACGGAAGGGAAAATAAAAAAAGAGGCGGGGAGAAAAAGAGAGGGGGATTCATTTTCTTTTCTTCCCCATCTCTGTGAGTAAATTCTGAATAGAAGCCAACTGAAATCTGCACCAGTGAGCTTAGCGTAAATTATAATACATCAAGGAAAGTGGGTTGGTGATGATTTAGGATTTATGAAGTTGAATACTCCTGAAATTTGAGTTTCTAATGGAACCCCGTCGTTCTTCTTTTCTTGTTCTCTCCGTCTGCGACTGGTTTTTCTCAATATTTAAGAATCAGAAATAATCCCTCAAATTTAAGAAACAGACCTAGTCGGTTTTTAGTTCTTGAAATTTCATCTTGTTCGTTACTCCTCTCTTCTATCTTCTTTTGATTCCCTGCTGGTTTCGTTTTTTTTTTTCCATGTTAACTGAAAGGGTGGACGTTTGGATTTGTTGAAAGAGGATAAAAGTGTTTTCATCGATTTGTTGTTGAAGGGTGAATATTACTGAAATAATTAGAGTTTGTAGATGATATAGAAACTTGGGGTTTGTCTTCAACTGGAATTTTCAGAGTCCGTGAAGTATTAGAAATTTGGACAAGTTTTGATCTATTTTAGGTCTTTTCTGGACAAGCATTATGGGGTTGGTTCCCGATTCAAACTTTACAGAGAATGAGATGGAAAAGAAAGGGGTTGAAATTGACAACAAAGAGATTTCTTCTTCGACAACAAGCTGCTTACCATCTATTCCATGAAATGTCTGATAGAAAAGCAAAGGGGTTGGAGGTTCTTATGTCTTTCCATTCATATATTATTTATGAACTTTAATGATTTATATGTGTTAAATGATGCAATGTCACCTTTTAGTATCTTAGGCTTCCAATTAAATGATAAAGATGTGGCCATTGAATGACCATTAGTTCACTTGACGCTAAGCTGTTGAAGTCATAAGATTTATGGGTTAATTAGTTTTTAAAACTGAACCTTATAACTCTGTATCATAATTTCTCTGGCTCAACAAGTGTGAGTGGGACTGCATCTTTAGTACATATAGCATGGTATATTAGTTTCTGGTGACATAGAAATGTCCATTTCATTAATTTGATTTTTGTAGCATCCTTAATAGTGGATGTAGGATCATAATATCGCAACGTACAAGGTTCGCGGGATTAATGAACGACGGCGTCGCGAGGGAGTCGCAGGAAGCTAAGAAAAAGACGCAATGAATAACGACAGGCAAAACATAAAGAAGACGTGAGACCTGGCGAGGGTTAAGAAGTGTCGCGAGAGCGAATGTTTGTGCATCTGCGACACTTCGCGGGACATTCCCGAAAATAAAGGGTAGCTTAGCTGTCATCCACTATGTATCACCCTATATAAAGGGTTGAGTGAGTCTGTGAGGAGGAGAGATCTCTTTGGAATGGTTGGGCAAGTCATTAGGAGAGAGAAAGTTTAAGCACGCTTTAATTTCTAAGTGTAATTCTATTTTCCTGTGTAAACATTTCATGAGCTCAATCAATAAATATTCTTGATCTTACATCTTTCAATGGATTAATTAAGCAAAATCGAGTAAGGGGTGTAGTGTGGGAAATCCTGCTACTACATATGCGCTAGAAACGAGGACGAAAGTGATTGACGTAGAAATTGGAAGGAATTTGGATTCACAGAGAAAAGATTTGGAGAAGGTACTCAAGAATTCATTGGAAAAGAAAAATGGCTAGAAGAAGAAATGTACAAGGGCAACCAACGATTGTAAGAAGAAGTGGGAGACTTGCTGGAGAAAGGAGGAATGAAACAGAGAATCGTCAAGGATGAATATGAGAAACGATGGAGAAGATCAAAACCAACCACCAATCTCCCCAAAGAGCAAACGCGGCTGTGGATTATGATAGAGTAAGTGTACATACTTGGAGATCCGATTCAAGACGAAAGAGAAGAGGAGCAAAGTTGGTGAACAATGGACAAGGAGAGCAAGGAATGAATGGAGAAAACGAAGAAATCGCAAAGATTAGAAAGATTGAGACAAACAATACACGAAGAGAGACGGTTAGAGGCGTAAGAACGAGCAAACTTGACAAGACAGAATCATGAATTGAGGATGGAAAATATGAGGTTGCAAAATAGGAGATCTAGAAGTAGCGTGAGATCAAGTTCAAGATCGAATAGGGAAGAAAGAAGGAGAGTTTTACCAATAGAAAGTACCGAGGAAGAAACACAAAATCCGAGTGTAGAGCATGGCGAGAGAAGAGGGGAAATAGAAGATCGTTATATTCCTCAACCTGAAAATCTTCAAAATGAGCGGAATAGGGAAAATCAAGGAAACGTGCAACTCCAAGAACCGAATGACCCAATTGCCAAGGGAGAATAATCTTGCACGGAGAGAAAATTGAGAAGAAACCGAGAAATCGAGGATGACATTGAGAGACACTACATTGAACAAGCGCGGCTAGCTCGCGAGAGAGAAAGGATAAGAGCAGAAATGGAAAATCAAGAGATGGAAGAAGCAATCCGGCAGAATAACCATGACAACCGCGAAAGAAGAAGGGAACAAAATCGTACCAATAGAAATATTAATGAAGAATATGAGAGGGTGCGAGATGAGAGCCGAGAGACAGCCAAGAGGAGAGAACAACCGATACAATGGCGTGCGAATTGACGAAAGAAACGAAGAAGAGCATCGCAGAGAAAGAAGAGGAGAAAATAACGAGCAGGAAGGTCAAGATAGGCACGAGCGAAGAAGGAGAGAAGCCAGTTAAAAAGACCAAGAGAATCAAATCTCGAGGCAAATGAACAAATCTTAAGAGAACTGGCTGAAATGAGAGGATTCTTTGAACAATAGAAGGGAAGGAGACAAGGGAGATTAGACGAAGCCATCGCCGAAGCTGCGAAGAATCCCTTCACGCTAGAAGTACTGAGATGGGAGGAATACCTCCTAAGTGCAATCTTCTGCATTAACAAACATCTTCGATGGAACAACTGCGCAGTACAACATATCAAGGCCTATATGAGGTGTATCTTTGCAGTGGGAGAATCATGATGCTATACTATGCAAATATTTCGCATCAAGCCTAATTGGAGAAGCACTAAAATGGTTTGAGGGTCTACCAAGGAACACAATCACGTCATTTAATCATTTACAAGCCACATTCCTGGGAGCATACATAAGTAACAACTCTTCACGACCAGGTATTGAAGATGTATTCGGGTTGAAACAAAGGGTTGGCGAGAGCTTAAGGCAGTTGACAATAAGATGGAGAACCATGTGTAGCGGAATGGCGGGACGGGTTGAGGAAAGATATCTCATTCTCTCATTTGTGAATGCTCTCTTCGCGACTAACTTGTTATACATTCAAATTTTTAGAGTCAAAAATACAATCACGATGGCAGAACTGCGAGAGTTACAGGAAGAATATATCGCCTTAGAAGAAAGACAGAATGAAATGAATTCTTATCCGGTCGCGAACACAAACTCGAATGCTGCGAACGCAAGCTTGTTACCTCAATTCATAAATACAGTGGCGAGCACTTCGCAAGGACAGCATGCAGGGAAGGCTGATGAGGGACAGCGGAAGATAGTAGCCATGGGAAGCCATGACCAGGAGGAGTTTGAACAAGAAAGGAACTATTACAACCATAACAGCAATAATAAGATTCGAGGCTAGATCATGTGCAAGAAACTTACGGTGGACGAAGGCAATATAACCATGGAGGGCAGAGAAGTCGTAGAATAGTATGGGAACCAATTAAGATGCCTCCACTGAATGCTAGTGTGGAAAAGATCTGGGAGGCTATACTTGTGATGGAAGATGTACCAAAGCACCTTGGAACGCGGGGATGGAACCACCACCAAAGCATGAAGTCATGAGTTTTGTTCTTACCACCGCTTCCATGGACATCAAACAAACGACTGCAGAAACGTAAAGAGAATCATTCTCAGGATGATTGATCAAGGGAAGTCTGAATCACTTTCTAAAGAGAGAAGAAAAAGGCGGACATTATCGCCACCACCGTAAATGCACGTAAAAGTGTCGCACGAAAGGAAAGGAAACATTTGTGATAGAGGTCGGAACAAAAGCTAAAAATTTGAATTGCAACTCTATCGTCCACTCTTATCGCACAATCGAAGATTTTCATGACAATGTGCTCAGTAGAGTCTTTGCGAGAGATGCTAATGATAAAGAAATAATGAGTCCTCAAGAGAACGACGCAGATTAGAAAAGTGGCAATTTGAAGACTATTTCTTTCTCTGCAGATGAAGTGCCAAAAGGAAGAGAAACACATGATAGCCCGTTGGTTGTGAAACTAGAGATTAACCCGAAACCAGTTGATGGAGAAGATGATGAGGCGAAGCTTGCCTGGGCGATCAACCGAATTTTAATCGACACCGGAAGTTCAGTGAATATTCTCTTCTACCATACTTACAAGACGATGGGAGGAAAAGATGAGGATTTGATCCCCTCTACATACAAGATATATGGCTTTAATGGCACTGCAAACAAACCAAAGGGAGAGGTTCACATGAGAATACCTCTACAAGGATTATCAAGCGATATCTTATTCGTGTGGTTGACGTGGAATCTCCATATAATGCGCTGATTGGGAGGCCATGGCTTCATGAAATCTTGGGAGTCGCATCAACATATCATCAATGTATAAAATTTCCACATCCAAATGGCATTGGTATTATACGGGGAGATTGGAAGGAGTCACAAAGCAATGTCGATGAGGTCGATGTAGAAAGTGCGAAGAAAGAAATGCCAAAAGAAAGGGTTGGAAGCAACATGTGAGAGATGAGCAGAGAAAGGAAAACCGATGGTAGATGTTATAGAAGTAAGGATCGAACATACCTCGCGAGGTGAGTGCCTAGAGACAAAGCGAATATTATGGTAAAAAAAAAAGAAGCAAAGGATATGAGGAACAAAAGACATAAGAAGTGGATAATCAACAAAAACAGGAGAAAAAGTAGCAATTGAAGTAATGATGTGCGAGAATCTCGCAGACAAGAGTATATGGGAAAGAAAAATGAAAATACAGAATTGTGCGAATACTTCGCAAACAAGTATCAGCAAATAATGAAACATGAATGATTAAATGATTTAACAAATATGAATGAGTAAAAGAATGGGACGAACCTTTATGGCGTACACCCTAGTTCGCGAATAACATTTCGTAAGAGGCAAATGTAAGACCTAAAGTGCGTCATATAAGGGGGTATCTCTCGACATGGCTCGGGGAAAGGTTACACCGCTCCCGAAGCTCGAGTCATGAAAATTTGGGGCCCATGAAAGCCTATCAGGAAGAGGTACCTTGGATTCCCAACTATATATGTAGGTTATACCCGGTTGGGCGACCGAGGGTCTCTTCTTAGGAGTCGAGTGTATGCTCAAGGCGCCGAGGTACACGGTTGAGCCAGAGTGCCCGGGATGGATGAACCTACCCTGGCCATTCTTGGTAAGTCTTGGCATATGTTGCACTCGCCCGAAGAAAACTCCACTTAGGGTGCAGCCTTGTAACCATAAACCCTATAGGTATAAGGGATAAGAGGCTGCGAAAACAACTGGTTGTTGTTAAGACCGGATGGGAGGAGCTAGTCTTGTATGGCCGATGTTTCGCCTCCTTGAAGGGGCAACCGGGGAGATGATAAGGGCGACGCTCTCCATTAGGGGGGGTGTCAAAACAGACGCAAATGTCATAAGGCTATGTTTTCGCAAGAGAATTTAGGCTCGTCATATTTGTGCAATGATCCTGCAGAGGCAATAATACTAACGCGAGGGTAAGGCGAGATCAATGGGTCTTTACACGAAAGTGTACGGACGTCCTGCGATTTGTCGCACGACGGCAATGTCATGGGGCTACGTGTTCGCAAGGATATATAGGCCTGTCATATTGTCGCAACTAAAACATCCTGCAGAGGCAAAAATACTTGGAAAATGATAAGGCAAGATCAATGGGTCTTTACATGCAAGTGTAAAGACGTCCTTCGATTTTGTCGCAATAAAAGGTGGCAGGGGAAGACCTCTAATTAGGGAGGTCTAACTCGGAAGACCACACAAAAATGACAAGGCAGAAGGTCAATGTGCCCTTACTTGAAAATGTAGGCGGCTTGCGACCTTGTCGCAATGAGAAGAGATAAAATACATTTATGAAGATAAGGCAAGGCAAGTAGAATTCTTGATTTATGAAGATACCTGCGACCTCGTCGCAACAATACATTATTATTATTCAACAACATACATGATGGCAACTAAAATCTTCCATCTGAAGATAAATAACAGAGGCAAGTATGGGAATGGAAAAGATGGAATATTGTTATTCATCTTCTGATGAAAGAGTTATACATCAATAATGTTAGTTAGCCGATTATATTACATGGAAGAACTACCAAAAAAGGGGGAGTGAAGATTGAATTCAGGGGGGAAAAATCCAAGAAATACACTATAATAAGAATACAGAAATGTACAGATATTACAAGCAGAGAAAGAAAACAAAAAGAGTTATCTCTTTGGTGATTCTTCTTCTTCATCCGATTCTTCATCCCGATTATTCTCATCGCGCGAATTTTCTTCTTCGCCAGCCTCGCTATCGTAAACGTCCGAGACAGCAGATTCTCGGGAACCTTTTCAAGGAGACAGGATATGAATGCGAGAGGGATATTGTGGTCCTTACAAACATACTCCATGCCTCCATTGCGAAAACGAACAAACATCATTATTAAAGTTCCCCACTGTCGTTAGAAATTGTTTCTTCAACTTGGAATATCTATTCTCGCGAAGGAGAGATTCTTTGCGAAATGTTCTTTTTTGGGTTTCGAGTTCTTCAATTCTCACTGGAAAATTCTGGCGAGTTGTTTCTTTTCGATTCAAGTTCTCTAATTCGATCCAAGCCTCTTTCTCATTCTCTGCAAATAAGCAACAACAAAGTTAATAATTTACAAGCAATACTACAAAAGTAAGAAGCGATAAGGTATAATAAATAACCTTCTCTATCGATATCATATCCTTAATCAAGGAAGTATGCTCAGCATGAAGACTAACATCAACACCTAGGTTATTCCTGGCATTATCTAAAACTTTCGCAGCCCAGGCGAATTCATCATCACTATTAATAACAAGAAGAGAACGAACTTGCTCTTCTCATTTGCTTAAGTATGGTATTCGATGAAGGAGTTCATCTCGCTCAACTTGCACACCAAGGAGAGATTTATGGAATTCTCGCTAATGCCTGTGCACCTCTGTTAGTAATACGATCATTCTCATCTATGAGATCACTAATTTTCTTCCTCAAAGTCTTGATTTTCTTCTCGGAATCAAGGTACATTCGTTTAAAGCGATTAGTTAAATTTAAGCTAGATCTGTGTTCGATCTCCAAGAGATGATATTTGGATTGAAGGTCTTTTAATGAAAGGAGGTTAGTTTTATTTGAAGAACTACTTAGAGATTGATTGAGGTGAGTGAGAAGAAGATCATTATCCATAGGTTCAGGAAATGTATGGAGAAGAATAGCCTCATCGGAGAGATTATATACATCTGCGAAGGTAATAAGTTAGGCGGCAATATGCAACCGATAAAATAGGAATGATAAAAGGAAATAAAATCTTATACCATAAAGTTGTTGATTAGCGTTCTGAAGAGTGGACACCCTATCCCTTTGGGAGTCAAGTTCGGTATTTAACTTTTGGATTCTCTCGTCTTTATCGCGAGATGACGCAGCTTCAATTTCTAATTCTCGAATCTTCTTGTTCAATTGCGAATTCTTCTTTTCAAGATTGCTGCGTCTTCTCTCGAGATCTGAGGCAACTACAAAAGAAGTTCTTCCAACCTATAAAAGAAGATAGAAAAATCATTAATATATGTATATATTTAAAAATTTAAAACTGACAGGGAAATATGACTGCATACGTACCAAAGATCCAAGTGCATTCAAGAAGTCAGGAGACACAATTCTAGAGGCTCCATTGAAAGAATTATTGCCCTCTAATAAAGTAGCATTACACACGTTCGCGAGAACCCCGCAGAGGGAAGCTAGGGGAGCATCTCCCATTCCTTGGAAAGAGTCTGAGAAGATGCTGGATAACTGATCCATAGAAGAATTGGTCGACGGAATCTTCTTGGTGAGAGAAGGATTCGAGTCATGGTTATCCTCGTCAGAAGATTCAGAGCTTGAGCTAAGGAGAGAAGAAGATTGAATCTTTCGTTTCTTAGCCAATGGAGCAGAAGATTTACCCTTGCGAACGACAGTTTTACCCTTACTTTTAATCTTCGCGGCTACAGCTTCTTCAGCTGAAACCTTCGCATACGGTTAAAGATAAGAAACAGAGGCAAAAATATTGTTTCAAATAACAAAGGAAATGTTTCTTACTTCACTCGTAAGCGATCGAAGTATGGTTAGAGTACTCTCCAACGGATTATCCTTGTACTTTCTTCTCAATTTGGCGATCTGAGAAATTATACAAACTCAACATATGTAAAAAGAAAGTTGCAAAGGCAAGATTTAAAATGGAAAACATACCTCATTTGCTTTATCAGGCCATTTGAATTCCCAAGGATGATACCCTGCGAGATTCGCAGGAAGAACGTCTTGGGCCCGCGATATACGGACCATTTAAAATCAAGGGTCCAACCCACCATTTCTCATCTTTGGAGTGGCGAGGAGTAGTATTATTACCCGGTGCCAATCAATATCCTGCATGAGCAATTTATCCTCGGGGACATTATCCTTCTTTTTCAGCGAATGCCCCAAAGTGAGATTTCGCATTAACCATCTTTATCCTTTGAATAGTTTTCAAAAAAGTTCTCTACGGTGTACTTATTCAAAGAGGCTATTTCCAAGTCTTTGAAATCGGGGTGTCTAAACAAGAGGAGGTATAAAGATCCTTTGCCAGCACCACGATTCGCGAATTCAAGCATTAGGCGAATGCAATCGCCACTCAATTGATAAACAGCCCGAGAGAATTTTTCATGGGCCAAGATTTCATAAAATAAAGGCATCTCAGGATTGTACAAGGGAATGGGAAGTCCCGCGAGAAGCTGACCTAGCGAGACTATAATCTTTTGATCATCACATTGATGATCATAAAAAATTTTTGCAGAAAAGAATAGATGAAGGTTCTTGATCGGGAATGGTTGTGAGTAAAACCCTTCTCGAGTAACTTCGTTGAACTTCTTCAAAAGAAGCTTTGTATGCACGACTCGATGAAAGCCATTTATCGGTAAGATGGGAATGGATGGAAGATTGGAGATTAAGATCAGCGCTAGAAAGGACGAAGAAAAGATTTGCGAGAGCAGGAGCGCAAATTGCGGAAGGAGAGAGTCAAAGAAAAGTTGCAGAGAGAGAAACTAAAGGATGAAAAGGAGGGAAAAGAAAACTATATATAGGGAAAAAGATCCTCGAGAAAAACGAGGTCATTTAATGCGAAGAGATATGAATGGTCAAAAATAAGTGGTTGAAAGAAACGTGTCAAGAAAAGACATTAATAATCAAAATCCGTGTAAAAGTACAAAACCGAAACAGATAAAGATAAGCAAGTCATGAAACAATATTGTAAAAATCTCATGATACTCTTCCCCTCGCAGGAGAAATATAAGGAGAGATAGGAGACGATACTTCGTATATATCTCAAAGAAGCTTCGGAACTTTGCAAAAGAATAGAGGCAAGTACGTACTTTTTAAGGAAAGTATTCTTTTGCTCGTTCCTTCACCAATTGAAACCACGGAATATGACAACAATGAATTTTTCCTTCAAATCGCTCTTCAAGCAATATTCAAGGAAAAAGAGGCAAGATGTAGGATCATAATATCGCAACGTACAAGGTTCGCGGGATTAATGAACGACGGCGTCGCGAGGGAGTCGCAGGAAGCTAAGAAAAAGACGCAATGAATAACGACAGGCAAAACATAAAGAAGACGTGAGACCTGGCGAGGGTTAAGAAGTGTCGCGAGAGCGAATGTTTGTGCATCTGCGACACTTCGCGGGACATTCCCGAAAATAAAGGGTAGCTTAGTCTGTCATCCACTATGTATCACCCTATATAAAGGGTTGAGTGAGTCTGTGAGGAGGAGAGATCTCTTTGGAATGGTTGGGCAAGTCATTAGGAGAGAGAAAGTTTAAGCACGCTTTAATTTCTAAGTGTAATTCTATTTTCCTGTGTAAACATTTCATGAGCTCAATCAATAAATATTCTTGATCTTACATCTTTCAATGGATTAATTAAGCAAAATCGAGTAAGGGGTGTAGTGTGGGAAATCCTGCTACTACAGTGGAGTGTTCTTATTTGTGGAAATGTTATGATAATGATTAAAATGACTAGTTGAGGATGTCAGGACTTGATTGGGTATGCTTATTATATAATACAAGTTGCAGCCAATCAAGAGTAGCTTAAAGGCCTATAATTAGATAATCGATCCAAGGGTCGTTACCGATAGTGGTAATGGATGGCGATTGTTGGTTTGAATGTGCTGCATGCTTTGTCGTACTAAGATTTTGTAAATTAGTTACTGGCTACATTTCATAAGATAGTTTCGCTAACGATCTCGGCGATAATGCATAAGAATTATTAGTTAAAACAAGTCCCCATTTACTGTATTTATGTGTGATGTATCAACATACCTGTGATATACATAATTAATTAAGTGACTCACCTTGAGTGTATCTTGTTTTGGCATATACCAAGTGATGCTTGATAGGTGTACAGTGTTTTGGCATCCAATAACTTTGAAATTAAGTTACGAGCTTGGCTCATGGGAATCCAGCTATCTCCCTTCAAGTGAGTGGTGTTCCATTCTCATTTCCATTTTACATTTATGCGTATTATGCGAAAGTAAAATTCTGTGTTGGTTACTAGTCGCCTTTGTGAACTAGTTATCATCCATCTTGCGTACTAGCTAGTTTCGGAAGTAGTACTCCACGCCCCATTAGTCTTCGGGGTATGCTATATATGTATTTCAACCTTGTAAGGCTTTAAGTGCATAATAGGGTTAGTCAAATTCATATTATTTATTATGAGGTACACTGCATTTTGAAAGACCTACCGTCCAGTAGGAGCGGGTTATCTTGGTTTTAGCATACCATGACTCTTCGATAGTGGAATCTTTATTTATTGTACCGGAGAAGCTTTTGTTTGCCTTCAATTCTAAACGTAGCCGCATGTCTTAATTTGTGCATTACTAACTGTTTGGAGGTAGCGTTACACTTATATCCGTTAGGTGAGTACTGTTGATGTCGTGGGTTTACTTGTTCTCATTTCGTTGAACTAGTGCCAGGCCGACAATTTGTCTACACCCTGATCTTATTTAAATGGCACACCTTTGCATTTGTGTACTTTGAATCACATGGTATCTATATTCGCCTGCGTGAATTTACTAGTTTTCATTTTGTTGAAAAAGCTTCTTTATGAGATCGTTATTATTTTATCCATCATCTATGGCTCCCAAAGCAAATATTGACCACTTCCGTGTGAAACTACATCATATTTTGTTTAATTAAGCTATAACTATGAAAGGGCATTGTCGTTGTTAATTCCTTATGACGGTAGTTTTGGCTCTAGTCTTCATTCTCTGTAATTGTATGATGATTTTTTTTTAAGGGAAACAACTTCCCATGATATACAGTTTATAATGTTAGAAATTGAACTTGGTACTTTAACCGGCGACCTGTTGCTCCAAGTGGTTTGTGCTTGAATCGTGTTTTACTCGGTGTGAAGGGATTTTCGTAAATTTTATTATTTCTTTGAATGGTTTGAATTTGAGAAATTCACTGTTAAGTTGAATGTATATTGATCTGCATATTTTTCTCAAGTTTAGTTGTCATAGTAACTGCCAGATTTGATTCTCATTCATTGGTAAAGGGTGAAGTAGAGATCAGTTTACTTAAGGTGGCATTTCTGGAAATGTGGATTGTTTTGATACCTTTGGCTTAGCCTGAGTAGCTAGTGCTCCATTACAAATTCATTGTTTCCACTGCAATGGAATTGGTGCTTAGTATTTAGTAAGAGAAAATTTCTACCATAAAAGGGGATTTTATATTATCTAAATATAAATGGTTGATGAACTACGGTCGTGCTTGATCCCTTCGAGCAACGGAGAGGGTACGTAGGCAGCCGCTATGCGGTTCAGCACAAATCCGCACTGTTATTCATATCGTTTGAAAGTGGTGGTTGCTGTTTGACAATTCATACCACCTATTCGGAGATGATTGCAACCTTGACAAGTGGCAACTGGCCACGGAAATATTAGGAGTGGCAACTGGCCACGGAAATGTTTAGAGTGGCAACTGGCCACGGAAATATTAGGAGTGGCAACTGGCCACGGAAATGTTGAGGGTGGTAACTGGCCACGGAAATATTAGGAGTGACAACTGGCCACGGAAATGTTCAGAGTGGCAACTGGCCACGGAAATGTTGAGGGTGGAAACTGGCCACGGAAATGTTCAGAGTGGCAACTGGCCACGGAAATATTGAGGGTGGCAACTGGCCACGGAAATATTAGGAGTGACAACTGGCCACGGTGGCAACTGGCCACGGAAATGTTAGGAGTGGCAACTGGCCACGGAAATGTTGAGGGTGGCAATTGGCCACGGAAATGTTAGGAGTGGCAACTGTCCATTTCCCATCTTGGCAATTGGCCGTCTCGAAAAATTTGAGAATAAATGCTATTTGTGTTTGCTTATAATGCAGTTTCGAAAATTCGAATTCGAGTCTCTCAGAAAAATTTGAAGGTCCGGTTACTCGAATGGCGTATCAGAGAGTCAAAGTTTTCTAAGCGGGCCGAAACCCGGTTCACCGGAAGTCCAGATTATCTGATCCGTCACAGATATGGTTCAAAGGAATCACCTTATGTGATTTCTAAAGAGATTATGACTAAGAATCACCCTGATGGATGATGTTGGGTGTTGATGAGCGATGATGTTAATGGAGTTTTTGATGTGACTCAGTTTACCCGGTTTGCAGAGCAAAACTCAGAGGAAAGAGAAACATCTCCTTCTTAAAATGCCTTTACATCATTAGTGTTAATGATAATAATTAGAATCTAATATTAATGATTAGTAGTTAATGTTGATGATGATTAGTGGTTAATGTCAATGATTATATGGTATTAGTTTCAAAGTTTTTTTTTTTTTTTTTGGAGATAGTTAGGTTAGGGTTTGTTAAAGAAGAAGAACACGAAATAAGGCTTTTGAGATTTGCTGAACTAATAGATAATTATGGTTTGTTAATACAAAGGTAAACTTCTAAACGAGGTTTAGCGTCCTTGTTATAAGTTGAATTTGTCAAAAAATTAAATTTTTACAACCTAGATCTACTGACCAGATGAACGGTTCGGCTGATAACTTGTCATACGAACTTATGTTTTCTGAAAATATACCTAAGTTCGGCTGAAAAGTTATCAGCCGAACCTAGGTATATTTTCAATAAACATAGGTTCAGAAAGTTATCAATCGAACTTCACTCTGTAACTGAAGAATTTAGGTGCGGCTAATTCGAATAAAAAACTGAACAACCGAACTAAGTGTGTTTTCTAACAAAGTGAAGTTCGGCTATCATTTTCATGTTTAATTATCAGCCGAACTGTTCTTCTGAAACATTAAAAAAAAAACGGGTTCCAATATGCGGATCTGAAGCTAAATCTCTTAGTGTAACGCTTCACATGACTCATTTATACCTGTGGTTTAATCAATAATCAAAGATTTATGAATCAACAAAATAAAATTCAAACGGTTAGGAATGAAAACGATTTTAGATTTTGGTTAGGTTAGGTTAGGTTTATGTTTCATTTTAGATGAAGGGTACTGTTGATACCTGAAAATAATCAATCCTAGAATAGATGGCACCTTAAACCATTAAGGGTCCCTTTAAGGATAAAGAGACTTGGGAACTAGGCCTAACCCATTAAGATGGGAAGTCCTAGTTCACCCAAGAGCATATTAAAGCAGTTGGGCTTTGGCCTAAGAGGAAAGCCTTTTAGGGTTTGGTGTTAACTTAAGGAAAGGGAAATGGTAGTTTAGTAATATGTTAATCTTATGGGCATTTATCCATAAGAGGGTCATTATAAAAGGGAAAGAAGGCACACTTCTTGAGATCATCATTAATTCTAACTACTTCCTATAAACCCATCTTCTCCTTGGGAGTATTTTCTGTGATTAGGGCTAGTTCCTCCTTCTCACGTTTTACCCATCAACATTGCGACCACAGTGGGAGGTTCTTAGCCTCTTTTCCAAAGATGATACTCCTGTGTGAGCCAGAGGTACCAAAGGCGGAGCACTTCCTAACCCGGACCATGTTTCTGTGGAAGACGTGCAAGGAGAAAGTGATGAAGAGATACGTTTCCAAGCGGTAGTTACTACGCCTATTGTACAAGGTGCATGAGCGTCTCAAAAGAAGGAAGAAATGCTTAAAGGAAAAGCCACGGCTGAGACAAGCGAGAAGGAGATGTTTAAAATACAAGAGGAGCTAGACGCATCCATTAAGAAGCAGCAGGAGCTACGCGGACGTCTTAAGAGAGCAAGAGAACAGAATGCGACAACCACTAAAGCAGTCATTCCAGGTATGATGGAAGATGCGATTGCGAAATACTTGGAAGCTAACTACCGAGTGACAAAGCACGATGCTTATGACTCGTTGGAACCTCCATATTCTGTAGAAGTTGCCAATTACCTATACCCTGAGGATTACACATCACCGAAGTTTAAAACATATGGAGGAAAAGGAAATGCGCGAGAGCATGTTAGTCACTTCATATCAGCAATGAATGCATACGCTCAGGATGAAAGCCTTTGTATGAGAGAGTTCCCAAAATCACTCACGGATAACGCTTTTACTTGGTACGATAACTTGAAACCCGGTAGTATTAGTTCGTGGTCCGCTATGGTGCAACTCTTTTTGAAGAAGTTTTATTCCGCGCAAAGAAGAGTCACAACAATAGATTTAGGAAGATGTACCTAGCGGGTAGGGGAAGAGATCGGAAAGTATATCACTCTCTTCCGGTATTTCACGCTAGAATGTCATGACAACATATCAGAAGAGCGATTAGTGGAGATCTGCATCCGAGGAATGGATGCAATTTTTGGGTTAAACTTAACGAATTTCAAATTCCAAACCTTTATGGAGGTTGAGGAGGCTTCAGCCCGGATCTCATATTGTGCGGATGTCATGAATTCCGGGTCAAGCGGTCATACTTGGGAATTGCACTCTGTTAATACTGCATCCGCACCAGCTTTCAATGATCAAGGAAGCGATAGAGGAAAAGGAGGAGCTGCTTTTGGCTCTTATCGCGGAGGACAGTCTGGCAGAAGAGGAGAAAAAACGGATGGAGGAAAGTCTAATCCTCCACCACCGCTACCGTGAAGCAGTGAACAGATAATATGGCTTCTAGAGCAAAGGGTGGCAAATAAAGTGGAAACTCTACCGCCCGTACCCACAGAGCCTACTGCGACATATAAGATGCACGAGCGATATTGTTATTATCACAGGAGAGTTCATCATCCGACTGTGGAGTGTTTCTTCTTACGTTACATTGTGCAAAGGAAGTGATCCATAAGCGAGTTGGAGATATGAGAGCAAAGCATCAAGAGCCACCCGCTTTCTCAACATCAAGTTATGATGGTTTCATACGATCCTATGGAGAGAGGCTCTTGGAGACCCTGGGAGGATGTGGAAGAAGAAGAAGCATGTGAAGCTTCTGAGACGGCCGTCTTCTTAGATACTAATGGAATAGCTAGCAAATTTGCTCAAACTATTTTAGCTTAACAATTCTTTGATTCCCTCGGTTTCAGTGAGAACCAGATCCGCGAAGCATCCAAGGCTATCACGGCAATTGCATCCGGAAAAGCGTATAATCCAATACCCAGAGAAGCTATCACCTTTACAGATGAAGATATATGCTACCCGGGAGAGCACTTTCGACCTCTATATCTGACGGCTTTTATTAACAAGCAACCTCTTAAGCGAGCTTTCATAGATGGCGGAGCTTCCCACAACTTAATTTCATTACACACATTGGAGTCATTATAGGAGTGTCAAAGACAGCAATTAAGATGCGCGCGATGAATGTAAGATGATTTGAAGGACAGACTCAGACGGCGATTGGGATAGTGCATTTGATGATGAAAATTGGGCCCATTAGAGCACTCACTCCATTTTATGTGCTTGAGGATGACACTACTTTCCATGTGCTACTAGGGCGAGGATGGCTTTTGAATCACAAGGTAGTAGCGTCGACGTATCACCAATGTGTCAAAACCAATATCGGAGGAAAGCAATTCTGGATTCCAACCACAGGCAACCCATTCGGACCGGAGGAAGCTTACATGGCGGATGCAGTCTTCTATACACAGCCAGTTACGGATTAGGAAGAACATCCGGAGCATCTAACACCCCTCCCAAAATGGGAAGAATTCCAACATGAAGAGCAAACAAATGGGACGGTTAAGTCAGTCTTCATTCCATCGCGAATGGGACCTGTCACAGGAAATAAGAGGGTTGTAACTGATACAACAAATATTCAGTTCAAGCGTTTCTCACGTCCAGAGGGCGGACATGTCTATCGCTTATAGAAATTAGCCAGGGAAGCCTCCAACTGTCAACATGACTGCGTTATGTCATCGGTGGATGAAGAGATGATGGAGGCGACCCCAGTGATTAAGGATTTACAGGAAGAAGTAGAGCCTCTACTCTCATAAGAGGAAATAACAGATAATTTGCCTGAGGAAAAGGAAAAGATCGATCCAACCCTCGACGGGTTAGAAGAAGTGAACCTTGGCTCGGAAGGCGAACCCCGCTGTGTACGCATCAATAAACATCTTGAAGGGGAAGAGAAGTCGCGGATGATTAAGCTACTTCGTAAATACCGAGATGTATTCTCATTTACGTATGACGAAATGCTAGGTCTCGATAGCAGTTTGATAGCGCACAATCTCAACGTTTCACCCGAGTACAAGCCAGTCAAGCAACGAAGCTGTAACTTCCCGGAGAAAATAGAATTGGTGATCAAGGAAGAGGTGGAGAAGTTGCTGATAGGTGTCTAAAACACCTAATTTTATATCTAGTATTTATGCTTTCTTTGCTATTGTCTTTACAAATTGTGTCTCTTATGTTTGATTTTGAGTTTATTAGGTGCAATGGAGTCATTATGAGCAAAAGAAGAAGAAATTAGCCATTTGGAGCGAAAATGAGCACAAAGGCCAATTCACATGCGAGTGATACTTGGAGCCGGCTAAGGCTGAGCAAGATGAAGGTGAAGAATGGACTGTCAGTTCTGGGGAATTGACAGTTGAATGGGACCAATTAAAGGCTCAGGATGTCCCTTATCCTATCTTAGGGTGTCTCTAGCCTATAGGGTTATTACCAACACCTGGAATTCAGAGAATGATTTCTCAATCATTTATTCCATAACTCAGAGAGAAAAGAAATGGCGGCTTACTGAAGAGGAGAAGTTGCTGTTGTTGAGACTGATATTGATGATGGCTGCGATGGAATCAAGTGATGATGATAACCTCAGAGACCGGTGAAGATTAATGTAACAGAGATGAGATTCAGAGAGATCGAGAAATGAGGATGGTAGGGTTGATTCAAATTTGGGTATAACAAAGAGTTGCAGATGAAGTTTGACTGAATCAAAGATGAATTGATGACTGAAATTGACATGGGTTTGCTGTAAAAGGTCGAGATATGGGTTTGTATGGAATCAGAGAAGAAGATGCCGAAGAAATCAGTCGAATTAAGGTTTTTCTGTAGTTCAATTGAATTGAAGAAATTGGTAACTGAAGTTGCAGTCGGTAAGAATTGGAGAGACAGGTTGAATTGGTTACACAAAGCTATTGTCGAGTTGAAATTAAAGGGTTTTTGGCTGAAAAGAAGGAGATTATGGAGCTGTGAATGATTTACAGGCTAAGTGAAGAAGAGATCGATGGGTTTGTTTACCAGGAACTGATGTTGCTTATAATGGTTGAATCATGGAAGAAGATGGAGGTGGTCTGAGTTTGAATGGGTACAGGTTGATGGTTCTGGCGATACTGAAAGTGTTGCTGCTATACATATCACAAAGAAGATGGAGTTTTGTTATAGCTGTAGGAGCAGAATCTCGCAACAACTATGTGCTAGCGAAATTGTGACTAATAAGAATTCGCGAAGACTTCGCAGAGTACTTAAAGAATGACGTAGCAGATGACATCAGCATAATTCATGAGGAAAGTGTGAGTAACTTGAAATTATAGAGTGAACTCGCGAGAAGGTGACAAGAGCTTGCGAGAATATGAGTTGTATGTGAGCTGTCATCCACTATGTAAACACTATATAAAGAGGAGAGGGGAGAGAGAGAGGGGAGGATAATTTTGGTAAGAGAGAGAGAGAGAGATATTATTTCAGAGAGATATTTAGAGAGAGAAAGACTTTATTTTCTTTATCATCTTCCTCCCCAAAAACTAGATCTAGAGCTCTACCAAATATCCATTAATGGAGATTGTAAAGGAAACACTAATGTAATCTCAATAATCATAGTGAATAACCATGGATGTAGATCACATTGATCGAACCATGTAAAAAATCCTTGTGTCAATTTATATTTCTAGTACTTATATTTGAAATTTAGATGATTAATAAGATTTAGATCTACAAAATATTATAGGGGGTGTGTTATAGGAAATCCTGCAACTACATTTTTGGCGCTAGAAACATGGAGAGAGTAATGGATTTTGTCCTTCCTGTAATTTGTTGGTTTAAGAAATTTCCATGAAGATTAGCTACTGTTCATATTTATTTTTAGATCTTAAAGTTTCAGGAGAAAAAACGGAAATTTCATGGAAGAAGTTACACTTTCAGGGAGTAAACATCATCAACAATTCAAAGATATGAAAAGAATAAGAGAAAAAATTAATTTCTGTGGTGAAATTCACGGAAGAAAACCAAGGTTTCAATTGAAGATTTCCATGTTCGGGAGAAAAGCAAGAGGCAAAGTGTCAAGAAAATAAAGGAAGAACGAAGATAAGGATAAGAAAAAAATGCTGTGATTTCTATCGCAAAACAGTAAATTCGCACAGATGGTTTGAGTTGGAGCGAATAAACAAGAGGTCACGGGTTCAAATTCGCAGAGACACATATTTTTTATTTTTCAGTGGCGAATAAGAGAATAAATAAAAAAGTTATGAGTTAATTTCGCAGAGAAGTTCTTGAACAGTTGGTCCAGAGAGCAATGTGTGCGTTCGTGGTCGCAAGTTCGAATTCACTTGCGAGCATAATTTTCTTCTTTTTTACAGAGGGGAAAAATGGATAATTTCGCAAGGTTATTTCATTATTTCGCAAACAAGAGGCAAAGACAGGTTGGTTATCTCATGAAGTTAATGAGTTCATGGTCGCGAGTTCAAATCCCAACGAACGTGTATTTTTCGCATGGAGATTATTTCGCAGAAACACTTTGCAGAGGCAGGGCAAGCACAGTTGGTTAGGAGACATGAATGCAAGCAGCAGGTCGCAGGATCAATTCTTGCTTCTCGCACATTTATTTTTGTTATGCGAAATTTCGCATGCACTTTGCCTATTTCGCAAAGAAGAAAGTTGATGACTATCTCGCAAATTAATTTTGCAAGACGGGGTTAGAACAGATTGGTATGGTGCGAGAATATGCAAGAGGCAGGTCAAGGGTTCAAATCTCATTTCTCACACTTCTTTTTCTTTCGAGATAATTATATTCTGTGCGACATTTATACATTTCAAGGATGCTAGCTTCGCAAGCAAATCATATACTTCGCAAGAGACAACAACAACAAGTGAATCACATAAAAGCTAAGTACCACTTTCTTTGAACATTTTACTTTTACGTAAAAATAAAAGATTTTTGATTTGATTTACAAAAGGCGAGATAATCGCAGAATTACGTAAATTTCGTAATTACAATGATTCCACAATTACAAAAGAAACCGAGAAAAATCTCGCACATATCAATTTATATATTTCCCTTAAATACTTGCTTTGTTTCAAATGAGAATGATATCCAACATGGAGAGTAGTAGCGGGCAAACCTTTGTGGCGTACACCCTAGTTCGCGAACAATATTCGCAAGAGGCAATGTACCTAAAGTGCGTCATAGAAGGGGGTACCTATTAGGATCATTTCCATGAAATATGTTTATCAGATGAGACGAAACAAGTTATACAAAGGAAATCAAAACAAAGAAAAACGATTTGAACTTGCAATTAAATGAATATTTTTGATAAAAGAAATGTTGAATATTAATCTATATTCTTATTTGCATTACAGCATTGCATGAGGCAGAGAACGTGGAGTAATAATTTTGCAATGCTTCTTATTTGCGATCAAAGACGGATACTTCTTATACTTCTCAAAGGATACTTCATACTTCTTATATATTTCGAGGATTGAGTACTTCTTATACTTCTTCAAGGATACTTCATACTTCTTATAATTCAAGGGTTGATACTTCTTATTTATTTCACAAAGCTTTGGAACTCCGCAAAAGAATAGAGGCAAGTACGTACTTTTCAAGTCTAGTATTCTTTCGCTTGTTCATTCATCAACAAAGATCAAAGACTACTACAACAACGGATTTTTTTCTTAAAGATCGCTCTTCAAGCAATATTCAAGAAAAAAGAGGCAAAATGTAGGAGCAGAATCTCGCAACAACTATGTGCTAGCGAAATTGTGACTAATAAGAATTCGCGAAGACTTCGCAGAGTACTTAAAGAATGACGTAGCGAGATGACATCAAGCATAATTCATGAGGAAAGTGTGAGTAACTTGCGAAATTATAGAGTGAACCTGTGAGAAGGTGACAAGAGCTTGCGAGAATATGAGTTGTATGTGAGCTGTCATCCACTATGTAAACACTATATAAAGAGGAGAGCAGGAGAGAGAAAGGGGAGGATAATTTTGGTAAGAGAGAGAGAGAGAGAGATATTATTTCAGAGAGAGATATTTTTAGAGAGAGAAAGACTTTATTTTCTTTATCATCTTCTTCCCCAAAAAACTAGATCTAGAGCTCTACCAAATATCCATTAATGGAGATTGTAAAGGAAACACTAATGTAATCTCAATAATCATAGTGAATAACCATTGATGTAGATCACATTGATCGAACCATGTAAAAAATCCTTGTGTCAATTTATATTTCTAGTACTTATATTTGAAATTTAGATGATTAATAAGATTTAGATCTACAAAATATTATAGGGGGTGTGTTGTAGGAAATCCTGCAACTACATTTTTGGCGCTAGAAACATGGAGAGAGTAATGGATTTTGTCCTTCCTGTAATTTGTTGGTTTAAGAAATTTCCATGAAGATTAGCTACTGTTCATATTTATTTTTAGATCTTAAAGTTTCAGGAGAAAAAATGGAAATTTCATGGAAGAAGTTACACTTTCAGGGAGTAAACATCATCAACAATTCAAAGATATGAAAAGAATAAGAGAAAAAAAAATTAGTTTCCGTGGTGAAATTCACGGAAGAAAACCAAGGTTTCAATGGAAGATTTCCATGTTCAGGAGAAAAAGCAAGAGGCAAAGTGCTGAAGTAAATAAAGGAAGAACGAAGATAAGGATAAGAACAAAATGCTGTGATTTCTATCGCAAACAGAAATTCGCACAGATGGTTTGAGTTGGAGCGAATAAACAAGAGGTCACGGGTTCAAATTCGCAGAGACACATATTTTTTATTTTTCAGTGGCGAATAAGAGAATAAATAAAAAAGTTATGAGTTAATTTCGCAGAGAAGTTCTTGAACAGTTGGTCCAGAGAGCAATGTGCGTTTCGTGGTCGCAAGTTCGAATTCACTTGCGAGCATAATTTTCTTCTTTTTTACAGTAGGGGAAAAATGGATAATTTCGCAAGGTTATTTCATTATTTCGCAAACAAGAGGCAAGACAGGTTGGTTATCTCATGGGTTAATGAGTTCATGGTCGCGAGTTCAAATCCCAACGAACGTGTATTTTTCGCATGGATTTTTCGCAACAGTATTTCGCAAGAAGACAGTAGGTGATTATTTCGGAGAAACACTTTGCAGAGGCAGGGCAAGCACAGTTGGTTAGGAGACATGAATGCAAGCAGCAGGTCGCAGGATCAATTCTTGCTTCTCGCACATTTATTTTTGTTATGCGAAATTTCGCACAGACTTTGCCTATTTCGCAAAGAAGAAAGTTGATGACTATCTCGCAAATTAATTTTGCAAGACAGGGTTAGAACAGTTGGTATGGTGCGAGAATATGCAAGAGGCAGGTCAAGGGTTCAAATCTCATTTCTCACACTTCTTTTTTTGCGAGATAATTATATTCTCGTGCGACATTTATACATTTCAAGGATGCTAGCTTCGCAAGCAAATCATTTACTTCGCAAGAGACAACAACAACAGTGAATCACATAAAAGCTAAGTACCACTTTCTTTGAACATTTTACTTTTACAGAAAATAAAAGATTTTTGATTTGATTTACAAAAGGCGAGATAATCGCAGAATTACAAAGATTCCACAATTACAAAAGAAACCGAGAAAAATCTCGCACATATCAATTTATATATTTCCCTTAAATACTTGCTTTGTTTCAAATGAGAATGATATCCAACATGGAGAGTAGTAGCGGGCAAACCTTTGTGGCGTACACCCTAGTTCGCGAACAATATTCGCAAGAGGCAATGTACCTAAAGTGCGTCATAGAAGGGGGTACCTATTAGGATCATTTCCATGAAATATGTTTATCAGATGGGACGAAACAAGTTATACAAAGGAAATCAAAACAAAGAAAAACGATTTGAACTTGCAATTAAATGAATATTTTTGATAAAAGAAATGTTGAATATTAATCTAAATTCTTATTTGCATTACAGCATTGCATGAGGCAGAGAACGTGGAGTAATAATTTTGCAATGCTTCTTATTTGCGATCAAAGACGGATACTTCTTATACTTCTCAAAGGATACTTCATACTTCTTATATATTTCGAGGATTGAGTACTTCTTATACTTCTTCAAGGATACTTCATACTTCTTATAATTCAAGGGTTGATACTTCTTATTTATTTCACAAAGCTTTGGAACTCCGCAAAAGAATAGAGGCAAGTACGTACTTTTCAAGTCTAGTATTCTTTCGCTTGTTCATTCATCAACAAAGATCAAAGACTACTACAACAACGGATTTTTTCTTAAAGATCGCTCTTCAAGCAATATTCAAGAAAAAAAGAGGCAAAATGTAGGAGCAGAATCTCGCAACAACTATGTGCTAGCGAAATTGTGACTAATAAGAATTCGCGAAGACTTCGCAGAGTACTTAAAGAATGACGAGCGAGATGACATCAAAGATAATTCATGAGGAAAGTGTGAGTAACTTGCGAAATTATAGAGTGAACTGCGAGAAGGTGACAAGATCTTGCGAGAATATGAGTTGTATGTGAGCTGTCATCCACTATGTAAACACTATATAAAGAGGAGAGCAGAGAGAGAGAAGGGGAGGATAATTTTGTAAGAGAGAGAGAGAGAGAGAGAGAGAGATATTATTTCAGAGAGAGATATTTTTAGAGAGAGAAAGACTTTATTTTCTTTATCATCTTCTTCCCCAAAAAACTAGATCTAGAGCTCTACCAAATATCCATTAATGGAGATTGTAAATGAAACACTAATGTAATCTCAATAATCATAGTGAAGAACCATGGATGTAGATCACATTGATCGAACCATGTAAAAAATCCTTGTGTCAATTTATATTTCTAGTACTTATATTTGAAATTTAGATGATTAATAAGATTTATATCTACAAAATATTATAGGGGGTGTGTTGTAGGAAATCCTGCAACTACATTTTTGGCGCTAGAAACAGGGAGAGAGTAATGGATTTTGTCCTTCCTGTAATTTGTTGGTTTAAGAAATTTCCATGAAGATTAGCTACTGTTCATATTTATTTTTAGATCTTAAAGTTTCAGGAGAAAAAATGGAAATTTCATGGAAGAAGTTACACTTTCAGGGAGTAAACATCATCAACAATTCAAAGATATGAAAAGAATAAGAGAAAAAAAAAATTAGTTTCCGTGGTGAAATTCACGGAAGAAAACCAAGGTTTCAATGGAAGATTTCCATGTTCAGGAGAAAAAGCAAGAGGCAAAGTGCTGAAGGAAATAAAGGAAGAACGAAGATAAGGATAAGAACAAAATGCTGTGATTTCTATCGCAAACAGAAATTCGCACAGATGGTTTGAGTTGGAGCGAATAAACAAGAGGTCACGGGTTCAAATTCGCAGAGACACATATTTTTTATTTTTCAGTGGCGAATAAGAGAATAAATAAAAAAGTTATGAGTTAATTTCGCAGAGAAGTTCTTGAACAGTTGGTCCAGAGAGCAATGTGTGCGTTCGTGGTCGCAAGTTCGAATTCACTTGCGAGCATAATTTTCTTCTTTTTTACAGAGGGGAAAAATGGATAATTTCGCAAGGTTATTTCATTATTTCGCAAACAAGAGGCAGCACAGTTGGTTATCTGCGAAGTTAATGAGTTCATGGTCGCGAGTTCAAATCCCAACGAACTTGTATTTTTCGCATGGATTTTTCGCAACAGTATTTCGCAAGAAGACAAGTAGGTGATTATTTCGCGTAAAACACTTTGCGCAGAGGCAGGGCTAGCACAGTTGGTTAGGAGACATGAATGCAAGCAGCAGGTCGCAGGATCAATTCTTGCTTCTCGCACATTTATTTTTGTTATGCGAAATTTCGCACAGACTTTGCCTATTTCGCAAAGAAGAAAGTTGATGACTATCTCGCAAATTAATTTTTCAAGACAGGGTTAGAACAGTTGGTATGGTGCGAGAATATGCAAGAGGCAGGTCAAGGGTTCAAATCTCATTTCTCACACTTCTTTTTGCTGCGAGATAATTATATTCTGTGCGACATTTATACATTTCAAGGATGCTAGCTTCGCAAGCAAATCATATAATTCGCAAGAGACAACAACAACAGTGAATCACATAAAAGCTAAGTACCACTTTCTTTGAACATTTTACTTTTACAGAAAATAAAAGATTTTTGATTTGATTTACAAAAGGCGAGATAATCGCAGAATTACAGAAATTTCAGAATTACAATGATTCCACAATTACAAAAGAAACCGAGAAAAATCTCGCACATATCAATTTATATATTTCCCTTAAATACTTGCTTTGTTTCAAATGAGAATGATATCCAACATGGAGAGTAGTAGCGGGCAAACCTTTGTGGCGTACACCCTAGTTCGCGAACAATATTCGCAAGAGGCAATGTACCTAAAGTGCGTCATAGAAGGGGGTACCTATTAGGATCATTTCCATGAAATATGTTTATCAGATGAGACGAAACAAGTTATACAAAGGAAATCAAAAAAAAGAAAAACGATTTGAACTTGCAATTAAATGAATATTTTTGATAAAAGAAATGTTGAATATTAATCTAAATTCTTATTTGCATTACAGCATTGCATGAGGCAGAGAACGTGGAGTAATAATTTTGCAATGCTTCTTATTTGCGATCAAGGACGGATACTTCTTATACTTCTCAAAGGATACTTCATACTTCTTATATATTTCGAGGATTGAGTACTTCTTATACTTCTTCAAGGATACTTCATACTTCTTATAATTCAAGGGTTGATACTTCTTATTTATTTCACAAAGCTTTGGAACTCCGCAAAAGAATAGAGGCAAGTACGTACTTTTCAAGTCTAGTATTCTTTCGCTCGTTCCTTCATCAACAAAGATCAAAGACTACTACAACAACGGAATTTTTCTTAAAGATCGCTCTTCAAGCAATATTCAAGAAAAAAGAGGCAAAATGTAGGAGCAGAATCTCGCAACAACTATGTGCTAGCGAAATTGTGACTAATAAGAATTCGCGAAGACTTCGCAGAGTACTTAAAGAATGACGTAGCAGATGACATCAGCATAATTCATGAGGAAAGTGTGAGTAACTTGCGAAATTATAGAGTGAACCTGCGAGAAGGTGACAAGAGATTGCGAGAATATGAGTTGTATATGAGCTTTCATCCACTATGTAAACACTATATAAAGAGGAGAGCAGGAGAGAGAAAGGGGAGGATAATTTTGGTAAGAGAGAGAGAGAGATATTATTTCAGAGAGAGATATTTTAGAGAGAGAGAAAGACTTTATTTTCTTTATCATTTTCTTCCCCAAAAAACTAGATCTAGAGCTCTACCAAATATCCATTAATGGAGATTGTAAATGAAATACTAATGTAATCTCAATAATCATAGTGAAGAACCATGGATGTAGATCACATTGATCGAATCATGTAAAAAATCCTTGTGTCAATTTATATTTCTAGTACTTATATTTGAAATTTAGATGATTAATAAGATTTAGATCTACAAAATATTATAGGAGGTGTGTTGTAGGAAATCCTGCAACTACAATAGCCATGGGTCTGAGATGAATTAAATGGAGGTTTCTGGTGGTGTCTGTTGCCTTGATTGAAGTTGTGGTTACAGCTGCATTTGTAGGATTCAAATATCGCACAACATATTTTCTTAGCATGCGAGATTCAATTATTTCCTTAACTCGCGAGAAGAGCTTGCGAGATTCATTATTTTTCATAACTCGCGAGAATGTAGCAAGACTCGCGAGAGTGTCTCGAGAGAAGGTAGCAAGACTCGAGAGAATGTCTCGAGAGGAGGTAGCAAGACTCGAGAGAATATCTCGAGAGGAGGTAGCGAGAGCCTGCGAAATCATTAAAGGGCTCGAGAGAATGTCTCGAGAGGAGGTAGCGAGAGCCTGCGAAATTATCAAAGAGCTCTCGAGAGTATGAGTTTGTATGTGAGCTGTCATCCACTATGTAAACACTATATAAAGAGGAGAGCAGGAGAGAGAAGGGGGGGAGAATAATTTTGGAGAGAGATATTTTTAGAGAGAGACTTTATTTTCTTTATCATCTTCTTCACCTAAAACTAGATCTAGAGCTCTACAAATTATCCATTAATGGAGATTGTAAATGTAATTCTTGTGTAACCTCAACAATCATAGTGGAGAATTGTGGATGTAGATCACATTGATCGAACCACGTAAAAAATCTTATGTGTCTATTTAAATTTCTAGCACTTATATTTGGAATTTAGATAATTAATAAGATTTAGATCTACAAAATATAGTGAGGGGTGTAGTGTGGGTTTTCCCGCTACTACATATGCGCTAGAAACAGGGACCTAATCCTTGTTGGTTCAAGAAATTTTAGAAAAATTGATTACTGCCGATGATGAATTCAACTGGTCTGTGAGACACAAGGACATAAAGGACTTCCTCCATGCGAACACAAAGGGGGAAATTCAAGAACGTAAAGAAGATTGCAAGTGAGAAGAAATAATCAAAAGAACTGGTCACAAGGAGATGAATTCATGAAATTCGTACAGCAAGATAAAGTGCTCAAATAAAGACAAAAGGTGGGGAGGATATCATACTCTAATGGCATTTACAAAATTCGCTCACTCATAGAATTTATGTTGATCATTAGTTTATGCGAAAAGAAAGGCACATATGCAGACAAAGAAAGAATTACAGGAGCATGAAATATCATTGCACAGCCATGAAAATTCAACTCAACAGCTGCGAAGAATTCAAAATTACTCCAACAAATAAATAATAAGATATAGTTGAGTGGATTTAGTTACCAAGAAAGATGCGAGATTGAACACTCGAGATTTAGTTACCAGCAAAGAAGAACATAAGATATAGGTGTTTACTACTTCCCCAAATACCAGCGTGAAGAAGAAAACTCAAAGTTTATCTCGCGGGGAACCACCGAGACGAGTCCATGAAATACACACCTCGTCGGCCCAGTCAGTTCAAAGCAATAATCACGAAGGAAAGAGAGGCTGAAGACAAGCCCGCCTCGCAGAAGAGCAATGAAAAAAGAAGAAGAAGCAGATGGTACCAGCGAAGGACTTTATCATTCTGTTGTGTGAAATAAGGAAGTAGAGGAAGTTTAACTCTATAGAGGATGAGCAGAAAGAAGAAACATGTATGATACGAGTGAAGTAGTACACTTAGTACTTTGGAGAAATGGGAAGAAAGTGAGAGCTTAGTTCACTTCATCATCAACTTCAGAGAGTTGCCAACCTAATCACGAGCATAAGCTCTACTTGAGAAGCGAAAAGGAAACGATATAATCTCATTATTCAGGAGAGAACGGTCAGCACCGCGGCTAAAAGGGGAGGAATTATCTCGCACGCTAAGAACATAAGGAAGAATTGCTTTACCGCGAGTAAAAGGACCTGCTTTCATACGAAGACAAAAGAACATACAAACCAACGTCATCAACTATACAGGAAATACGGATATGGAGATATGTTGAGAGGGGGCAGCCAAATTACCTCAACAGTTCGATTAAAATTAGAGGAGGCTACAGACTACCAAGATGGTGCCAGCTCCTGTGTCACAATCGAAAGATGCATAAAAGCAAACGAAAACAATAAAAAACGAGAGACAAAAGAGTTTGAGCTAACAACGGAGATCGTCACGGACATAAACCCAGGAGAAATTACATTTGTACGAATATTACAGGTTGAGTAAAGATATGTCAGCAAAACTTATAAAGGAGACAAAGGCCAAAGGATTATTTTGCATAACGAACATAGAGGGAGGAATTATTTTGCAGGGAAGAATTATTTTGTAGCGAGCAAATGAGGAAACTTCGCAGGAACGTAAAGGAAATCGCAAGAAAATTAGTAACGAGATTAAGGCAAATTAGTTATGCTGTCTTTGGGATCTAAACAATTCAGCTAAGGGAAGATGAAGAATAAAAGAACTGAGATATCTTTGGAAGAAACAACTTCGCGGAAGAGGAAACTTAACTGAGTTTAATTCGTCAAAAGACTACAATGAGGTAACAAAATCAACAAAGCACACTTCGTAAACTATATAATGAGAAGATAAGCCAAAGTATGAAGCAGCGAATCGACTTGGTCAATCAACTATTTCGTGAAGAAGGACAGCTCGTGGGAGGAGTTAGCCATCCCAATAACCTTAGGGAAGTCACAATAAATTGTGAAAGATCAATATCTCGGCCAAATCCGGAGGAGCATCAGCTAAAAGGAGATACAGTAGAGGTACTTCGTGAAAGCTATGGTAGATGAAGAAGAAGCAACGAAGAAGCATCAACAACAAATCACTTTGGAGAAAAGAACCAGAACCCAAGTTTTGTTTCGTCCAACTTTACCAACGAAGAAGCAAGCTAAGCCAACCATTCCAACAAAGACAAAAGAAGATCAAAGAACGTCCATCCCACTTCAAGGATAGTAGACAAAGTTACATGAAGTAAAACTTTGAAGAACAGGCGAAGGCAATGCTTACTTCATTAGAAAACTAGCGAAGCCAAGCCAATATTAGGACAGCGAAGAAGAGGTTCCAACAAAGAACAACTTTGTGGTCACCAGAGAAGATAAAAGATAAACAACAAAGGGATAAGCCTAACTTGCGAAATTAAACAATGAAGGGATGCATGAAAAGGATTTCATCATAAGGGATAAAAGCAGAGAATCATGGAGCTTCGTTTCAACAAGGAATGAACCTGGCGAAGACATAAAACTCTCCTGCGAAGACATAAAGTTCCAGCAAGGTTGCCGCAGCAGCAAAGTAATTTAGCAAAACCTAGACAACTTGGCATCTACACAACGACATCAACAGCAAAGCAATAATGGAAATACAATGATCGTGCGACGGCTTCGCCCAGGAGGAGAGATCAGAAAAACGAAAGCTGGAACAGTTGGTAAAGGGGAATGTCTGGTGAGCTAGAGAACTCGCGATCGAATACAAGCACATGCATACTTTTTTTGAAAAATTTTATATAAAACCAGAGAGAGGATTGTGATAAAAGGATGGACATGAGGCTTCTTCTCGCAAAGGGAATCCAGTACAAATGGTCAGAAGAGAAGAAAGGAAGCTTAACAACAGGGGTTCGAATCTCCCCCTTCGAAAAAGATTTTTGCGTCATGAATGTTTATATCAATATTCACTTGCCTTGCGAACGTTCGCAACACAAAGGAACACCTCGCAAATATTCACTTACTTCATACAGATGTTTACTTTGCACAGTCTTTGGTTATTTCGCACAAGAAGAGAGTTGATGATTATTTAGCAGAGATACTTCGCAAGAGAAGGTTAGCACAGTTGGTATGGTGCGAGAATATGCAAGAAGCAAGTCAAGGGTTCAAATCTCATTTCTCACACTTCTTTTTGCTGCGAGATAATTATATTTTGTGCGACGTTTGTACATTTCAAGGATGATAGCTTCGCAAGCAAATCATATACTTCGCAAGAGACAACAACAGCAGCAAACCGCAAATGATATGATATTATGAGAATGAAAGAATGAATGAGAGATGACAGAAATGAAGAAATGAATGAAAGAATGACAGAAATGAAGAAATGAATGAAAGAATGCGTGAAAGAATGAAGACATGCGATAATTTCGCAAAGATAATGAGAAGAGAAAATCAAAAATGAATGATTGAATGAATTAACAAAAATGATTGAGTGAGTGAATGGGACGAACCTTTATGGCGTACACCCTAGTTCGCGAATTATATTTCGTAAGAGGCAAATGTAAGACCTAAAGTGCGTCATATAAGGGGTATCTCTTAACATGGCTCGGGTGGAAGGTTACACCGCTCCCGAAACGGGTCATGCAGATTTGGGGCCCATGAAAGCCTATCCGGAAGAGGTACCTTGGATTCCCAACTATATATGTAGGTTATACCATGGTTGGGCGACCGAGGGTCTCTTCTTAGGAGTCAGTGTATGCTCAAGGCGCCGAGGTACACGGTTGAGCCGAGTGCCGGGATGGATGAACCTACCCTGGCCATTCTTGGCAAGTCTTGGCATGCGTTGCACTCGCCCGAAGAAAACTCCACTTAGGGTGCAGTCTCGTAACCATAAACCATATAGGTATAAGGGATAAGAGGCTGCGAAAACAAGCAGTTGTTGTTAAGACCGGATGGGAGGAGCTAGTCTTGTATGGCCGATGTTTCGCCTCCTTGAAGGGGCAACCGGGGGAGATGATAAGGCGACGCTCTCCATTAGGGGAGTGTCAAAACAGACGCAAATGTCATGAGGCTTTGTTTTCGCAAGGAGACTTAGGCTTGTCATATTTGTGCAATGATCTGAAGAGGCAATAATACTAACGCGAGGGTAAGACGAGATCAATGGGTCTTTACACGAAAGTGTACGGACGTCTGCGATTTCGTCGCAAGGCAGCAATGTCATGGGGCTCCATGTTCGCAAGGATATTTAGGCCTGTCATATTGTCGCAAACAAAACATCCTGCAGAGGCAAAAATACTTGAAAAATGATAAGGCAAGATCAATGGGTCTTTACATGCAAGTGTAAAGACGTCCTGCGATTTTGTCGCGATGAAAGGTGGCAGGGGAGGACCTCTAATTAGGGAGGTCTAACTTGGAAGTCCACACAAAAATGATAAGGCAAGGTCAATGGGTCATTGCATGAAAATGTAAAGACGTCCTGCTGCGATCTTGTCGCAATGATAAAATTCAACATAAAGCAATGAAGATATTATACTATCGCATGAGCACAACGCAGGAGATAGAGGAAAGATAAGAATGAAGAAATAACTCACTCATTCAACACTTTTTCAATGATTCTACCTTCGTAGATAAAGAAGAGAGAGGCAACAATGGATTACCGAAAAAACATTTTATGTTCTTTATTTTCTCGGCAATGTTCTTTATTTTCTCGGCAAGAATCATTTCAAGGAAGATGTTTACCAATGAACAACAAGAATCCTCACCAAAAATGGAATAATGACTTCGCATGAACAGAGGCAATACTTCTTATACTTCAAGGATTAATATTTCTTATCCACTTCGCGAAAGAATAGAGCATAGCATGAGGCAAAGAACATGGAGCGAGAGTTTCGCATGATGGATTCGCAATACTTCTTACATTTAGAGGATTGAGTACTTCTTATACTTCTCAAAGGATACTTCATACTTCTTATATATATTTCGAGGATTAAGTACTTCATATACTTCTTCAAGGATACTTCATACTTCGCATAATTCAAGAAACGATACTTCATATATACTTCTCAAAGCTTCGGAACTTCGCAAAAGAATAGAGGCAAGTACGTACTTTTCAAGTCCAGTATTCTTCCGCTCGTTCCTTCATCAACAAAGACCAAAGATTATTACAACAACAGATTTTTCCTTAAAGATCGCTCTTCAAGCAATATTCAAGGAAAAAGAGGCAAGATGTAGGATTCAAATATCGCACAACATATTTTCTTAGCATGCGAGATTCAATTATTTCCTTAACTCGCGAGAAGAGCTTGCGAGATTCATTATTTTTCATAACTCGCGAGAATGTAGCAAGACTCGCGAGAGTGTCTCGAGAGAAGGTAGCAAGACTCGAGAGAATGTCTCGAGAGGAGGTAGCAAGACTCGAGAGAATATCTCGAGAGGAGGTAGCGAGAGCCTGCGAAATCATTAAAGGGCTCGAGAGAATGTCTCGAGAGGAGGTAAGCGAGAGCTGCGAAATTATCAAAGAGCTCTCGAGAGTATGAGCTGTATGTGAGCTGTCATCCACTATGTAAACACTATATAAAGAGGAGAGCAGGAGAGAGAAGGGGGGGAGAATAATTTTGGAGAGAGATATTTTTAGAGAGAGACTTTATTTTCTTTATCATCTTCTTCACCTAAAACTAGATCTAGAGCTCTACAAATTATCCATTAATGGAGATTGTAAATGTAATTCTTGTGTAACCTCAACAATCATAGTGGAGAATTGTGGATGTAGATCACATTGATCGAACCACGTAAAAAATCTTATGTGTCTATTTAAATTTCTAGAACTTATATTTGGAATTTAGATAATTAATAAGATTTAGATCTACAAAATATAGTGAGGGGTGTAGTGTGGGTTTTCCCGCTACTACAGCATTGGAGATGAAATTGATGCTCAAGAAAATGCACTGGTGGTGTTGGTTTGCTTGTGAACTGCAATTGTAGGTCATGGGCTGGTGATTGTCCAGAGATTTAACCGCAGTGCAGATGGGTTGCAGCAGTGGAAGCAACTGATACTAATGAGAAGGGATGGAATGGAAGATAAGAAGACATGGACAGAGCTTGGGAGCTGTTTTTGCTGCTGTGTATGAGAAACTGCAGATGCCGGAGAAGCTGCAGTTGGAGATAGTTCTTGGCATGGATCAGAGGTTGTAAGGAGGACAAGCTAGTGATAATATTGGTTTTGAGTGAATACAACTGGAGTTTAAAGTAGTGGCAGCTGACGCACTGAGCAGGGTTGTGTTGCAGAAGTAGAGTTGAGATGAAAGCAAGCAGAGGCAATAATGGTATGAAACTGTAGGAGATGGTGAAGCAATGGAGAACTCGCAAGTGAACTTGCAGCTACAGATGGAGCCAAGATATCAGATGAGAGGTTAATGTTGAGATGTGCTGCTACAAGCACAGGCCCAGTCTTTGGTGACATATCGGAGGCGGTTTGATCGATCCGGGAACGAATGTTAACTGGAAAGGTGGTGTTAGTGAGATATCTGATTGACTCACTACAGTTGGATAAAAAGAAAATGGGTTTGTGTGTTTGATTTTTGTAATAGCATTGCAAATGCAATTGGTACTACAATTATGAGGTGTGCAACTTAGATGGAGTTGTGCAGTGAGCTGTAGGTGATGGGATTGGCAGGTTGAGTATGTGGCTGTGATGCATCAGAATGATTCGGTGGTATCGCTGCCATGGGTAGTGTTGAGTTGCAGCTGTGTAAGGATACTGTTACAGGTGAGAGTCAAGAAGCTGAAGCTGCAATGAAGTAGAATGCTCGAGAGGTTTGTGTTAACTGGCCATATTTAAGAGATGGTGGTGTATGGACTGCGTTTGCAAGCACATGAGAACCAGCTGGTTATGTTGCAGTGAATGAAATGGGTTGTATGGAATGTGTATCTTGTGCAGGGAAAGAGCATAAGTGTAAAAGGCCTAAAATTAGCCTGGATCGGTCAGAGTACGGCGAGTTGGCTCACCGATTCAGGTAGCTGACTCAGATGGACCTGGACCTGTATAGACTGGGCTTGACTCCTGGTTGTTTCAGAGCTGGTTTTTGGCAGATGACCGTGACCTAAACAGAGAGTGGGTGGAGAAAGAAAGAGAGATATAAAAGGAACATCTCTACTCTAATCTAGGATGGATCTTATCTAATCTTCTAATTTTTTTCTAGGGTTTTAGACATGGAAACTCTTATTTTTCTTCTTGTTATGAACCCCATTAACATGAGTAGTTAATTTTATCATTGGTTATGGATTAATTTGATTTCACAAAGCATGTTTCTTATTCAATAACTTAGTTTTGTCTCCATGCTTTATCGTTTATGATTCACCATTAATATTGTCATATGAGTTGAATGCTTGTTTACTCGAGTCGCGAATCGATTGAGTTTACTTTCATCTCTATTTCTAGATTAGAGTTTATTATACGCAAAAGTGATAAATTTCTGATTGCAAGTAGCATAATTGTGGGTAGTGCTTGTAGTGATATATCCTACTAGTCACAAGTGAGTCATAACCTTTGTTAAATCGGATTAGTGCTTTTACACGTTCGATTGCTTTGATTGGCCTGATTTCATAGAACTTAACGCATCTAGGGAATTAAACTTGATTAGTTCTTTTACACGTTAGGTTGTTCTCTAAGATAGAATTCATATTCGCATCTTTTAATGTGTTTGTTGATGACAAGAGGATATTTGCGGGATAAACTTGCGATCAAGGTATCCTAGGGCCTTTGATAAAAGTTGAGATTAAATATCAATTCTAGTTATTAAGACAAGAACATGTTAGTGAATGAAAATGATATCCTTAACCAATATCTTTATATCTTGATTTGCGTGTTTGCTTTACTTTATTTGTTTTTAGTATAACTTAGTTTATAAAAATCAGAAAAATCCCCCCTTTTGTTTATATAAGAAATTAAAACAAACGATAACCTAGACCTCTCTGTGGGAACGATCCTTTCTTACCCTTGCTATATTATATATTTTGAGTAGTGAGAAAATGTAATTTATTTTTGACGCATACGATAGCGATCAAATTTTGGCGCCGTTTCCGGGGAGGCATACGGCTTGTTATTAAATTTTTAGTTTTTTTTTTTATAATTTCTACTTTTATCTTTGCCTTTTGTTTTCTTGTCTTGTTTCTCACTTTTTTGCGAGAATTGTTTTCAGGTACCTAATCCTTGGCTTCTAAAGATTGGAACTATCCAAGGTGTGGGATAGCTACTTGAAGAGGCACAATACTCCAACCAAGTCAAGACACAAAAAAATATCAAGAGTTAGAAGTGGAAGAAGAGTTACAACTAGAAGGAGAACTAGTAAGTTGGAAAAGTAGGTTTTGTGGGTATATCTCTAGTAAACCCTAACGAGACTATAACTCGTCCACTAGGGACACCTAGGGGTTTAAAGGCTTGTTATACGTGCTAAGTGTGACCGTAGCCTCGACGACACGTAGTTGTATGTATGTTTTAGAATT
Source organism: Papaver armeniacum (assembly GCA_023531295.1). Taxonomy (NCBI): domain Eukaryota; kingdom Viridiplantae; phylum Streptophyta; class Magnoliopsida; order Ranunculales; family Papaveraceae; genus Papaver; species Papaver armeniacum. The sequence continues at coordinate 61,916 of JAJJWW010005265.1, forward strand.
GTTTTGTTTGATATGCTCGAGGACTAGCAAACTCTAAGTGTGGGGGAATTTGATAGGTGTCTAAAACACCTAATTTTATATCTAGTATTTATGGTTTCTTTGCTATTGTCTTTACGAATTGTGTCTCTTATGTTTGATTTTGAGTTTATTAGGTGAAATGGAGTCATTATGAGCAAAAGAAGAAGAAATTAGCCATTTGGAGCGAAAAGGAGCACAAAGGCCAATTCACATGCGAGTGATACTTGGAGCCGGCTAAGGCTGAGCAAGATGGAGGTGAAGAATGGACTGTCAGTTCTGGGGAACTGACAGTTGAATGGGACCAATTAAAGGCTCAGGATGGCCCTTATCCTATCTTAGGGTGTTTGTATCCTATAGGGTTATTACCAACACCTGGAATTCAGAGAATGATTTCTCAATCATTTATTCCATAACTCAGAGAGAAAAGAAATGGCGGCTTACTGAAGAGGAGAAGTTGATGTTGTTGAGACTGATGTTGATGATGGCTGCGATGGAATCAAGTGATGGTGATAACCTCGGAGACTGGTGAAGATTACTGTAACAGATATGAGATTTAGAGAGATCGAGAAATGAAGATGGTAGGGTTGATTCAAATTTGGGTTTAACAAAGAGTTGCAGATGAAGATTTGACTGAATCAAAGATGAATTGATGGCTAAAATTGACATGGGTTTGCTGTAAAAGGTCGATATATGGGTTTGTATGGAATCAGAGAAGAAGATGCCGAAGAAATCAGTCGAATTAGGGTTTTTCTGTAGTTCAATTGAATTGGAGAAATTGGTAACTGAAGTTGCAGTCGGTAAGAATCAGAGAGATGGGTTGAATTGGTTACACAAAGCTGCTGTCGAGTTGAAATTCAAGGTTTTTTTGGCTGAAAAGAAGGAGATTATGGAGTCGTGAATGATTTCGAGCTAAGTGAAGAAGAGATCGATGGGTTTGTTTACCAGGAACTGATGTTGCTTATAATGGTTGAATCATGGAAGAAGATGGAGGTGGTCCGAGTTTGAATGGGTACAGGTTGATGGTTCTGGCGAGACTGGAAGTGTTGCTGCTATAAATATCACAAAGAAGATGGAGTTTTGCTATAGCCATGGGTCTGAGATGAATTAAATGGAGGAGGTTTCTGGTGGTGTCTATTGCCTTGATTGAAGTTGTGGTTGCAGCTACATTGGAGATGAAACTGATGCTCAAGAAGATGCACTGGTGGTGTTGGTTTGCTTGTGAACCTGCAATTGCAGGTCATGGGCTGGTGATTGGCCAGAGATTTAACCGCAGTGCAGATGGGTTGCAGCAGTGGAAGCAACTGAAACTAATGAGAAGGGATGGCATGGAAGCTGAGAAGACATGGACAGAGTTTGGGAGCTGTTCTTGCTGCTGTGTGTGAGAAACTGCAGATGCAGGAGAATCTGCAGTTGGAGATGGTTTTTGCAATGGATCAGAGGTTATAAGGAGGACAAGCTAGTGATGCTGTTGGTTTTGAGTGAATACAATTGGAGTTTAAACTAGTGGCAGCTTACGCACTGAGCAGGGTTGTGTTGCAGAAGTAGAGTTGAGATGAAAGCAAGCAGGGGCAATAATGGTATGAAACTGTAGGCGATGGTGAAGCGATGGCGAACTCGCAAGTGAACTTGCAGCTACAGATGGAGCCAAGAAATCAGATGATAGGTTAATGTTGAGATGTGCTGCTACAAGCACGGGATCCAGTCTTGAGCGAAGATAACGAGAATCAGGTTTGCAATCGAAAGTGGGAACGGATGTTAACTGAAAAGGTGGTGCTAGTGAGATATCTGATTGACTCACTGCAGTTGAATAAAAAGAAAATGGGTTTGTGTGTTTGATTTCTGTAATAGCATTGCAAATGCAGTTGGTACTGCAGTTATGAGGTGTGCAGCTTAGATGGAGTTGTACAGTGAGCTGTAGGTGATGGGATTGGCAGGTTGAGTATGTAGCTGTGATGTATCAGAATGATTCGGTGGTGTCGCTACCATGGGTAGTGTTGAGTTGCAGCTGTGCAAGGATGTTTTTACAGGTGAGAGTCAAGAAGTTGAAGGTGCAATGAAGTAGAATGCTCGAGAGGTTTGTGTTAACTGGACAGATTTATGAGATGATGGTGTATGGACTGCGTTTGCAAGCACAGGAGAACCAGCTGGTTATGTTGCGGTGAATGAAATGGGTTGTATGGAATGTGTATATTGTGCAGGGAAAGAACATAAGTGTAAAAGGCCTAAAATTATCCTGGATCGGTCAGAGTAAGGCGAGTTGGCTCACCGATTCGGGTAGCTGACTAAGATGGACCTGGACCTGTATAGACTGGGCTTGACTCCTGGGTTGTTTCAGAGCTGGTTTTTGGCAGATGGCCGTGACCTAAACAGAGAGTGGGTGGAGAAAGAAAGAGATATATAATAGGAACCTCTCTACTCTATTCTATGATGGATCTTATGTAATCTTCTAATTTTGTTCTAGGGTTTTAGACATGGAAACTCTTATTTTTCTTCTTGTTATGAACCCCATTAACATGAGTAGTTAATTTTATCATTGGTTATGGATTAATTTGATTTCACAAAGCATGTTTCTTATTCAATAAATTATTTTTGTCTCCATGCTTTATCGTTTATGATTCACCATTAATATTGTCATATGAGTTGAATGCTTGTTTAGTCAAGTCGCGAATCGATTGAGTTTACTTTCATCTCTATTGCTAGATTAGAGTTTATTATATGCAAAAGTGATAAATTTCTGAATGCAAGTAGCATAATTATGGGTAGTGCTTGTAGTGATATATCCTACTAGTCACAAGTGAGTCATAACCTTTGTTAAATAGGATTAGTGCTTTTACACGTTCGATTGCTTTGATTGGCCTGATTTCATAGAACTTAACGCATTTAGGGAATTAAACTTGATTATTGCTTTTACACGTTAGGTTGTTCTCTAAGATAGAATTCATATTCGCATCTTTTAATGAGTTTGTTGATGACAAGAGGAGATTTGCGGGATAAACTTGCGATCAAGGTATATCCTAGGGCCTTTGATAAAAGTTGAGATTAAATATCAATTCTAGTTATTAAGACAAGAACATGTTAGTGAATGAAAACAATATCCTTAACCAATATCTTTATATCTTGATTTGCGTGTTTGCTTTACTTTATTTGTTTTTAGTATAACTTAGTTTATAAAAATCAGAAAAATCCCCCCTTTTGTTTATATAAGAAATTGAAACAAACGACAACCTAGACCTCTCTGTGGGAACGATCCTTTCTTACCCTTGTTATATTATATATTTTTAGTAGTGAGAAAGTGTAATTTATTTTTGACGCATACGACAGCGATCAGTTGCTGAAATTCAAATTCAGTAAACCGATCTAACACCCCGTGTGGATAGCTAATATCGTACCAGTAGCAAAGAAGAATGGAAAGGTTCGATGCTGTGTCGACTATCGAGATCTGAATCGAGCTTGCCCTCAAGTCGACTTCCCAGTGCCAAACATAAATATAATGGTGAATAACACATGCGGCTATGATATGTTTTCCTTGATGGATGGGTTCAGCGGATACAACCAAGTCAAGATGTCTGCAGAAGATGCGCATAAGACAGCCTTCCAAACCCTATACGGTAATTTCTATTATGCTGTGATGCCGTTTGGGTTGAAGAATGCGGGCGCAACCTACCAACGGGCAATGGTGGCTATCTTCCACGACATGATACATCAAATTATGGAAGTTTACATAGATGCTGTGGTGGTAAAATCCCGAGCACGAGAAGATCATCTCGACCACTTAAGGTGTGTTTTCAACAGATGTAGGAAGTATCACTTAAAGATGAATCCTCTCAAATGCGCCTTTGGAGTCACTTCCGGGAAATTCTTAGGGTTCGCTGTTACAGACAAGGGGATATAAATTGATCCGGACAAGGTTGAAGCAATAACCACTATGAGGTCACCCACAAATGTAAAAGAGTTACAAACTTTTATAGGCAGAGTGTCTTAAGTCCGGAGATTTATCCCTGGGCTGGCATAACTACTGTCTGCATTCACGCCGCTATTGAAGAAAAATAGGCAACTCGAATGGGGAGATGATCAAGAGCGAGCCTTTCAGAAGCTCAAAGAATGTCTAATTAGCGCGCGGGTCCTACGACCCCCTGTCAAAGGCGAACCCCTCTACCTATACACAACATTCACCAATATGGAGATTGTTGGCTCAAGACCTCGGCAACGATCAGCTATGCCCGATTCACTATATCAGCAGAGGGTTTGGAGACGCGAATTTCAGATATTCGAAAGTAGAGGAAGCATGCTTACCGCTCATATATGCCACGCAAAAATTACGATCTTATCTGCTCGCTCATGAAACCATAGTGGTAGAAACTGCTAATACGATTGCTTATATGGCAACAAAACCCGGTGTTATCCTAAGAGGACAGCCCGCCAGCTACTACAACTATCCGAATTTGAGCTAAAGTATCGGCGGTCTAAAGGAGTACGCGGGCAAGCATTTGCTGATTTATTGGCCGCATTCCGGTATGGATATGACGGAAATAAGTGATGAAATACCTGGAGAAGTTACAGAATTCGAGGAAGAAGAACGCCGAATAATGTTTTTTGATAGTTCATCATATGGCTCTTACGGAGGAGCGGGAATAGTATTTGAGACACCCAAAAGAGAATTGTTATCATTATCTTTCAAGCTAGACTTTGAATGTAGCAATAATGTGGAAGAGTATGAAGCATTGATTCTCAGATTACGAATGGCTAAAGAGCTCAATTTAGGGGCAATCTACATCAAGGGAGACTCGAAGCTAGTCACAAACCAAGTATCGGGTGACTTCCAGGTAAAAGAGGCGCATTTGGCACCATACCGACCGGAAGCCCAAGAATTGATAGCGACGAGAGGAAGCACCATTATTGAGCATACTGGAAGATCCACTAACAAACACGCGGACGCGTTAGCCACCTTAGAAGCAAAGCTACAATTGAATGAAGCCGACGAAGGAACCGTAGTGGTGAAAAGAAGGGCATTACCCATCACGTGGAAAGAAGACGCAACGTTCGAATTGAAAGATGATTGGAGAACATCATATATTGAAGATTTAACTAGAAAAGTGGATGATCAGTTATTGCCCATTAAAGTGCTAAAACAATTTGTTGTAGTCCGAGGAGCGCTATACTTTCGAACATCCAGAGGTGCCATATCACGGTGTGTGGGAAAGCTAGAAGCGCCAGAAATACTGAATCGCGTTCATGAAGAGTCATGCGGACAGACAGGAGGAATCCCGCTATACTGCCGATTGCAGAGGATGGGCGTATACTGGCCAAATATGGCAGTCTAAGCGACAGTAGTCCAGGATAAATGTGAAGATTGTCAGGCACCCGCACAATAGACAGAAGTGTGTAGTGTGGAAATAGAGGACTGGAGGCAATATTACATAGATTTCCTCCAGCATGAACGCTTGCCGCTGAACAGACAAGATGCGTTAAAAATTCAAAGGAAATCCGGGCAATTCTTTTTGAGTGAAGGCATCCTCTATAGAAAGAGCTTTGGGGACAAGATATTGCGTTGTTTATCATAAGAAGAAGCGGAGATAATTATGGCTACGACTCACAATGCTGAACACCAAGGTATGAGAAAACTCTTCCCACAGTTGTATGAAGGGGGGTTTTACTGGCCTACGATGGAATTTGATACTGTTAGAACATGTAAATAATCGCCAAACATTGTCAAATCCACGAGATCACTAATCCGCGCCCCGCATACCTTGCTGCATAGTGTCGTCACCCCTTGGCCTTTCCATAGCTGGGAGCTTGATATTATTGGGCAAATAAGCCCGACTTCATCCGGACGACATAAGTATCGCTGCATTCATCAAAGAACATATCATATGTCGATTCGGTGCACCTATGATTATCCGCTCGGATAATGGTACCTCTTTTGTCAATCAAACGGTGAAAGAACTGTTGGATCAATATGGAATCAAGTTCCATTCTTCGATTGTCTACTACCCTCAAGGAAATGGATAGCCATAAGCGACTAATAAAACATTGCTAAGGATATTAAGCCGCACCGTACATGATCAACATAGGAGTTGGCATGAACAGATACCCCTCGCACTTTGGGCATACCACATTTCCAAGAGAAGTTCAACTGGCGCCTCTCCTTACTCCTTTGTGTATGGAGAAGACGCAATATTGCCAGCAGAGATTGAAATTCCTTCCGCAAGAGTAGCCATGGCTAGCGTCACTACCACGGATGAGGTCAGTCAATTCTCTCACCTTGATACCCTAGAAGAACGACGAGCCAAAGTTGTGCGTTTCGCGGACAAGTATAAGCAAAGGACGGCGAGATAACCTTAAGCATAAATGATGTAGTTATGAAGATCACACCACATGTCCAGCGCAATGAAAAGGAAGGAAAATTTGTTGCAAATTGGCAAGGTCCCTACATGATTAGCGAAGATGCAGAAAGCGGATACTACTATCTCAAGCGGATGAATGGCTCACTCATCAACACTCCTATCAATGGTAAATGGCTTAAAACTTATTATGCTTAAGTAACTAAATATAAAAGGATGGCTGAGAAATAATAAAACAACCATCTTATGTTACACTTTGAGTCGCTTTAATTGCATAGAAAAATATATATATAACTAAAGTCTCGCATACGACCCAATGAAGTGCGCCAATAGTCCCAGAAAGGACTAGGCTCTGTGCATGGCTTAATAAAGTGCACCAATAGTCCCAGAAAGGACTAGGCTCCGTGCATGGCTTAATGAAGTGCACCAATAGTCCCAGAAAGGGCTAAGTCTCGCGTATGACCCAATGAAGTAAGCCAATAGTCCCAGAAAGGACTAGGCTTCGTGCATGGCTTAATGAAGTGCATCAATAGTCCCAGAAAGGACTAGGTTTTGTGCATGGCTTAATGAAGTGCACCAATAGTCCCATAAAGGACTAGGCTCCAGGGCATGGCTTAATGAAGTGCACCAATAGTCCCAGAAAGGGCTAAGTCTCGCGTACGACCCGATGAAGTACGCCAATAGTCCCATAAAGGAATAGGTTCCGTGCATGGATTAATGAAGTGCACCAATAGTCGCATAAAGGACTAGGCTCCGTGCATGGATTAATGAAGTGCACCAATAGTCCTAGAAAGGACTAAGTCCTGTGTACGACACAATGAAGTACACCAATAGTCCCAGAAAGGACTAGATTATGTGCACGGCTTAATAAAGCGCACCGGAAATAGCTAGTTTCGTGCATGACCCAATGAAGTGCACCAATAGCCCCGAGTCTGGCTAAGACCTTTACATGACTGATGAAGTGTATCAATAGCTCTATGTATGGCTAGATTTTGTGTATGACCAATGAAGTACGCTAAAACTTTAAAGCCAACTAAGTTCTGCACGTAAAGCTTACTAAGACCGTGAAAAATTTCATAAGCATAATATAAGTCTCGGCTCCGACTAACCCGAGTAATAAATACATTTTATATAAGGAATACTCCTAAAGGAAGTTCGTGCATGCAATACCTAGAGAGTAACTGTTTGTGGGTGAAAACAATTTCTGCTGATTTTGGTAATTTCGGGTGTGTGGATGAGAAACGAATTTAAACCTTAAACAATGTACTTCATGGGAGTACTTTTGATTCGAGAGATCAATCAGTACAATCCTGACCTAAAACAAGAAATGGTCATTCCATGCTTGCTTCGGTCACAAAATGAAGGAGAAGGGTTGGTCTTAGGGAGGGAAGCGAAGAGAGTGTTGAGACCAGAATCGTTGATTCTGATGGTGTGGTTGTTTATGACTTGTATCTGAAAGTAGAACTGGCTAGAAGGATGGAAAGCTACCAGGTGATTTCTAGATATTTGATGATGCTGATGTAGAGAGTTAAATTCTCTTTGTAATTTGGCAGAATTCCTTTTTGTGTGAATGATTTAACTCTTTGATTGAGTAATTCCCATATTTCTTTCTTCCTTTCTTAGTTAAGACAACCTTGCGAGCATGTTCGCTCATTGAATTTTTTATTAAGTAAAACCATCCCAATCAGGGATTTGATTTTAATTCTTCTCACTGCGGCAAGGTCGCAGGCCGCCTTTACATTTTCATGCAGAGGCCCATTGACCTTGCCTTATCATTTTGTTGTGGTCTTTCAAGTAAGGCCTTCCTATTTAAAGGTCTTACCTTGCCACCTTTGTTTGCGACAAAATCGCAGGACGTCTTTACACTTGCATGTAAAAACCCATTGATCTTGTCTTATCAATTTTCAAGTATTTTTGCCTCTGCAGGATATTTTAATTGCGACAATATGACAGGCCTAAATATCCTTGCGAATATGAAGCCCCATGACATTGTCGTCGTGCGACGAAATCGCAGGACGTCCGTACACTTTCGTGTAAAGACCCATTGATCTCGCCTTACCCTTGCGTTAGTATTATTGCCTCTGCAGGATCATTGCACAAATATGACAAGCCTGAATTTCCTTGCGAAAACTCTGACCTCATGACATTTGCGTCTGTTTTGACACTTCCCTAATGGATAGTGTCGCCCTTATCTTCTCCCTGGTTTCCCCTTCAAGGAGGCGAAACATCGGCCATACAAGACTAGCTCCTCCCATCCGGTCTTAACAACAACCAGTTGTTTTCGCAGCCTCTTATCCCTTATATCTATAGGGTTTATGGTTACGAGGCTGCACCCTAAGTGGAGTTTTCTTCGGGCGAGTGCAACGCATGCCAAGACTTGCCAAGAATGGCCGGGGGTAGGTTCATCCATCCCGGCACTCGCTCAACCGTGTACCTCGGCGCCTTGAGCATACATCGACTCCTTGGAAGAGACCCTCGGTCGCCCAACCAGGGTATAACCTTACATATATAGTTGGGAATCCAAGGTACCTCATCCGGATAGGCTTTCATGGGCCCAAATTTTCATGACTCGAGCTTCGGGAGCGGTGTAACCTTCCCCCGAGCCATGTCGAGAGATACCCCCTTATATGACGCACTTTAGGTCTTACATTTGCCTCTTACGAAATGTTATTCGCGAACTAGGGTGTACGCCATAAAGGTTCGTCCCATTCATTCATTCTTTTATTCAATCATTCTTCATCATTTGCTATTTTGCTTGCGAGATATTCGCCGATTCATTCATTTAATCATTCATTATCTCTTGTTGTTTTGTTAAGCCATTCATGACTTTTTGCTATTCTTATCACGAGATCTTCGCGGATTTTCTCTGCATTTTGTTGAATGTCGCAAATATTTTGCGAAGAAGTACTTTATCTTGATTCATTTTTCCTCTCCCATTTTTACGGGTAATATTTCTTTAGATATAATCTATTCCATGGTCTACCCAATCTTTGTCCCACATCTTTTCCTTCGGGATCCATTAATCTATATGCCCCTGTACCAACTACCTCTTTGATGATATAAGGTCCATCCCATTTTCTCGCCAACTTGCCTCCATTTTCACGTTGATATATTGGTGTTTCTCGCAGCACCAAGTCTCCTGGTTGGAATTCACGTATTTTGACACGCTTGTTGTATTCTCTAGCCGAGTCCCGCCGATAATTCTCCATGTGTCGCAATGCCTTTTTCGTTTTTTCTTCAGTTCATCCAACTTGATTAGGATGTTGCTGCGCTAAGATTTTTCTCCCAAACCTCTTTTTTTGGTTGTCGGGATCTTGACCTCGTTGGGAGTACTTGCTTCAACTCCATAAGTTAAGCAAAAAGGAGACATTCTGTGGCTTCTCTTCTAGTTGTATTATAAGCCCACACTGCATTGTGTACTTGTTCGCACCATCCCCTATTGTGTCCTTCCAACTTTTTCTTCAATATATCGGCAATTGTTTTGTTTGTTGCCTCCGCTTGGCCATTAGCTTGCGGATATAATGGAGTTGATTTTCCACATCTTATCCGAAATGCATTAGCGGCAACTCTATATTTTGCCCTTCAAACTGTTTCCCATTATCAGATACCAATTGTGCGGGGATCCCAAATCTGCATATAATATTTTCAAATATGAAAGTAAAAACATCCTTATCGCGAATGTCTTGGACCGCTTTCACCTCTCGCCCATTTTGTGAAATAGTCCGTTGCGACAATTAAGTACCTTCTTTGTCCTGTTCCGGTAAAAATGGTCCCACAATATCTAAACCCCATTTTCCAAAAGGCCACACACTTTTCGAAGAATTTAACGGTGCTCAGTGCATGTATCTTCTTCCCATGTCTTTGACAATCTTCGCAGCGTCTTGATATTGCTTTCGCGTCCTCATGCATATATGGCCAATAATATCCTTGCGTCTTTGCCTTATATGCCAAAGATCTCCCGCCGCTATGATTTCCAGCATCCCCGCTATGCAGCTTCTTCAATATGGTTTCTCCTTCTTTCCTTGTTAGACATCGAAGCGAAGGCCCATCAAAAGATCGCCGATAAAGCACGCCATCTCGTAATTCATAATTTGTTGCCCGGCTCTTTAACTTGTGTTCTTCCAATCTATCTCTTGGTACCTCTCCTTTCATTAAGTACGCGTGAAGTTCTACTCTCCAGTCTTCCTCGCGACATTGCATTTCATCTACCACCATCATTATATCTGCTTCTTGTTCTTCCTCTTTATTAATTGATGGCGCCAAAGTAGTGTCTCGTATTTTGATATTCCTCGTGATCGGGTCTGTCATCATACTTGATATAAAGGCAAAAGCGTCTGCGAGTCTATTATCTCTCCTTGATATGTGCCTCCACTTTATTTTAGGTATCTGTGGCTTGACAACACTTCTACAAGTTTCCTGTATTTCGTAGAGATGGATCATTTGTAGCATACATCTCCGTTATCCGACAAATTGCCAATTGCGAGTCTTGGTAATCCTCACATTCTCCGTTTCATTTCTATTGCAAATCGTAGAGCATGTATTATAGCTTCAGATAGTTTCATTATTGGTAGACTCAAATTCCAATCTAAAAGCAAAAGCTAACTTATTGCCTTCTGGCGAGATCACAACAATTCCCACTCCTTTACCTTCTCCATTTGATGATCCATCCACTAATATTTCCCACCGGTCCGGCTCAGTTAACAAATCTTTTGGATCTCCACGCTCTTCTTCTACATCCATCATTTCATCCACGCTTCATCTTCCTCCAAAGGAAATTACGCGAGAAAGTCTGCGACAACTGTGACTTGGTTGAAGATAATATTTCATATTTGAGTTTGCAATGGCTTATTTGAGCATTCCATCTTTCGACTCTTCCTGATCTTTTTGAATTTTTCATTACTGACTCGATTGGTACCTTTGTTACCACCCTAACAATATGTGCTGAAAATATATGCGAAGTTTAAACGACGCATAGACTAACGCCAGGATTAGTTTTTCAATCTTCGAATAATTTCTTTAAAGCATTAAAAGTTTTCTTTGATATAATAGATTGGTTTTTCTACTCTGCGTCCGTCGCAGAAAAACCGCACTTAAGGCATGCGAAGTTCTCGAGATATATTAATAATTCCTCTCCTAGTTTTCGCATAATGGATATATCCATTAAATGCTCTTTGATCCCTTGTAAAGCCTTTTCACATTCGTCCGTCCACTTAAATTTCGATCCTTTTTTCAAAACGCTGAAAAAATGTTTACACTTATCAGATGACCGCGAGATGAACCTTCCTAGTGATGCTAACAACCCATTCAGCTTTTGAACAACCCATTCAGCTTTTGGTCTTTACACGAAAGTGTACGGACGTCCTGCGATTTCGTCGCAAGACGGCAATGTCATGGGGCTTTATGTTCGCAAGGATATCTAGGCCTGTCATATTGTCGCAACTAAAACATCCTGCAGAGGCAAAAATACTTGGAAAATGATAAGGCAAGATCAATGGGTCTTTACATGCAAGTGTAAAGACGTCCTGCGATTTTGTCGCGATAAAAGGTGGCAGGGGAAGACCTCTAATTAGGGAGGTCTAACTTGGAAGACCACACAAAAATGATAAGGCAAGGTCAATGGACCATTGCATGAAAATGTAAAGGCGGCCTGCGACCTTGTCGTAACAAGAAGATATGAAATGAAGACTACCGAAATGATAAGGCGAGATAAATAGGATTCTTAATTTATGAAGATACCCGCGACCTCGTCGCAACGATACATCTCAATAACAACAAAATAATTATCCAACAAAATACATGATGACAACTAAGACCTTCCATCTGAAGATAAATAACAGAGGCAAGTATGGGAATGGAAAAGATGGAATATTGTTATTCATCTTCTGATGAAAGAGTTATACATCAATAATGTTAGCCAAGTATATTACAAGGAAGAACTACCAAAAAGGGGGAGTGAAGATTGAATTCAGGGGGGAACAATCCAAGAAGTACACTACGATAAAGAGATACAGAAATGTACAGATATTACAGACAGAGAGAAAGAAAACAAAAGAATTATCTCTTGGTGATTCTTCTCCTTGATTGATTCTTGATCCTATTATTCTCATCGTCGAGAATTTCCTTCTTCGCTAGCCTCACTATCGAAATGTCCGAGATAGGCAGTGATTCTCTAGAACCTTTTCAGAAAGCCGGGGATATGAATGCGAGGGATATTGTGGTCTTTACAAACATACTCCATGGCTTCATTATGAAAACGAACGGCATCATTATTAAAATTCGCCACTTGTCGTTAGAAATTGTTTCTTCAACTTGAAATATTTATTCTCGCGAAGGGAGAAACTCTTGGCGAGTTGTTCTTTTTGAAGATTCAAGCTCTCTAATTCTAACTTGAAGTCTCTTCTCGGATTCTACAAATAAGTAACAACAAGTTAATAATTTACAAGCAATACTACGAAGTAAGAAGCGTGAAGGTATAATAAGTAACCTTCTCTATCGGATATCATATCTTTAATCAAGGAAGTATGCTCGGCATGAAGACTAACATCAACACCTAGATTATTCTGGCATTATCTAAAACTTTTGCAGCCCAGGCGAATTCATCGTCACTATTAATAAGAAGAAGTGAACGAACTTGCTCTTCTCATTCCGCTTAAGTATGGTATTCTGATGAAGGAGTTCATCTCGTTCAACTTGTACACCGAGAAGAGATTTGTGGAATTCTGCTAACTCCTGTGCACCTCTGTTAGTAATGCGATCATTCTCATCTATGAGGTCACTAATTTTCTTCCTTAAAGTTTTGACTTTCTTCTCGGAATCAAGGTACATTTTTTTTAAAGCGATTAGTTAGATTTAAACTAGATCTATGATCGATCTCTAAGAGATGATATTTGGATTGAAGATCCTTTAATGAAAGGAGATTAGTTTTATTTGAGGAACTACTTAAAGATTGATTGAGGTGAGTAAGGAGGACATCATCATTCATAGGCTCGGGAAATGAATGAAGAAGAATGGATTCTTCGGAGAGATTATACACATCTGCGAGAATAATAGTCAGACAAAGAAAAATAAAAGATAACATGAAAAAGATTTGAGAATCGAAAATTACTATACCATAAAGTTCTTTGATTTGAATTCGAAGAGTAGATACTTTCTCCTTTTGGGAGTCCAGATCGGCTTCTAATTTTTGAATCTTATCGCGAGATGATCATGCTTCAATCTCCGACTCTTGGGTCTTCTTGTTCAATTGTGAATTTTTCTTTTCAAGATTATTGCGTCTTCTCTCGAGATCTGAGGCAACTACAAAAGAAGTTTTTCCAACCTAGGAGAGAAGATAGAAAAACCGTTAATATATATATTTAAAAACTTAAAATTAACAGGGAAATATGACTGCATACATACCAAAGACCCAAGTGCATTCAAGAAGTCAGGAGACACAATTCTAGAGGCTCCATTAAAAGAATTATTGCCCTCTAGTAAAGCAGCATTACACACATTTGCGAGAGCCCCGCAAAGGGAAGCTAGGGGAGCATCTCCCATTCCTTGGAAAGAGTCTGAGAAGATGCTAGACAATTGGTCCATAGGAGAACCGGTCAACGGAATCTCTTTAGCGAGAGAAGGATTCGAATCATGGTTATCCTCATCGGAAGATTCAGAGCTTGAACTAAGGCGAGAAGAAGACCGAGTCTTACGCTTCTTAGATAATGGAGCGAGAAGACTTATCTTTGCGAAACGACGTTTTTACCCTTATTTTTAATCTCGCGACTGACTTCTTCAACTCCAACCTTCGCATACGGTTAAAGATAAGAAACAGAAGCAACAATATTGTTTCAAATAACAAAGGAAATGTTTCTTACTTCACTCGTAAGCGATCGAAGTATCGTCAGAGTACTTTCCAACGGATTATTCTTGTAGCTTTTTCTCAATTTGGCGATCTGAAAAATTTCACAAACTAAAGTGAGATATGAAAAGAAAGTTGCGAAGGCAAGTTTTGAAGTGGAAAACATACCTCTTTTGCCTTATCAGGCCATTTGAATTCCCAAGGATGATATCTCGCGAGATTCGCGAGGGGAAGAATATGCGAGCCCGCGATGTAAGGGCCATTTAAAATCAAGGGTACAACCCACCACTTCTCATCTTTGGAATGGCGAGGAGTAGAATTGTTGCCCGGGTGCCAGTCAATATCTTGCATGAGTAATCTATCCTCAGGGACATTATCCTTCTTTTTCAAGCGAATGCCCAGCCGAGATTTCGCATTCCTCATCTTTATCATTTGTATAATTTTCAAAAAGTTCTCTACAAAGTGTACTTCTCAAAGAACTATTTCCAAGTCTGCAAATTGGGGTTTCCTACTTGATACTAGGGTATAGAGATCCTTTGCCAGCACCTCGGTTCGCGAACTCAAGCATTAGGCGAATGCAATCGCCACTTAATTGATAAACAGCCCGAGAGAATTTTTCATGGGCCAAGATTTCATAAAATAAAGGCATCTCAGGATTGTATAAGGGAATGGGAAGTCTGAGAAGTCGACCTAGCGAGACTATAATTTTTGATCATCACATTGATGATCGAGAAAACAACTTTGCGAAAGAATAGATGAAAATTCTTGATCGGGAATGGTTGATAGAGTAAAACCCTTCTCGAGCAACTTCTGTTGAACATCATCAAAAGAAGATTTGTATGCACGACTAATGAAAGCCATTATCAGTATGGGAATGGATGGGAGGTTGGAGATTAGAATCAGCGTTAGAAGGAATGAAGAAAAGGTTTACAAGAGCGGGGAGCGCAAATTGCGGAAAAAGAGAGTCAAGAAGAGTTGCGAGAGAGAAACTAAAGGAAGAAAAGAGGAGGAAAAGAAAGCTATATATAGAAAAATCAAGAAAGATTCTTGAGAAAAACGAGGGCATTTAATGCGAGAAGAGACACGAACGGTCGAGAATAAGCGGTTGGAAGAAACGTGTCAAGAAAAGACTTTAATAGTCAAAATCCGTGTAATAGTACAAAATCGAAGCAGGACAAAGATAAGTAATCGCGGCAAATCAAAATATTGATTCTCATGATATTCTATCCCTCATGAGAGAGATATAAGGAGAGACAGGAGACGGAACTTCATATATATACTACAAAGAAGCTTCGGAACTTCGCTAAAAGAATAGAGGCAAGTACGTACTTTTCAAGAAAAGTATTCTTTCGCTCATTCCTTCACCATTAAAACCAAGAATTATTACAACAATGAATTTTTTCTGAAAATCGCTCTTCAAGCGATATTCAAGGAAAAAGAGGCAAGATGTAGGATCATAATATTGCAACGGACAAGGTTGCGGGATTAATAAACGACGGTGTCGCGATGGAGTGCAGGAGCTAGAATAAACGACGCGATGAATAACGACAAACAAAACAATTGGAAGACATGAAACTGGCGAGGGCTAAGAAGTGTCGCGAGAATGAATATTTGTGCATTTGCGACACTTCGCGAGACATTCCAAAATAAAGGATAGCTTAGTCATGTCGTCCACTATGTATTACCCTATATAAAGGGTTGAGTGCATCATGTTGTAAAGGGAGAGATCTTTTGAATTGGAAAGCAAGTCATTAGGAGAGAGAAAGTTTAAGAGCGCTTTAATTTCTAAGTGTAATTCTATTGTCTTGTGAAAACATTTCAGGGAATCAATTAATAAATGTTCTTGATCACACATCTTTCAATGGATTAATTAAGCAAAACTGAGTAAGGGGTGTAGTGTGGGATTTCCTGCAACTACAGGTAAATAGGTGAAACCTATTTATACAAGTTATATTGAAACGTACCATCATCTCGTAGGAAATGGAAACGATTGAGTGGTGGAAGAATAGAGTAACGTGTAACCGTCAGGCATTATGCTTTCATGATGAAGGAAGTGAATTAGTACACACCGTTACTTTCATCATCACTAATTGTCCCACTTTATGACACTTTCTTATAACGGGCGTATTATACGCAGCAAGTTATAAACCTTGAGACCAATACCGATGAGTATCCCCGGTTTGTGACATATTTGATGTCTCGAGTATTTTCGTGGAAAACGTGTAGCAGGTTGCTATGTGTGGAAAGTCAAAGTCAAGAGACTTTCCATAGGAAAATAGCATGTGATGCTATTAGGCTTGCCTTGGCCGGCCGCCTAAAACTTGCCTCAAGTCCGTCAGTTTGGTGGCGAACTTGAATGGCTGAGATTGCATCTCATGTAGAAGAGTAGTTTATTGATTATGGATACCTTCTGTTGGAGCCTGGTAATGTCACAGTGGCGTTTTTGGTGTACGCCAGTGGCATTGCAGCATGACCGGCATATCTCGTGCATGCCACTGGCACGGTGGTGTAAGTGGCGCCTAACGTATCCATGGCCAATAGTTGGTTTCCTGGGACTTGCCGCAAGTCCGTCAGTTCAGTGGCGAACTTGGATGGCTGAGATTGCATCTCATGAGGAAGGGTAGTCGTTGATTATGGCCATATATTTGCTGTGTAGCAAAGTGGCGCCAGTATCATAGTGGCGCCAGTAGCATAGTGGCGTAGCCTTGGCAGCTGTTTTGCAATATTGGTGTTAAACCCAAATATGGCTCTGGCAACATTGGCCCTGTTGCCATATCGATCCCAACGCTCTGGGAAACGTTATTTGGCTTGGTTGGCGCAGCAATTTTGCCCAAATTAGGGTTTGGCATGTCGAAACCCTAATTAGTGCGTGTGGCGTGGCTGCGGCATGGTGTTGTTGTGGTATGGCCACACCTGTGGCGTTGTGGCATGGCCAAAGCTAGGACTTGACTCTGTGGCCAAAGTTAGGGCTTGGTGGCGTGGCTAAGGCTAAAGTGGCTCGTGGCATGTTACTGCGGCATAGTGGCATGCCGATTAATATATTGTTGTGGCAGGGCGCGTTTGGCTTGCCTGTTAGTATGGTGGCGCCGCAGGGTGCGTTTGGCCTTTAATGTATGGTGGCGAGTTTAAAGCGACTTGATTGGTCAAGAAAAGGGGTCAGACAAACATAAGGCGCGGCCGCACCTCTAATGCTCGCGGCGCATTCAAATTGTCCTAATTAGTCGGTAGGAAGGAGAGGGGCCGGCCAAGCTGGTAGGATGGTAAAACTGTTTCGCCTACATGTTATACTGCAAGTGCACAGTGCCTATTGGAGGCAGGGCAAGTACAGGTCGATCCACAGAGAAATGGAGTATGTGAAGTTGATTCTAAAGCTTTGCTAAAATGATTTCTAAGAAGGTAACACAAAATAGTTGGTTTGGTTGTCGATACGACAAGGAAATGTGATTGTGACTGTAAGCTAAGGTGTACAACAGGTTGTAAACAAGATTGAAGAGCACTAGGGTGATCGAATTCACCTCCTAGTCCTATGGTCAGGCAATGCAACTCAAGTTGTGTTCTTGTTCCTTCCCTTGAAGGTTTCAGGTGGATGTTTATTAACTATATTTCACTAATTCCCCCTAGTATGAGTTGTCTTCTTACAGTACAACTCATCACAGGTTCATAAGCTCAACAATTAACTACTAATCCTAACATATTATAACATAGCAAGAACAAGACTAAAGATTGATTGCTTCACATGAAAATTAGGGCTTTCATCAACACCCTTGTAGTTGCAGGAAATCCCACACTACACCCCTTACTATAATTCACTCAACTAATCCATTTGAAGATGAGTAACAATAGATTTTATTGATTATTTTCTTGAAATGTTTACAAAGAAAGATAGAACAGAGCTAAAGAAATTACAATCACTCTTAACTTTCTCTCTCCTAATGACTTGCTCAACAATTCAAAAAAAGAACCCCTCTACAACAGATTTACTCAACCCTTTATATAGGGTATTACATAGTGGATGACAGCTAAACTGTCCTTTATTTTCGGGAATGACTACTTGAAAGTATCGCAAGTGTATAAGTGTTCGTCTTCGCGACATTCCTAAATCTCGCCAAATCTTCACACTTTTCTCATGTTCCTCGCTGTCGTCATCCATTGCGTCATTTATATTATTTCCCCTGCGACACCTTCGCAATCTTGTTGTTTATTGATCTCGCAAAGTATTGATGTCGCGATATTCCGATCCTACATCTTGCCTCTTCTCATGTCTTTTTCTGCGAAGGAGAAAATGTCATGAGAACCAATATTTTAAAATGCCGCAATTGCTCATCTTTATCTCGCGATTGTTCACTTTTATCCGTTTATTCATGTACGGAATTTACTACGGTGTTTCTTCTTCCACTCTTTTCTTGACACGTCTCTTTCAACCGCTTATTCTTGACCATTCACGTCCCATCTCGCATTAAATGCATTTGTTTTCTCGAGGATTCTCTTCTCTTGTAGGAT